>OX424574.1:92415953-92818453 GCA_949152435.1 Gastracanthus pulcherrimus | reverse complement strand
AAAAATAACATTATTCGCTGTAACAGTTCGTCAATTTATAAAATCTAAATATAATGAACTAGTCATAGTCAAATGGTACATCACAGAATACGCTTCGTCAATACATAATAAAATAAATATAATAAAGATAACAAAATATAATAAAAATATAAGGAATACATACACACACTCCTCCAAATTGCACGTAGATCTATCACGTCAAAAAACATAAAAACATATTCATTGATATGACATTCTTACAATTCACTCTAATAAATACATTCCTACTTAACACTTAAAATAAATTAAATAAATAAATAAATTAAGTAAATAAATAAATTAAATAAATAAATAAATTAAGTAAATAAATAAATAAATAAATAAATAAATAAATAAATAAATAAATAAATAAATAAATAAATAAATAAATAAATAAATAAAAATAAATAAATAAATAAATATAAATAAATAAATAAATAAATAAATAAATTAAATAAATAAATAACTTAAATAAATACCAGAAATAGATTAGACTGCACAGAAATGAACGAAAATTATTTATTTATCAATATTCGAAAAGTTCACTTCTGTATATTCCCGTCATCAAGTAATTGTTTAAGGTGTCTGCCTAACGCCGTTTTAAATTGACAAAAAGATGGCAGGCACCTCACACTGCTTGGGAGCGAATTCACAGAGGTGCGCACCTTGAACTCTAAACGAGAAAAGGCCCTTATCGGTGCGCGACCCCGGAACCGAGAGCTCTTTCATACCACCCCTACTTGAAGTCCTGGCCTGGTTTTTTTCAAAGAGGGCAGTAAGATACGGTGGCTGCCGCATGACAACCGCTTTGTAAAGCAGCAGCCCCATAAAATACTCCCTCCTCACCTTCAGATCTAACCAGTCCAGTTTTTTCCTGTAGGCGGTGATATGCTCATCTCGCCTAACACCACATATGTATCTCACACATGCATTCTGTAGACGTTGTAGTCGTGTCTGGAGCTCCCCTGACACATCAAGAAGAACCACTGAGCAATAGTCTAAGTGAGGTAGTATCAGTGCACATGCCAGCTGCTTCCTCAGTATCTCTGTGGTGCTTGAACGGAAAAGTTTTAAGCTACACAGAGCTCTATTTACCTTTCTATTGACCGCATTCAGTTGCGGCTTCCATGTCAACCCTCCGTCCATCACCACGCCGAGGTTGGTGACTGTATCGACAAAGGGAACGTGTACGCCGGTCTGTATCTCAATGCCTTGCAAGTCAAGGCTCTGAACCTGTTTGATGCTGTGATCAGATCCAAAGATCGCCTTTGTCTTTGCGACATTGAGGCACAGGCCAGCTGTCGATGCCCAATTCGATACTGCTCGTGCTACAGCCGACATGCGACCGATAGCATCACAAAGACCTTCCAGGGTCACTTGAGTGTAGGTTTGCAGGTCGTCAGCGTACAGTATGTGTTCTACACCATGTAACTCTAGTGCGTCTTGTAAGACGTTTATGTAAAGGCTGAAAAGCAAGGGTCCCAGGACTGAGCCCTGTGGCACGACAAGATTGGTGGTTAGCCAACCTGAATCCCCTTTTGTATTAGTGACGACTTTCTGTCGTCTCCCCATTATATATGACTTAAGCCACAGGAGAACACTCCAGAAGAAACCCATGCGCATCAGCTTACGCAGCAGTTTAGTGTGTGAGATGGTATCGAATCCTTTACTAAAATCAAACATCAACAAAATAGTCAAAAGTTTTTTGTTTTTGTTAATGCCTGATCTTATGTCTTCCGTCAGTTTTAGTAGTGCTGTCTGTGTACTGTGATGCTGTCGAAATATATATGGAACATTCCGCGTCAAGTCAGTCGGTCAAAAACTTTTATTAAATATCGAACGGTGAAACTTGATAAAAAATAATGGAAAAAATTTTTCAGACTCTAAGCTTAACCCTTTCAGGGGCACATTTTTCTTCTGTACATATATTTAAAGTCATTAGTGGTATAAGGGTTTTCGGAGTCGCTGAATACGAATCTGACGTCAGAATTACAAAATTCAAGATGGCGGATCCAATATGGTGACTATTTTAGGTTAAATTCGTGGTTTTATTGCCGGTAAAAAAATATATATTATAGAGCTGGACACGGACTATAGATAAAAAAAATTTCCGAACTCTAGAGTTTTTCGTTCAAGAATAAACGATTTTTTACGAAGAAAAACGAGTTCTTTGTGATTCAATTGTTTATAACTATTTATAAATAAATAAATTTGCATACTTTTCTACACAAAACTTATAACTTATCATCTCAAGAGTCCAAAAAGTACTTACACGCATAGGAGCACTGAAAAATACGTCCGAAATACAGAAAAAACTGAAATCAAAAATGTGGTACGTATACGTACCACTGCCCCTGAAAGGGTTAAAAGTATATAAAGCTATGTGGATACTTAAAAATATAATTTTTTAATTTTGTTTCATAATTTCAAACTTTTATTTATTTTTAAATTGAGCTTAGTTGATGGATAACGGTTCAACATTTTTTGGTGGATACTTCTAGACGTACTGGACATGTTTGTTTAAAAAATAAAATACTTTGTATATGCTGAAGGGGGAAGTAATAATTTTTCGCTCTCCACCCCCTTTCAACCTCTAAATTAAAGGGTTTAATTGATGGAGAGGGGTTCAAAATCTTTTGGAGGTTAATTCTAGACGTACTGAACATGTTTGTTTAAAAGAGAAAATACTTTGGATACGCTGAAGATGGAAGTAATAATTTTTCGCTCTCCATCCCTTTCAACCCCTAATTTAAAGGGTTTAGTTGATGTATAAGGGTTCGAAATTTTTTGGTGGATACTTCTAAATGTACTGAACATGTTTGTTTAAAAAGGAAAATACTTTGAATATGCTGAAGAGGGAAGTAATAATTTTTCGCTCTCCGCCCCCTTTCAACCCCGAAACTAAAGGGTTTAGTTGATAGATAGGTGTTCAAATTTTTTTGGATAATACTTCTAGACGTACTGAGCATGTTTGTTTAAAAAAGAAAATACTTTGGATATACTTAAGAGGGAAGTAATAATTTTTCGCTCTCCACCCCCTTTCACCCCTAACTTAAAGGGTTATGTGCATGGAAAGGGGTTCAACATTTTTGGTGGATACTTTTAGACGTACTCAACATGTCTGTTTAAAAAAAAAATAGTTTGGGTATTTTTGAGATATCGAAGAAAGTAGAAATTTTGCTTCGCTACGAAATCGTGAGATACACGATTATATAGGGTTGTTTCACCCTTACAATAATTTTTTTTTAATTCTGGGGAAATTGGATTTGGATTCCTGAGGTCAAAACCTTTCGAAATCCATTTTTTTTAAGGTACATTTAATAGTAACGCAATTTAATAGAGTCGTGGCTAATGACTGTGCTTATCGGACGGCAATTCATCTCCGTCTGATGACGGCGGCCCGACTCTCGGATAGCGACTGTCCGACGACGACTCGCGACGCGCGGATACCGACTATCGGATGACGACAACCGACGCGCGAATAGCGACTATCGGATGACGACTACCGACGCGCGGATAGCAACTGTTCCCCTGTCTGTGTGGGGGGATGTATTTGAAGTCCTTGGGTTCGGCGGCGCTGCCCCTGCGGTTTACGCTTCACCTGCATACGGCTCCGTATGCAGAAAGATAGGTTCGCTAGGTTGTCGATACGCACAACTCACGCCGGTCCGACGAGAGATGGTTTCATTGAACTCATATGGCGTATTTATTCTTCGGAAGATGGGCCTGGTGACGTCCGCCTCTGGAAGATGGGTCCTTGAGGCCGTGTTCCGATCCGTGTGGGGGGGGGGGGGGGGAGAAGATGGGTCTCCGCATTTCAAACTCGCGGAGGGCGAATTCGTGGCATAACTCGCGGTCGCTTCTTTCGGTGTACAACATCTGTTTGCACTCGTACGCTTCTCGTGCGTACGCTGCGTGTGCGCGGGTTGAGAAAGAGTCGGACGGGGTGGTCGGCATCGTGCGCGGGCGGAAAGAAACACGAGAGATTCATCGCGAGGTTCGCGTGTGTCTCGATATGCGTTATTGAGTAAGTCATTAGAAAAAAAAAATAATAATAAACGTCGTACAACGCGGGTCTTATTTGTGAAAATTTGTATTTTATTCTTACAAAGGTCGTGGCGTGCGGACGTCAAACTATTATATTATATTTTATTTTATTTTATTTTATTCTATTTTACCAAAGCTTTTCTTTCAGTTGAAAGAAACGCAGCTAACTGCCTTAGCAGAAAGTTTTCTCAAAGAGAGGTCCTGATAAATTAATTTTATAATTATTTTATTAGATACGAGCGTTTAGGTATTGTCAGTTAAAAAAATTAAATTTTTAAAGAAATTCTTTTTTAAACTATAATGTTGTTATTTTTATATAAAAATATCTTTATTGTTACTGTTAAATACATCAATCAAAAGAACCTACTCTGTGGCGGAGTAGCGGAGCCGCACCTCAGGCGATCGTCGAAGTTGAGCAGCGTTGGGCGCGGCTAATACTTGGTTGGGTGACCGCCAGGGAACCCCGTGGCCAATGCAACACTCCGTAAAGTGATCGGGACGTGTGGAATTATCGGGTTCGGTGTCTAAGCCGACGGAATGTGACAGAAATCCAATTCGAACATGCCAAATATACCGACCATCCCGGAGCGGGTTTTCTCCTGATACAAGTTTTCCCCGTTCCACGGGCATAATCCTGGGCGAATGCGGGATGTGACTATAGGTATCAAATTCCACTTTTATGTCCGCCATATTCGATTTGCCATTTTGAATATTAAAATTTTGTCCCCAAAAACCTTTAGTAACATTAATAATAACTGACTATTTTAACTAAACAGTAAATAATAATAATAATAATTTCTTTGAACATACAAAAACATAGTGATGGAGCTATAAATTATAATTTCTTTCGATATATTTAAGTAAATTTTGATACTAATATTAATACTAATGAAATATAATTTATTTTCTTAAGACTACATTATTATATAGATTTCTTAACTTAAACTTCGTATAATGTAACCGATTAATGAAGCCTGCGGTGGCTCAGTCGGTAGAGTGTCGGATTCCCACGCTGGTGATCCTTGTTCGATTCCTAGTCTCTGCCGATTGATACAAGCACCTCTGTAAAAATTACATGTGCTTCATTTACAAACACACCGCAGACCCCCGTCGTCGATTAGCACCATATAAGAGCACAAATATGGCGACGTTAATAAAAAAAGATGTAACCGATTGCTGCGAAATCGACATTTGCAAATTTTTTTCTCATGTAGGTCATTGTTAAAAAGAAAATATTTTTACTTATTCGAATTCAGCATACCCAAAAACATAAGAAATGATTAAAATTAGCCATTATAACGATGCTGGTAACTTTTTCGTTTTCTAACTGTTTTTTACGAAATCTTCCGCTCGTCTACAAGAGATGCCAGTAGGTGAGTGCGGAATGCGTAATGCTCGCGAGAAACACAGATGCGCCGAGTATAACAGAATCAGAAAGAAGACAACTTATTTACAGGCGGTAATTCATGTGCGCGATTTAACGATCGGCGGAGGTCTATCGTTGCATCGCGGATGCACTGTGTTAGGTCTGATAATGCAGCTCTGACAATGTTTATGTGTCCATTCGAATGTTTAAAAATGTTCAAAATCGTTGTAACGTTAAGACGTTTTAAATTCAAATAATTTTTAAGAATATATAAGACTATCTATATTTTATAAAACACTCGTTCTTACGTAAGTAATCACTTAAATTTCGTTCATAAGAATTTGCATAAGGACTTGCCTAAAACCGTACGTCAGAATTTAAAATTTTTGTTGTATAGAAAATTATATTTTTACTCAAAGTATATATGCTAAATTGCAATTTGTGAAAGATAACACACATGAGAAGTTTTTCTTATAACAATATTATTTTAACCTTATTCTAATAAAGATAAAATGATTTGAAATAAGATTTATGGTAGATATTTAATATTTAATATATTTATATTTTCAGGATTATTAGAAGATCAAAGATGTATTATACTTTCATCAAGATATATGTGATATGAGAAGTATAAGAAATGGATGTAAGTTTACATTTTAAAGCATGTGTAGAAACAGCAGCATTGTCTAACATTCTCATTGATAATCCTGGTCAGATCTTTGGAGCAAAGAATAATAAACGAAGTTTATTCTGTATTAAAACTAAAAAAATTACTAACCAAATTGCAAAATTATATACATTGTTAGTAGAAAATCGACAATCTTACTTGAATTTTTGTAAGTACCTATCTATCCAAGGTCACATGGAGGACATCGATCGTGATGAAATCGATTCAGTTGCACAAAATATAATAGGTGTATGTTCAGGGCTTGTTAGTGAATTAAGAAGTGAAATAGCTAAATATAATGTTTCACAACAAAATGAAGAACATCGTAAGATTACGATTTACCTAATTGAAGAATATCTGAAACAAGTTTGTAAGATTTATTCTGAACAAAAAGCTATAAGAGTAAAAAATATTATTGACCTAAGAAAACTATCTAAATTAGATACTGTTCTCTACCAGAAGGACACTATTATAAAAGACTATAAAGCTAAATCAAATATTGCAAGTATTTCCGAAATTAATGAATATGTTAATGAAGCAGATTCTTTAACAATTCAAGAAATCAATGGTGATACGAACGCAATTTTATGCAACGAAGAAGAGCAGTTATCTCCAGAAGATATTCAGATGTTTGAAGCTGAAAACGAACAACTTTATGATGAATTAACTACGTTAACAGAAGAAATCAAGCAAATTGAAAGAAATGTTGTACACATCACAGAACTACAAGAATTTTTCACGGAAAGAGTTTTAGATCAAAACAAAAACTTAGACCATGTATTAACGACAGTCGTTGGATCTACAGAAAATGTGAAAGAAGCTAACGAACAAATCAGAAAAGCTATTCAAAGAAATGCAGGTTTAAGAGTGTGCGTTCTTTTTTTTTTACTAGTTATGTCATTTACACTTATATTTTTAGATTGGTATAATCCATAAATATTATTGAAAAGTTTTTGAGTATAGTTTTTTTTTTAAATTCTGTGCCCCTTGCATTTCTAATACTTTTTTCCTTATACATCTCGCTTGTAGTAGTATGCAGCAGCTAAAATAAATAATTTATTTATTTCATACATTTATTTATTGAAATCAACGGAGAAGGATGCACTTGTTACAAAATCATAACAATACTAAAAATTAAAAAAATAGTGGAGCATTATAAAGTTTATTTACAAAATAACTTAAAAAAGCGTTCTTAATTTATTTATGAGACGAAAAAACATTACCATTACAACAACATTGGATATTCGTAGAGTAACACAAAATTATAATACCAAATTAAGCATAATACAAGTAGGATTTTAATGCCGCGTTGAAGATATAATATGAAATAAAGACTTATCATGTGACGCAACAAATTGTTTTAACAAAATTGATGTTATTACAAGAGTAGATATTGTTAACTAATGAAAAAGAAGGATTTTTGTACTTAAAACCACGGCGATTTTTTATTATTTATCCGATATAAATTTAGAAGATTTCACTTTGTTCACCCAATTGTTTATAGTTGCACATGCATGCAATCATAAACAATTGAGTGTAACTCTTTGGATTTTAATTATTTTTCAATTTTTCTTTGTGTAATCCCTCTTGAAATTATCTAAGGAATAAAATAAGATCTTCTAAATTTAAATCGGATGAAGAATAAAAAGCGACGTGTATCTAATAAATATCTACTCTTGGAATATAAAAAACGTTGCCAACTTCTTTCTCAAAGTGATATTAATTATGATACTGTAATCTATATGTAGGTTTATATAATATGTTAGGTAAGTATACCTGATATGGTCGACTTATGCTTTAAGCATATACCACAGCTGAAATAATATTAGCTCTTCGCGCTTGCCTTTTATTTTTATTGCTCCCCATTGGTTTAAGAGGAAGCCGTATCTTCTGTCCTTGTCTAATCACGTTTTTACTATTTATTCAAATTGTAGTTTGTTAATTGAAAAACTAAAATGTGGCTCCAATTGGTATTAAAATAATTAAACAAAAAATTGTTTTTTCGAAAACACGTTTTTAAAATGGACCAAAAAGTATAAAATAATTTTCCCTAACCCCATGCGAGCACTCTTTTTGTAACCTTTCCTTATACTCCTTCGCAACGCACAAGTGCGAACTTTTATGTTGCAATTTCTCCACCTCTCTCGCTGCGCACCTTAAATTCCGATATAGAAAATAAAAAGTAGCTTCTGTTGGTTCATAATTCAAAAAAATACGGTAAAAGAAACATGTCCGTAACATCTTATGTCACTGCTTTAGATCTAAAGAACCGGAGAAAAAATGCTTTTACAATGAGAAGTTCGAGCGGGTCCTTCACTTATGTAACAAACATCTTTCCACTTTGTTGAAAAACATTCTAGTCTCGGTAACTTGTTTCATCATGATTAAAGAAGGCAACAAACTAATTTTGAGGATTTTAAAACGCCAATATAAGATATTTTAAAGAAGTTTAAAGTCTCAAAATTGTTTATAAATCTTAATTTTATGTAATAATTTGAATGTACGATTAAAAGTAAAGTGTTTGTTTAACTCTATCTACACTGTATATTTTCAAATATGAAATTCGTTAAAAATATCTAAGACCCTCGGAGACATTCGCTTACACGGTTTCCCCTGCAATTTTCAAGATGACCCATTAAAAAGAGTTCTGAAAGAAACTTTTTGAAATTAGAAATATAAATTGTTGAGAAACATAAGTTTACAGTTTCAACCTGGTAGGCTGTCTGATGTAAATTGTTTTAAAAGCCTGACAATAACTTTATTAAGCTTCGAATATGTAGATCTAGTAAGTCGCAAAATGTTCTTAAAATTACAAAAAATTTTGAAATGTTACATATAACAAAATTTTCTTTGATAAAAACTAATGTCGAGGACCCCTTTAACCCTTTAAGTCCCAAATTACGCATTTATATTAGAGATTTTTTGACTTATATGTTATAAATAATCAGCAGTAAACATTACGATATAACAACTTATTAGAAGATTCGAACACAATAAGTGCCTAGCTTATATCTGGAAAACTAAAGGTTACAACTACTTTGCGAATCGATAAAACTTGTAAGGTAAAATCAAATAAAATAAAAGTGAGAAGTATACTTACCACTCGGACTGAAATAGTTAAATATATATGAACATATAACGTAAAATGGTTTGGTCCATAGCAGCGCGTGTATAATAATCAACCAAGTCTGTATGTACATATATACATAAATATGTATGTAATCAAGTTTATCGTTTTTAGTGGCTCCCATAAAAAATGTTAAATACTATTAAGCTATCCTATTTGTGTCAAAAGATAATTTACTACATAAAAGTAATAAAAATTCACTGTACACAGTACTTTTTTAGTTTTTAGTGAATCGATGAAACATTCTGAACTGAAAAGTATAATAGAAAAGAGCTTAATTTTTTAACTGAATTTTTGCACTTTTTATTATCTTTATACATTTATCTTAAAGTGAATTTTTATTTATTATTATTCTTACTGTAAAATAATTTATTTTTAGTTAACCAACTTTTATTGCGAATGAACTAGTTATTGCTTTTATCAAGGGGGTATGATCCCTATACATTATAAACAAATCAATTTTTTTATAACATATTCTTAATTTATAGGGTGGTTACTGCTTATAAATAAAATTTCAGGCACTAGTAAAGTAAAGAAAGAAGTTATAGACCTTAAATTATCATTTTAATAATACTACGATTTCAAAATTCGCTCGAGCTTCATATCAACTCTTACAGTATAGACTATATTTTATCATATGGGATGTTATCTGTTTTACCGGCGCAGACACCTTCAAGCTTACTTCTATCGGCTGTTAAATGTTTTATTTTTACAGTATAAATAGTGGATGGAAAATGGTATATTATTATAACAAATTTATTATATGAGGTAAGTATCAAAGTGTAATTACTAATATATGTGTTAAAAGGATTTGATTTCTTTGTGTCTACTTTTATTTTCAGAAAAACCAACATAAATAAGGTAAATGCTAAGAGTAAATAATACCTTTTTCCTAGAGAAATTTTACATTGAAATATATTTTACTAAGTAAATTACACAGCTCTGAAAGGTTAGTCTTAAATGGTTGTACATGTGAATTATTCACACTTTGTTTGTATACCCTGGTAACACAGTCTGACGCACTCGCGATTGAGCCACGGTCTGCTTCACACTTCGACTAAGTTTCTGCTGCACAACGATTGCGGCAGACGAGTGCGGTAGGATTGCAGCAGAAGTGCAGCCGACAAGTGCGACTAAGGGGAATGAAATAATGCTCTCGCGAGTACATCAGGATTGTATCCGAATTGCGTACGACGATTGCGGCAGGATTGCAACAGACATGCAACCGACAAGTGCGATAAGGAAGGATGAAATAATGCACTCGCGAGTGCAGCAGGATTGTATCCGAATTGCGTACGACGATTGCGGCAGGATTGCAGAAGACGTGCAGCTGACAAGTGTGATTAAGGGGGATGATGTAATGCATCTGCGAGTGCGTTAAGATATACTTCAAAAACGAGACACACGACTCGTAGCGGAAATACTCAGAACACCGAGAATGGTTACAAAAAAAGAGCTCCAAAGAGTTCTATCTCCCAGACGGCTTGTGTGCGGTCTCTTATAGTATCTACCACGCCAAACTAGTTGAGTGAGCTCAAAACTAAAACTGCAATCCTGCCGCACTCGTCTACCGCAATTGTCGTACGCAATTATGTTGCACTCGCGAGTTCATTATTACATCCCCCTTAGTTGCACTTGTCGGCTGCACGTCTGCTGCAATCCTGCCGCAATCGTCGTACGCAATTCGGGTGCAATTCTGCTGCACTTACAAAATTCTACAGTGCATTATTTTATCTCTCTTAGTCGCACTTGTCGGCAGCACGTCTGCTGCAATCCTGACGCACTCGTCTACCGACATCGCCGTACGCAATTCGCGTGCAATTCTGCTGCACTTGCGAGTACATTATTTCATCCACCTTAGTCGCACTTGTCGGCTGCACGGCTGCTGCCATCGGTCACGCATCTGCCGCAATTGTCGTGCAGCAGAAACCTAATCGAATTGTGAAGCAGACCGCACGTCGGCTGCTGCAATTTTTATGATTGCACGCACGATTGCAGCAGAATTGCGACGAAATTGCGATACTTTTATTACCAGGGTAGCTATTATTTGCTTCCTCCTAAAGGAAGTTTTGTAATAGTAAAAAAATGTTTTCTGAAAAACATGTTAAAAATATGTTATGGACCATTTTGAATCAAAATACACTATTATTAGAAAATGTATATATAGAATGTGTGTGTGAGTATGTGCGTGCGTACGTGAGTATGTGTGTGTGTGTGTGTATGTGTGTGTGTGTGTGTGTGTGTGTGTGTGTGTATGTGTGTGTGTGTGTGTATGTGTGTGTGTGTGTGTGTGTGTGTATGTGTGTGTGTGTGGTATGTGCCACCATATCTCGAGTAATCCACGGTTAAAATTAATGTTTCAGAGCTCGTTCTTTTGTTTTTTTTTTTCATGTTAATTTTAATAAGCTATTTCCCTTTTTTCTGTTATACACGGAAACGTCATGTTTTTTTTAAACGGTTATATCTCGGACTTAATCACAGACTAAACACGTTCACAATTCATTGGAGCAAAACTTATAATTCCGATATATCACGCTTCTGCAGTTGTCGCTTTAATGTGTCTAAATGCAGACTGAATTATTTATCATTTAAACTAAATTGTTACATTCGTTGTTATTTATTTAACAAAATATACGCTGTTTCACTCTGGAACATCCTACCCCCTTCCCCCTCCTTTGTACAAACTTAGTTCTGTACCAATATCATTGTAACAGATTAATTTTTTTATGCATGCCCAAATAAATCTAATGTACATACAGAGAGTTGCTTAAATATTTATAGCATTATCAAAACGAAACCCATGTAGAATCTGATTATTAATTCTTTCCCTGTAGGCTTACTTGTTAAATAAAATTTTGTAATAGTCAATACTGAATAACACTTTATGTCACTTTATTTAATTTTATTATGGTTAGTCTCAGACCATTGAGATTGAAGGCAAGGACGATCTGGCCTTTAATCTCCCTGGTTTGGGACTAACCATAGTGAGCAGAAGAAAACTATCTCTTGCAGAAAATAAATAAACTTTTAAGAATTTGAAAGAAGGACCAGACAAGCCATGTTGAGACCGGTTTTTTTCTGAATTTAGATACAAATACACGAGGATTTTACTATACAACAAAAACTATTTCTTCAAGTTTTAATACATGAAATTCAAAACATCGCTAGACTTCTAGCTGTCAATGTATTGCTTTTATAGATCAATCATATTTTATTTATTTATTACCAGAGTATAATACAATATATAAATGTTATTACATCAAGACGTACATAAAATAAGTCTGATGTAACTTACATTCTATAGAGGTAATCAAGCTACCTGTATATAGGTTCGGTTTGAACTTAAAGCTATAAATTACTTAGAAACTATGAACTTAAAACTAAAGGAGTCTTAAAACTAACTTACTAGTAACGTGTACCATATAGTTTTTAATTTCAAGAGTAAGTGGTGTTTATACTTGAGAAAAAATTCACTTCTCAATTGCACTAGAATTTCTATAATTTTGTACTAAACAATAGTCAACAACTCATATATACTTTATTCTATAATAGTATATTACGCAACCCCAGACGTACACGAGTGCTCAAAATCATCATCCGAGTCTGGAAATACCCTTTTACCCCAAGTTGCGGACCGTATTTTTTATAACAAATGCATAAAGAAGGCCATTCTTAGTCATCAACAAAGTGGATTGAGAAATGCCTAATTTGTACGATTTTTTACAAGAGTAGGAAAGAAGGGATCAAAGTTCTTTCTTGATGGTTTACTATACATATATTGAGGTACGAAAATATATTTTTTTTACATTTAAATACAAAATGGCGGCTATACAGCGAATCTAGTGAGAAGCCTTTTTCAAACTGGGAGAACAGATTACTCGTAAACTATTGCATGGATTGAATTGAAATTTTTACTAGTACAAATAGATTCTCCAAAGAAGCACGTAGCCATTTTTCGATTGAATGTAAATTTTTTTTTTACAAACAATTTACATCGTTTTTTTTTCGAGAAAAATCGACTTTTTTTCAGAAGTGCGCCATTTCTATAAAAATGGAAATAAAAAAAAACCCTACGTACTTCCAAAGTTAACGTTATACAGATTAAGAATTAATTTTTTGGTCCAGGTCTCATACTTTCCGAGAAAAGTGTTCTCGCGTTTGGAGGTTTGAGAAAAAGGCTTCTCACGAGATTCGCTGTATAGCCGCCATTTTATATTTAAATGTAAAAAAAATATATATTTTTGTAACTTAATATATGTTTAGTAAACCCTCAAAAAAGAAATTTGATCCCTAATTTCCTTCTCTTGTAAAAAATCGTACAAATTAGGCATTTTTTCGGGCCGCTAGAGTGGTGTTACCACTTAAGTCTATAACATTAAATATATGTATATGTATGCATTGTATATATATGTATGCATTGTATATATATATATATATATATATATATATATATATATATATATATATATATATATATATATAATTTTATATATATATAAAATTTTCAAAATTTACCAGTATTTTCTAAAATTTTCCAGAATTTTCTAAAATTTGTCAATAGTTTCCAAATTTTCTGAAAGCTTTATTAAGGAAATGGAGCAAATTCTCACTTTCGCTACCGAAAATACTCATTTTCGCTACCGAAAATATTCGTTTTCGCTACCGAAAATATTCGTTTTCGCTACCGAAAATAAAATGTAGCGAAAATTTTATTCACGTGTTATAAAAAAATATTTAAATATTGTAACGAAATGAGGGCCATGTACCGGCGTAGGTGCGCACTATAGGCGACGCGCGCGCGCAGCAGGGTAGTTACCCAAAGAGAACGCGACTGGGGGCGCGGCGCTGGCCGCGCTGACGCCTCGAGCGCGTCACTATCGATTCGAAGTTCGATCCGCGCGCGTCAACGCCGATTATATTTCGCCGCCATCTTCCCACGTAAAAACGACAGTACGCGGAGCGACCGGTTGCCGCGACGCCGCATTGCGAGTGGAGTGCGTACGCAGATATCTCCCCACTGTGCTGTGAGTGTTGAGGTGCATCCCACGAGCAGCCAGAGTAGAGTGGAGGAGTAGGAGAAGCGAAGCGGAGAAGGGCGAGACGAGAGGACGTGCTAGCGCCGGCTGCGAGGGAGATAGAGAGAGAGAGACAGAGATAGAGCGATCATCCTCGAGGCACATATAGATAAGGTAAAGGCTAGCCCGCGCGTTTAAAATCATACAAACCGCGAGCGGTGTACAGGGCTGCTCACCATGGGCACCGCGCCCTAGAGTACACCGAGGTGCCGCGACACCAGTCGCGCGTACGGCCTATCGTGAGGGCAACGCGTCCAGCGGCGAACGAGCTGGGCGCGCACCGTCGCGTGGTCCATTATTCCATTATTGTTAATCCATTATTGTTAATCTATTATTGTTAATCTATCATTGTTAATTTATTATTGTTGAATATAGTTTATTTTGTTATTGAAAGTTAAACTCGCGTGAGTCAATTTTCCCCACGGCCCGCCTGCTCCACGGCCGAGTTAGGCAGACGCGAAAAGCCGTTATATTGGCGCGTTGCGAAAATTAGCTTTCCGCGCTTTCGCGCTCCTTGCAGATCGCGAAAACCCGTGCGTCGAGGTGACTCCGCACGGAGCTGAATCCACCGGGGTTCAGCGAACTTTGCAGCAGGACGGCCAGAGCAGCGACAGCAAGACAGAAGCTCAGCGGCGTTACGCCGCTGGCTTACTCCAGGTAGGAGCAATAGTGGACGCCAGCACGCGTCGCGTGCTGTGCGAGCTAACGCACAACAGCGGCTCGGTCGACGGCTTATTAGCCACTGACAATTGTTATTAACAATTGTCCCACCTGTTATAATATTCAATAGTTTATTATTTACGTGCTTAAAAGTTTAGTCGAAATGATTTTTTATACTTCCTTTTAATGGTATCTTTATTACGTCTGAAATTCTTGATATCATTGTCCAGAATATTAAATAATTTTATAGCCACTATGCTGCTGTTTTATTTACCAATTATTTTTGTAATTTTAGGTAATAGCATACTTTTATTCCTGGTTTTACTGCTTGACATAGTATACTGATTTCTAAGGAAATTATAATTATTTTGCAAAGATTCGAAAAAGAAAGATTGTTGTAAATTTAGCGGATAGTTGCGTATTATAAATCTGCTCTTACATACTATTTATAGAATTCTATTTTGCAGTTTTTGTAATAGGTTTGGGTTATTGTTGTATGATCCTCCCCAGGCTATTATATCATGATTCGCAATACCATGAAAGAATGCGTTATATATTATCATTAAAGTTGCACATCATCAATTTGCATATTCTATATTATTATCCCATTTCATGTTATAATCAAGTATTAATCCTAGATATTTACAATGTTCAACTCTACTTAGTTTCTTATTACCTATTTGTAAGCACAAGGTGATGGACACTCTATCACAATAATTACCAAATGTCATATAAACGGTTCTTTGGAAGTTCAGAGATAATTTGTTTAAAGCTAGCCATGGAGATGTTTTAGGTAATTGTTCACTTTTTATTGTGCAGCAGTCCATGTGTTATTAATAGATAGTATGCCTTTGCCATCAGCGTATGATACTATCGAATCTGAGAGCTTGGAACTTAGCAAACCATTTACATATAATACAAACAGTAGTGGCCCCAGAATAGTTCCTTGAGAAACGCCAATAACAATATTTCGGTATACACCCAAATTATCTTTTATTCTTACTGTCTGTTGTCTGTTGGATAGATAGCTTCTTCGTAAGTTCAAAGCATTACCACTAATCCCGTAACATTCTAGTTTTAGCAAAAGTATTTCGTGATTTACAGTGTCAAAGGCCTCAGCCAAATCTGAAAAGGTGACTATAATAGGTTTACTCTTATCTAAATTTTTGTAGATCAGATTAGCTATGTATATGAAAGTGTCTGTTGTACGTTTATTTTTGACGAATCCAAATTGTTGTTTATTTAGTAGTTTATTTTTGCTTACGCATTATGCAGCGTTATAATGTGTCTTATACTTATTATTGCTGAATGTGCAGTTAGCACATTTTATGTTATTTCCACTAACACACTTCTCTATCTTGTGTGGTCCAGACCATCTTAGACACGTGGGATTATTTTCACCGTTTGTGCCTCTATGTCCAAATCTTCCACAATTATAGAATGGTTTTATATTTATTATATCATATGCTCTACAACTTTGATAGCCTATAAATATTCTGTAGTTATTCTATCTTATGTGTTTGTATATTTCAGGTGACACTTCTAAGATGACACTCTGTGTATAACTTTTAATATTACTGTATGAATGCAGCACAGTTCATTTGGATTTATAATTTTCAAAATTTCTGTCTTATATGGTGTTATCTATACCCACTATTTTTATTTTAGGATTCACTAATTGCTCTGTTTCAATGGTGTAATATTGAGCGAATATTTTGGTTAGAATTTTTTCAGTATTTTTACACTGTCTTTATTCATACAATTTATAAGTATTTCATCTTGAATTTTAACGTAAAGTTTTTTGGTTTAAATAGTTTTTTCTTTTATAAAGTAGTAGGACAGAATTTTCATATTAGATTTGTCGTCTTTTTTGCTCTATTTACTAAAGTTTGACAAATAATTAACATCTTGCATAGAAAATAAAAATTAATTCTCTTAGCGTAACGAATAATACAACGAATTTTCTATTTTCTATAAACACATCGCGATGAAATTCCTTCAAAAGCACGATAGCACTACTTGTAGAGTGTAGGAGACGTCAAGTTGAAATTTGATATGCGCATGATTTTAACACGATTGAGCGTACCGCATTTCTGCACGGCAGAGCTGCTTTCCAGATACAATGCCACTGACAACACTATATTAAATGACGTCACATGAATTTCAAAGAATGCCAATATGAGACAAGACTCTTTACGTTATCTAACAAAAAATGAATGCATCATCAAACCGTAACTGCTAAAGAATTAAGGCGTTGATAAATATTTACACTTAACCTCAGAATAAATAATCAACTTTTTACTGCTCTAAAACTACTCTTATGATTTTTCCATAAAATTAATCCTAATACAATGATTGTTTATTACTTGAAATACAAGTTATTTACAACCGTTTTAACTTCGCGAAGTTAATTTACTATAAACAATTGTCTAACCATAGTCATGACGTTTTTACTATGTACTCTAATTTTAGTTTAAGAATAAGATAATAATAATAAAATGGTAATACAATAATACAGACAGTACTATAATAAGATGCTTTATATTTAATCGCTAGAAAATTTCATCGACAAGTGATGAAATGAAGATCAACTATTTGTTCTGTTTCTTTCTAATGATCTCAAAAACAGAATCATGAAAAATCTTACAAATCGATAATTCTATTTTAAATTGCTGAACTTAACTGTTGATAATAGGAAAGAATTAGACTGAATATATTTATTTATCTTATTAGAAGGTAATAAGACAATACGACATACAAAGAATAAGTTATAAGTATAATCAATAGAATGATGTAACACAACCACTTTGGGATTATTGATACGAATATTTGTGCTGTTTGTGCGGTGGTGGGTACGTCCGAGCAGCAGCTGGGTCAGAGGTCGACTGTGCTCCACTCTTGGGCCGCCACTTGCTATAAGTGGGGAAGGTGAGGGATAGAGGAGTGGAGAAGGAGTATTTTCGCTCAATCCGTTCAACGTTTTAAATAATTATTGGCCCTGAAAAGGGCCGGTTGTTTCTTTAGAAGATTATTTTAGCGGGGCCTCCTTGCCTCACGTACAGGAGAAAAGAACGAGTGTGGTTTGAGCGGTCGGAGCGATCGACGGCGGCTGATGCTGCGGCTTTTAGGTGCCGCGTCAATGGAGAGGAGTCAAACAGTCGGCGCGGGGCCGAGCCTTCTCTTTATTGTAGCCAGCTTCCTCGGGTCCCTCAAAGCCGCGATGCCTCTGGGTTCTCGTGGAGCTTTCCGGGGTGTCTCGGCTAGAGGAGGTCGCACTGGGTGACGGGGTAGAGCTGGTTGGCCTTCGCAGCACTATTTCCGCCGTGTCCGGCAATTCATCTTCCGGAGAAGGATAGATAGATAGATTTGGGAATAAGTCACCAGAAAGCCTGTTCAGTGAGACGATACCCAGGCTGATCACCACGAGTTGAGTACGGTCTTACTCACCGGAGGCCGGCGTCGACGCGAGTATGCCTCGACCAAAGACGTCCGGCCGGTACGGAGTGCCGGTGCCGACTCACTCAGGAGGCACGCGAGACCTGCTCCGACCATTCTGTAGTGAGCGCAGCAGCTCGGTGCCAGCGGCGTGAGCCGTCGGGTAGCTCACGATTCTCTCTCGCTCTATCCCTCTCTTCTGCTTCTGCTGCTTCCTGGCTTTATGAGGTTGGAGGTGTCAACGAAATAATAAGGCATAATATTTTATATTGTTAAGGATGTATATTCTTCCTTGGACTTCCTTGGACCTGCGCCGGGGTCGACGTACTATCTCTGACGCGGTCGGCCGGGGAGTGAGAACGAATATCAGATTCGCTCTCCTATATACTACGCAGCTGCGCCGTAATTGTCTGCAGCTCGCGTAAAAGGGGGAAAATACTGCATGCAAGGCGCTATAGATATACTAGTGTATAACATATATATATATATATATATATATATATATATATATATATATATATATATATATATATATATATATATATATGAATACCTATTTTGCAGTTCTACTGCTGTACTAACCATCAAATCATTAGAGATCACTTGTAACCTGAAAAAAATTATGACACCCGCTGATCACTTCAATTGGAGTAATTCTACCAAATAATCATATCTAAAAACTAAAAGACCTAGACACTCCCAATTTTGTGTAACAGTTTATTAGGTTCAAAGAAAAAGAAGAAAAATCCTTCTAAAGTATTAGATTGTTAGATTACTTATAGGTCCTAGGCAGGTAAGGATGATTGTAGACAAATTATAAGAGCAACTTTACTGCGATATACTTTAATGAATAAAAAGATCAACGCTGTATAAAAGATATGCTTACTGTCTATCGTCTCATGGCTGACTAGCGAGCGCTCGTGTGCGCTCCGACTCCGATGCTCCAACGAGCGAGCAGAGAGAGGGACGCTGGTAAAGAGAGACAACAAATATCGTCTGCTCTCCTACTGTACATACTATACCTAACCCCTATACTTAGTGAGGAGAAACATTATACTTAACACTTCCGCCGTTTCCTGGGCTCACAGCTTCTTTAGTTACTAATCCTAATCTGTCACACATACTTGCAAACTTACCTCTGGGTAGAGGTTTTGTTAAAATGTCATAAATCCATACTCATAATAAAAACAAGAACGTATAACTCCTTGTGTAAATCGTTATCCAAAAACTGGAGTTATGCAAATTCGTTTACAAAGATATATATAATTTATACTTATTGTGTTAATCGTTATTCAAATACAGAATTTATTTTGCACTTATAGGATAGAACAATTTTCTGTTCATGCATAATGTGTCTTTGTAAATGAATTTGCATAACGCCAGGTTTTGGATAACGATTTACACAAGGAGTTATACGTTCTTGTTTTTATTATGAGTATGGATTTCTAGTGTTTTACAAAGAGAAATCAATGAGATAAACTTCTCAAGCAGAGAAAGTAGAATGAAATTCGCAGTATCGCAGTTGAAATTCCTCTTCTTAGAATGCGCTGCAAATTTCAACATTTATATTAAAAAATTCTATTGTACAAGTAAAATTGCAATCGAAGAAAAGACTATATACACAATTCAGTCCGAAACCAAGTGTACATATAAATAAGCAAGCGGGAGGCCGGAGCGCCCATCGCGCCGCCCGCAGCCAATGCGCGACTCCGCGACCGGGCCGGCGCGGCGCGGTACGACGCGGAGTATTCGCG
Source organism: Gastracanthus pulcherrimus (assembly GCA_949152435.1). Taxonomy (NCBI): domain Eukaryota; kingdom Metazoa; phylum Arthropoda; class Insecta; order Hymenoptera; family Pteromalidae; genus Gastracanthus; species Gastracanthus pulcherrimus. Next base: position 92,798,304 of record OX424574.1, on the reverse strand, counting down.
GCACAGTAAATTTCCTACTTCTACAGTTTTTGATCTTTCGGGCTGAAAAATTTGTTGCTAGTTCCTAGGATGATTTCAAACAACTTAGCGCATGTATTAGGCTGAGCGTGCTATAGGTCGGAATTAAAAATCAAAAACCAAAAAAATATTTTGAAAATAGTGAAAAAAAGTGCACTGTTACATTTCTCATCCAAATTTGAGTTTAAAAACGATTTTTCTTCTTTCCGATCCTTTAAATATCACTAGGCTGAAATTTCACCGGTCCCTCTCCTTAATAGCGCTTTGATTGTCTATACAAAGAACGGTACCAGAGTCATATTGACATCCGATGTCATCAAGCAGTTTCTTGAGCCAGACTGTCTCCTTATCTACTGTAGCCACTGCTACATACGCTGACTCAGTAGTGCTGAGCGTCACAAGTTTTTGTCTCTGTGATGACCAGGTGACAGGGCCACTGGTCATGCAGAATACAAAACCAGTTGATGAGTACCTGATGAGAAGCTATACAAATATCGTACCTTATGGGCCTTCTCAAGATAGATCTGTCATGTAGAAGTCTGGGTGGAGTCGTAGGAGGAGTTACAGCTTGTAGGTTCTCTACCTCTGCTCCATCTTGAACCTCAACCTCATCATTTTCACCGTTGATGCTGGCAGGAAAAATAAGGTCGATCTCCTCAGACTTCTGGACCATCGAGAATGACTCTTGGGTACTTTCGTCGAAAGTCACATTTCTGGAGACACTGATAGTCCTTGTAGAAGGATAGTAAAGTCTGTTGTTGGTTGAATCCTCCTTGTAACCAACAAGAACAGCTTTCTTTGATCTCGCATCAAATTTTCTTGTTAACTGCTTTGGTATATGCATGTCCAAGCTTCATATGATGTTTTCGAACTGTCATTAGGCGAAGCGGACACCCCGTTTAATAGGTACACAGGTGTTAACTGCTTCCGCCCAGAAGAAACCAGGTAGATTTTTGGCCAGGAGCATAGTCTGAACACTCTCGACATAGCCCTATTGTCCTGCTCGGCCTTCCCATTTTGCTCCGGTGTGTAGGGACAGTGCATTCATATACGTCGAATTTGGCAATCACGTATTCCCTACCGTTGTCACTGCGTAGGGCACTCCACTCATTGACCTTCCAAATATGTTCCTGATTCTGCTTTCGAATTCAATAAAACGGTCTAGTACGTCTGCCTTATGCTTTACGAAATATACTTGACGATACCCAGTTGCATCATCCTTCAAGGTACCGAAGAAACGTGATCCTTTTAGTGATTCCACAGACATTGGTCCACATACATCACTTTGTATAGACTCCCCTGCGACTGTGTGTCTCTCAACTGTCTTTTTAAAAGGAAGCTTGTGCGCTTTCCCTAGCTGACAGCTCTCGCAGTAAAACTCTTCAATCCCTTTTACCTAGTATTTTTGATCCAGACTCCTTCACTGTGCGTGAATTTATGTGTCCTAAGCGTTAATGCCACTGTTTTAAATTCGCGGTTGACACATTTGCTTCGTCTTGACCCCGAGTGACCACAGTGATGAACATGCGATAAATCTTGTTAAGTTACTTAACTCCAATAGCAACAAGAATATCTTCTTGCATCAATTTCACATATTCTTCCTTGAAATGTAGTTCTAGTCGTCGCGATGTACAAACACCCGCCGACAGCAAGTTCTTCTTCAACTCCGGAACGTGGAGCACGTTTTCAATAAACGATGGTATCCAGCGTCCCTCTATGAGATTTCTGATCGCGATCGTACCCTCGCCAACAACTGCGCACTGACGGTTGTTACCTAAGCCTATGGTGCTGCCGTCCCTCCTCGGACGGTAATCAGAGAACCACTCCCTTCTGTAGGTAATGTGAGCTGAAGCCGCACTGTCGTTAATCCAAACATCTTCGTTCTCAACACTCAGTAGCTTCCGAGTTTCCTCAGCAGATAGTTCCCACGGTAGGTTCGCACTCTGCTCGTCTTTTGAATTTGAACTGCTGCTGGATGCTATAAGCGCGTAATCCTTCGCCGCACATGACTCTTGACTAGAGCTTTGTTTACCATTTCGTGAAGGGCATTCACGGGCATAATGTCTCCTTGCCTGGCAAACATAACACTGGACGTCCTTTTTCGCTCGACGTGCTTTGTTGCCTTTATTTTATTTCGAGTCAGAGTCACCTTTCTGCGTCCTTCTCGACACAGCAGCCAAAGCGGATGTCTCTTCATTTTCAGCGCATAAATATGATTCCTCCTCAATCAAGTGTTCTTGCAGATGATCTATTATTTGTCTTGTCGGTACTACACTGCTCCAAGCAATACGTAGATTCCAATATTTCGCCGACAGACTGGCGAGAATTTTCGCGATGACCACGATGTCCAGGATATTCTCTCCGACGTCCAGGAGTTGACGTGCAAGATTCTGAACCTTGGCTACATGTTATATAACCGAGTCAGAACAGTCCATTCGATACTCGTAAAAATGCTGACTCAGCAGGAGTTTGTGCATCTGCGTTTTCTGCTCGTGAATTGTCGAAAGTCTATCCCACATAGCTTTCGACGTTGTACAAACTAACACGCAGTCAAGCTGTTCAGGTTCCATCGACGATGCCATCAAATACATTGCCTTTGCGTCGTCCTTGAGCCATGCCTTGCCCTCTACGCTTGCTGGGTCATCAGGAGAAGTTTCCGTGCCATCGACTATTTGAAGAAGACCGTGAGCCACGAAAACTGCTACATTTGAAATTTCCAAGCCTGAAAATTCCTACCATCATATTTTGCCACATGCCTAGCGGAAATTTTACTCGACATCGTGTTCATTTTTCTCTCGCATAGGTACAGAAACAAAACGAACAAGTGCTTAGGCAAATTCGCGTCGCGAGTCTGCACCCCGCATCTTTCTGTCTATCTCACTCTCTCTCTCTCTCTCTCTCTCTTTTAAATTTTCGACGTGATAGTTATACGTAAAAATTTAGTAAAGTATGTGTATCTATTCTTTTTATTTTTATCGTAATATGTTATCTCTATTTTATTTAATTTATTCTATGTCTTTTGACGAAGCGTGTTCTGTCATATGCCATCTGACTATGACTAGTTCATTATATTTAGATTTTATAAACTGATGAACTGTTACAGCGAATAATGTTATTTAATACATAAGAAATGCAATAAGTAAATGTTAAATGTAAGATAACAAATATATAATACTGACTGATATTTTAATTATTATAACTATACATGTACATGCAATTGTAAGAATTTCGTCTTTGATGAATAAACAGTATATCTATCTATCTATCTAACTCTCTAGAGCTACCCGCGTCCACTCCGGCCAATAAAAAGCCTGCAACAGCTGCGCGCACCAATCAGGCGAGCAAGGCCGCGCCCACCAACTCCTCACTCTCTCCGTTACAGGGGCTAAGCCCCGCCCCCACCAGCAGCCTACTCCGATTGGCCGCGCAGTCTCCTGTGACGTCACTAGGCCCGCCCATTTCCAGCACGGGAGCAGAGCACAGCGGGGAATCCCCGAGTGACGTCACGGCCAAGAGTACGGACCTAGCTAATAATACTTCGCAGTCCTGCTTCTCCAAAAATAATAGTAGTATTAATGACATAATTGCGTCCGTCATTCGTATGCTAGACAGCACCGCGTTAAAAAAGGGAACAACGGTCTCCAGCCTGGTGGAGTACGCGAATTCAACTTCAAGAAACATTGACAATGCACTTGCTAGACATTGCACCTCTATTGAAGGCAGATTGGAGGCAATTGTAAATAGGCTAAATACGTTACCCGCAGTACATACTTTGGCACTTTCAATTGAATCCAAGCTGCAAAAAATTGAGGAAAACCTGTCGAAACAACACTCCCAGTTGGAGGAGATGAAAAAGGAGAAGCAAGTGCTTTGTCAAGAAATAGATAACCTAAAAATTAAAAATAAAAAATTACACGATAGTAATGTCGAAACGAACAATTTGTTGACCAATACAGAGGTAAATTATAATATATTAATTGAAAAAATTGATAATCTAGAGCAGACTAATCTTAAGTCACAGACTAAAATTGATAATTTTATATTAAACACTTTTGAAAACGATTTCCAAAACTTAACTAATAAAATCAATAGAGTTGAATGTGACAACAAGGAAATAATAACAAAAATAGAAAAAATAATAACAAAAGAAGACTTTACCTCTGCATATACTACTACTATCGACAAAATTGAAAGAAATGTATAGAACATCCAAAAAAATCGCAGTGCTCCCCAGTACACAAAACAATACCGTTTCTCTGACAAGTACAAATAAATGTAATAATAATAATGCATCTGCTACAAATAGTACTTTACTCGACAATTATAGTAATATAAGCGACACAATTGACAATTGTAATATCAATAATGACGGGTTTCCAAGTTGTAAATAGTAGAAAAAAAACATCTAGTCGTTTGAATAAGTACAATATCGACAATGATGATGCTGCAGCATCACCTGCATGAAGCACGCGGGTGCAAACGATCGATGGGGGGGGGGGGGGGGGGCAATGCACAGTAAAAACATTACAAGCGGTAATACGGCTTCGGTCAGAAGAATCGACAGCTGCGGCATTAGTAGATACAAATAGCGAACGTAGACGGTCACCATGGGTTGTTACCCTTTCCAGCAGTGCGTTAGGCGAGAAAATAATGCGAGCCAAAAAGCTTATCACTGGCTTTCATGCTAGAGATGTCGACATTGCAGCTCTTGACCAGGACACAAGGGATGGGATTATAAATGGGAAAATTTATATAAATGAATTGTTAACAAAAGAATGTTTTATTAAATATAGAAGTCTCAAGGCCCTTGCGATGAGACTTAATTTGAAATATGTTTGGCATAGAGGGGGCCGTTTCCTGGTGAAGAGGCGCGATGGCGACGTCTCATGAATTTTCATCTGCGGCTGATTTACAGACAATAGTGGCATCATATGCCATTAATCAACCATCACAAACTGTAAATAATATAACAAAATACGTTAATAATGAAATCGTAATTGATAAAAATGTAATTCCGTCAACTGCTGCAAAAAATTGACTATCCTCAGACACTGCTGGGGGGAGGGGGTTCACTGTAAGGGACTGAGGGCAGGTTTTGTCAATGTTATCTCACTGATGGGGCACATTGGTATGATTAAACAACACCTTTCAGCTCGTCCTGCCTACCATCTCTTTGGGGTTGCTGAGTCGCACCTTGACCCTGATGTTGGGAGTGATCTCATTTAGATCGACGACTACTCACTACTTAGACTTGATCGCAACAAACTAGGGGGCGGGCTGGTCCTGTACATTCATAGCACTTTTAAGGCCAATTTACTATGCAGCTCTCCAACAACACAGGAGGGCAGGCCATTTATACCTGAATATTTAATGTGCAGTGTTCAGCAGGGCAGCCTTCCCCCCGTCTTTGTTGCTTTAATATACAGACCACCACACGTACCGTTTTTACAGGGCTCTGACTTAACAGACAAACTAACGATACATACTCAAGACTTTAGTCACAAAATTATTGTGGGAGATCTGAATGCGAACCTACTCGGAACGTCAGCCGATGCAAAATTTGTTAGGCGGTTGGCTGATGATCTTAACCTTCAAATAATTGATCATGGTGCGACTCATCATCTCACGGATTCTCACACGTGGATTGATGTGATCTTGACAGATAGTAATGACGTTGTACTGAGCAGGGACAATCGGCCGGCGTCTTTTCCCAGTCATCATAACATCATAGAGGTCGAGATTGGGGTCGAAACTACTGCATCCCCTGTGGCTGAATCTTTCAGCTACAGGGATTTTAAACCGATCCAGCAAGACGACCTCCTGTCTCACCTAGCTGACTGTGATTGGTCGCGGATCGATGGTCCCGCGGCGGGTGTTGACAGTCAATTAAAGTGCCCCAGTGTCAACCTCATGGCTGTGATAGATAAAATTGCACCGTTAAAAGAATTCACGCCGAAAAAGAAAACAAATCCACCATGGGTTGATGCTGAACTAATACATCTTTACAAAAAACGTGACTCCGTACGACGACGCTATGCGCGGACCAAAGACGACAGACTGTGGCGGGAGTATCAGGGCCTTGCAGCTGAAGCTGAATTACGAACGAAGGAAACAAAGGAAAGATTTTTACAAAATAGAATTTCTGAAGCGATTGATAATAAGAAAGATATCTGGAAAGAGCTCAAGGCTCTGGGCCTTCTGCCAAAGACAAGAGAGGAGCTTCATGGTTTCTCACCGGAAGAGCTCAATGCCCACTTTGCAGGGGTGTCGATCTCCCAAAATGAGGGTGATGAAGAACTTGACAACGTCCTGACCACTGCCAGTGATGACGGCTTTGTTTTCCGAGAGGTCAGCTTCTCGGACGTGGTCCTGGCTGTTGCCCACTTCTCATCACAGGCCAGAGGGGAAGACGGCATTCCCCAAAGTATAGTGGCTAAGGCTCTTCCGTTTGTGGGAGGTCATATTGTTAGGATCTTTAACTCCTCTCTGTCCAGTGGCATTTTTCCGGGAACTTGGAAGGGAGCTCAGTTGGTGCCTTTGAAGAAGAAGCCTGTCCCATCTACGGTGTCAGATTTCCGACCAATTGCCCTACTGACTTTCTCTTCTAAGGTCCTTGGAAAAATAGTACACGACAAAATAACTGACTTTTTACGAGAAAATAATACTTTGGACCCGATGCAGACTGGTTTTCGACAGAATCACAGTACACAGACAGCACTACTAAAACTGACGGAAGACATATGATCAGGCATTAACAACAACAAAAAACTATTGACTATTTTGTTAATGTTTGATTTTAGCAAAGCATTCGACACCATCTCACACACTAAACTGCTGCGTAAGATGATGCGCATGGGATTCTCCATGAGTGTATCTTGGCGTTCCACAGGACTCAGTCCTGGGACCCCTGCTTTTCAGCCTGTACATAAATGACTTACAAGACGCACTAGACTTAGATGGTGTTGAACACATACTTTACGCTGACGACCTGCAAACCTACACACAAGTGACCCTGAAGGGTCTTCGTGGTGGTATCAGTCGCATGTCGGCTGTAGCACGAGCTGTGTCGAACTGGGCAACGTCAGCTGGCCTGCGCCTCAATGTCGGCAAGACAAAGGCGATCATTTTTGGATCTGATCACAACATCAAATAGGTTTAGAACCTTGACTTGCAAGGCATTGAGATACAGACCGGCGTACACGTTCCCTTTGTCGATACAGTCACCATCCTCGGCGTGGTGATGAACGGAAGGTTGACATGGAAGCCGCAAGTGAATGCGGTCAGTAGAAAAGTAAATAGAGCTCTGTATAGCTTAAAACTTTTCCGTTCAAGCACCACAGAGATACTGAGGAAGCAGCTGGCATGTGCACTGGTACTACCTCACTTGGACTATTGCTCAGTGGTTCTTCTTGACGTGTCAGGTGAGCTCCAGACACGACTACAACGTCTACAGAATGCATGTGTGAGATACATATGTGGTGTTAGGCGAGATGAGCATATCACCGCCTACAGGAAAAAACTGGACTGGTTAGATCTGAAGGTGAGGAGGGAGTATTTTATGGGGCTGCTGCTTTACAAAGCGGTTGTCATGCGGCAGCCACCATATCTTACTGCCCTCTTTGAAAAAAACCAGGCCAGGACTTCAAGTAGGGGTGGTATGAAAGAGCTCTCGGTTCCGGGGTTGCGCACCGATAAGGGCCTTTTCTCATTTAGAGTTCAAGGTGCGCACCTCTGGAATTCGCTCCCGAGCAGTGTGAGGTGCCTGCCATCTTTTTGTAAATTTAAAACGGCGTTTAGCAGGCATCTTAAGCAATTACACGGTGAAGAGAATGTATAGAGGTGACTCGGATATTTATTTAAGCTATTTATTTATTTGAATTATTTATTTATTTAATTTATTTATTTGAATTATTTATTTATTTAATTTATTTATTTGAATTATTTATTTATTTAATTTATTTATTTGAATTATTTATTTATTTAATTTATTTATTTGAATTATTTATTTATTTAATTTATTTATTTGAATTATTTATTTATTTAATTTATTTATTTGAATTATTTATTTATTTAATTTATTTATTTGAATTATTTATTTATTTAATTTATTTATTTATTTAAATTTATTTATTTAATTTATTTATTTATTTAAATTTATTTATTTAATTTATTTATTTATTTAAATTTATTTATTTATTTATTTAGTTTAATTATTTATCTGGTTTATTTATTTATTAGACTTATTTATTTATTAATTTATTTATTTATTAAATATGTTTAGTGTTAGTTAGGTGTGAATGTATTTATTAGCGTGATTGTTAAAGTGTCATGCATGAGTAGTTTTAAATTTAGACGTGATAGTATACGTAAAAATTTAGCAAAGTATGTGTATGTGTTCTTTTATTTTTATATGTTATCTCTATTGTATTTATTTTATTCTATGTATTATTTTTTGACGAAGCCTGTTTCTGTGATATCTGACTATGACTAGTTCATTATATTTAAATTTTATAAACTGACGAACTGATAAAGCGAATAATATTATTTAATAAGAAATGCAATAAGTGAACGTTAAGATAACAAATACATAAAATTGACTGATATTTTAATTATAACTACATGTACATGCAATTGTAAGATTTTCGTCTCTTGATGAATAAAAAGTATATCTATCTATCTATCTCTCTCTCTGCCGGACCCTACTCAATTACTCGCGTGACTGGGCCCATAACCTGTTAGATTACTTAGAGGTACTAAGCAGGTAAGGATGATTGTAGACAAATTATAAGAGCCACACATAGTTCTCATATGGTATCTTATCTGGTGGGATCCCAGTAGAAAACACATGGTTCCCATATGAATTTTACACGGTTCCCATATGATCAACTAAAAAACATAAATATTTAATCAAATAAGCTAGATGATATTTATGTGGAAACCATGTGGTAACCACGTGGTCCCTGTGAGTGTTCCACGAGGTTCACCGTAAAGTTCGTAATGGTTGCTTGAATTACTCTTTAGATAGTCAAACTATCATACTATTTTAAAAGTTACATGTGCACACAAAAAATGTTACTTCGAAGAAGAGTCGATACGTATGTTAAAAAGTAATAAATTCAAACACTTCATTGCTGCAATGCTTCAATATACTGGTCAAGTCGAACTTTCACATCGATATGAGAGTACGAAAAGACGATCTACTAATGAACCTTTACTTCAATGCAAGAATGTTAGGAATTAATCTCAACATAATAATAATGCTTCTTCTACAATATTGTCTGACGAGAGAGCTAATATTCAACAAGAAAAGGGTGCTTGTTACCAGAATGTTTAATTGATATTGCTTTCATTTTTTAATGAACTTTTGTACTTCCTGCTTAAAGTTTTCCCAATTATATTTATGACCAATTCTATTATAAGTTTTATTGACGCCTTTATATCCACCAATCGTTGTATATGACCGAGACATATCGTGATTTTAATGTTTGTTGAATATAATTCATTTTTACTTCTATTTAATATTAAATTGAATTCAACGTTTTCAATATTTTTACTTTTTGCCATGCTAAATGTATTAATCTCTTTTTCAATTAAAATGAAACTCAATTTATTAAGTAAAATTTGCAAAATATTCATGATATTTATTAAACTTTCGCCCTGCTCGCTTCTAAGTGGCATTACTATATGGAGTCTAGTATTAACTTTAATTAATTTAGGTTCACCAACAGTTAAATTAGCAAGACGTAATAGTTTATTGATTTTATATAATTGCATTGTTCCTTCATCTAGTGGTTGGCCTATGGAATTGACGAAATATAAATAATTATGTTTTCGCATAAATAATTTTTCTCTACAATGAATAATATTTTTACTAGAGAGTTCGTTTGCGTGTGAGTCACGATGTGTGAACTCAGAATTAAGTAGCTCATTAGACTCGCTTGAATTTTCATTTAAAATAGTAGTTACATTAAGATCTATATCAAATTCCGCAGTGTTATTGGCAGCTGTAGTGATGGAGCTGCGTTCGCGACTTTCCTGCCTTTCCTCAGGGTGCGTGCTTTCACCGTCCCCCTTTGAAAAATTCCGCGCAGCGCGGCTGCGAGTGAGGGCATTTCTACTATCTCTGTAGCTGCAGTGGTCGAGTCATGTGTCACCGGTCTCTCCTCGTCAAACATTTTACGACTTCAGGCTGTTCTCTTACGTGGTGCGAGGGCTTAGATGCCTGCCCTGTACCATGTGCATGGCTGTCTGCCTGCGCGGAGGCGCGACATGATGCCGAGTGGCGTAGCGGCGTCGGGCTCTACCTGCATTTCTAACGCAAGATTATTCATCTCTCTGTCTAGCTCACTCTGGTTGTTAGCTTTCTCATGCTCACTTGCTAACAAATTGCTATTTGTGGTATCGTTAATGATTAGTATTTCTGACTGTACTGGATTTTGCGAAAGTGTATCGGCAATAGTATTTATTGCGCCCGACTTATATTTAATTTCAAAATTGTAATCTGCCAATTTTAATCTCCATCACGTTACTCTAGAGCTTGGATCTTTGTGCGAATGTAGCCAAACTAATGGTTTATGGTCTGTAATAAGAGTGAATTTTCTGCCATATAAGTATTGTCTGAATTGAGTTATCCAAAATACTATAGCTAAAGCTTCTTCCGAAAAAGTGCAATAATTTACTTCAGCTGGGGTGAGGTCTCGTGATACTAAAGCTGTGGGGAGTTCTTGTTGCGAAATCACTCCACCAATCGTCTATCCGCTAGCATCGGTCGAAACAGTAAATTGTTTATCAAAATTAGGATGTATTAGGATTGGCGGCTCAGGTGCTCTGCTGTTGTTACCCTTCGCATTCTTATCAGAAATGGTCATTATCTTACTTTTCTTAATTTCATTTCCATTTTTTATGATTTTATTTCCTTTTATGTGACTTTTAGCTGCGTTAATTGTATTGCTTAAAAAGAGAAATGAATAATCGCAGCTGTTATTTTTAGACTTTAAATGTACTGTGTACCTAGCTAGTTTTTTCAGCTTCATAATTAATTTTTGGATTTCATTAACTTTCTCATATTTTAGCATATTTAGTATTACTAGTATATGCTTATAAATGATTTGAATGTTCTCAAACTGTTCAGGTAAGAATTTATTTTTTGCTGACTTTCTTTAATAACTTTCAATAAATAATTCAACTTTTCTAAAATTTCATTTTCAATTTTTTTACCTTTTTATTTTCTAATTTCAGAATTCGAATTTTGGTAGTCTTTTACGATAGTTTGCTAGGAATGGCCGGTTCCTGCTTCTGTCATGATTTCGGTTTTCGAAATTCGGAGTTCGATTGATTTTCTAATTTTGAATTATGATGATTTCGATTTTGTGCCCTTAATTTATTATTTTCAAATTTCGGATCTCGATTTTAGGGGTTTCGAATCTCGGTTTTATGATTAAAATTTTCGTTTTTCGGATATCGGATTTCGTATTGGGAGTGATTTGCGTATATGATTATTGACTGCGAATTCCGATGTTCTAAGCTTGAATTTGGCAAATGTTCGGATTTTGATTGCACGCGCTGTTCTGCGTTTTCGGTAAAAGAAGCGGTTAAAAACTTATGTACATTTTTATTTTTAATTGATGGCAATTTTAGAGACAATTTATAATTATGAATTATAAAATATTGTTCTCTATAATTAATGTCTGCATCATAATTAATAAATATTTCACTACCGAGAAGACCGTCTTAGTTGGTGAACAATTATTAATGCTTAATAAAACAATCTTTTTTATTAATTGTATTGTTGAGTGTTTGGGATGCATTTCTCGCATTATGTTATTATATACAAGCTTTCTACATTCGCTCTTCCAATGACCGGTCTTTTGACACGTTGTGATCGTTATGAGTTAGTTGGTATTGATATTTCACGGTCGGGGCGTGGCCCACGTGCTTTTTTGGGGTGTGGGCGGTGCTTTCGGAGCGTCGGCGCCATTGATTCGGTACCTGAAATTAGGCGCTGTGTGGCCAGATTTATGGCATATTTGACACGCTGCTGCCCTTTTGTTATCTACTAAGTTATTTTGTGCAGATTCTTATTCGTTTATTTTTGTTTGTGTAGGAGGCTGTGGTATTCTCATTTGTTCGTCTGTATTTTGGCATGCATAATCGCGCTCTGTGTCGATTGCTTGGTCGATCGCGGCGTCTAGAGACTCGGATTTACCCATTCTCCCTTTTATAACCCATTGCTAACCGTGAATGAAATATGCTACACTATCTTATTCTATTTCGGATTCAAGATCCGGTCTATGTCTTTTTTCACGTAACGCGGCCTCGTATGCTTCTTGTGCGGCTGATTTTAATCTATTTGAAAGTGAAATGATGCTTTCGTCGTATTTTTGTTTCATTACTGCTAACTCGCCCAGTGATTCATGAAAATGCTTCACGGGCCCGTATGTGCGATCAAAATACATTATAATTTCCTTTATACCAAGAAAAGTTCTTTGCTGTGCACTTTTTAATGTCTGTCCGGACAAGCGCATTTTTATCAATCTCGCTAAATCTAGCTCGTTACACGGCGGTGTCATGCTTCGCGCTTTTCTACATCTGTTCAAAACAAAAGTGGAATGTTGAAACCGTTATATTTTGGAATCATTACGACTGCATTTTTAATTGATAAATTGCGAACCGGAGTGAGGGTGTGGTTTTGAAAAGATTGTAAAGTGTTGTAAGGTTGTTTACGATAATTATTTTCTGAGTTTGTAAGATAAGATGTACTGTGTACATTTGGAGTAGCAAAATGTAGAGAGGTTTTTGTAATGTCAATTTTTTGAGTGTGTCATTATTTTGTAGTGCAAATTTAGGATCCGTTTTGGGTGGGTTTGTCGTAGTTGTTGAGTTAATAATAGATTGATAGGCAGTTGATTACGTCATTTCGGCGTTTTTGTTTACACGTGTGTGTATTTCGCGCTCGAATTTCTTAATTGATTTACTGTCTATAATAATTTCTATAGTTTTTTTGCAACTAATATTGTTGTGAATTAACTCTAGAAGTATGTCTATCATTAATTCATCCTGACATGCATCGTGCACTTTTGATATATCAATGTTATCTTGTAAAAATTCGCAAATTTTATTTACGTCATCTCCGCGTTCCGGAATCTGTTCGCTCGCGATTTGATATCGTTGTTGTAATAATGCTAATAATTCTCCTAAATTTGTTTCGCGATTGTCCGCTGCAAAATTTGGATCAGTTGCCGTTACATATTTTTTTATGATATCGGTGGCCTCTTCATTTCTTGATTTCTTTTCTGACTCTGCGTTGGCCATTTTTGAGTTTCGAAAAACAATTTGGTATCCGCGCTAATTGCTATTTAAATATCCCGGACAATAAATGGCGCGAAGTTGATATTAAATTAAATTCACCTCTAGTTTCGGTCAATACTTGTGTAATTTACCTGGGAGTCGAGGCATTAGTAAAAGTAGGATAGCGAAAATGACATTTAATATGATAGTGGTAAAAATAGGAAGTGCAAGTTTACTATAGGATCGGAGAGGCTAGTGAGGTATTTAGGGACTTACGTTGTGTGTGGGTGTAGGCCTTGGTTTCTTGTAATCGACTCGGCTGGGCTGCGCTGCGCTGCGGGCGATCTCGTGCTCGAGATGGTGACGGGAGATATGAATAGGAGCGCATGTACAGTAAATAAATGAGCGATAGCAAATCAGTTTAAGAACAAGTTTATTGTATAAGAAGTGTAAAGTTAAGTATAAGGGGATGTCCCTTTTACAAGTGAAAAGTCAAATAACAAACTGGTGCGTACGTGCTTACGGCTCAAAGTTCGAATGCGGAAGGCTCTATGCTGAAGGCAAAAGTGTGAGGGCAAATGGCCAAGAGCCATGGAGGCTATGCCTTTTATAACCTCGCGGGGGTCGCATGCTTAGCCAAAACTAGGAATTAATTATGTGTACTCGAGGAGGGGTCGACAAAGGTATAGAGTCGCGGAAGGGAATTCGGGAAATATTGGGATGGATGAGTGTGTCATCGTGAAGTATGAGGTAGACAAGGTAGGATACTCGTTATATAGCTTGACGACGAGAAGGTGTATTCTCGGCAATGATCTAGACGTGACAAGAGTTATTAAGTAAATAAGACTTATTTTATATGTTTGAAGTATAATATTACATGTTTTAATCAAATAATCACTCTGCTGAATGTTTTACAACATATTTAACGATTTGCCATATAGATACCTGTGTGTTATTTTGTGAATAAGATTTTTTTGACAAAATTGAAAAAAAGATTATCTAAGACTCTAGAAGTATTTTTCTTATTCTTCTTTGAACCTAATAAACTGTGACACAAAATTGGGATTGTTTAGGTGTCGTAGCTTTTTAGATACGATTTTTTGGTGGAATTACTCCTACTGAGGTGATCAGCGAGTGTCATAATTTTCTTCTTATTAGGTTAAAACTAATCTCTAAAGATGTTATGGTTAGTACAGCAGTAGAACTACAAGTAGGTATTCCTATATAATAGCTACATCATATGCATGCCTTTAACATTAACAAACTGCACTATGAAAGTATAAAAAGTAGCCTAGTGTAACTTACAAGGACAATTCGAAGTATCGCATTTGTCATGTTGGGATGTCGCAGTCGATAACACGTCTGTTTCCCGACCAGATGATCGCCGGTTCAAATCTCCGTCAAGTCAGATTTTTTTCAGTTAAATTTATTTAATAATTTAATTGTGAAAAAATATGTTATACAATTCTGTAATAAAAATATTTTAATGTAAAAAATTCAAGTTAGAATAATTGAATTAAAAGTGGTTTCGAGAAAATTATAGTAGATATCATGCTTCCTAATGATTCGTCTAGGTGGCATAACATCTAACCCGTAAGTGGTTAAATTTCCTCTTGATTACTATATTCGCTGTGAGCACGACAGATATTGCACACATAAATAGCGCCATCTTACGGTCGAGTGACGTGATCTGGGTAGTACAAAATACACATGCTCTAGTTATGGACATTGAATGAAAATAAGTTTTTATAAGTTTCTTACGATTTGTATGATCTAAATTTTTTTTCTTGATTAGCCTCATTTATTTATTATTAAAAAACATTATAAGGATATTCTCAGATTCATTAGTAATTAAAAAAATATTATTTTCATTGAATACCCATAAGAGCCTGTGTATTTTGAACTACCCCGATCACGTCACTCGACCGTAAGATGGCGCTATTCTTGAAAATAAGATACCATATACTATGCCACATGCTCACAGCAAATAAGAGCGCAAAATATCGGACTTACATAACAGATGTATGTGTGGCACCCTCTGTCGTCCCGCCATGCAATCAGCTAGCGCCCAGGCCAAGCGTCGAGCGGCAACGACACGCGCAAGCAGATTCTCGTGCCCTGAGTGGAGCTCGAGGCAAACTAGTCTTCCGGCTAGCAGCAGTTGCTCGCTGCCTCACGCCCAGAGCTCATCTCGTTATAGCTCTGGCGTATATCAGGACAATAGTCCCATTCTGTATATACTGTACATACGTTATAATATAAGGAGTTATTAAGGTTAAGCCTTGTGTTATCTTTGTCCTCGGAATCCTTTATATCCCTCGCTCATCCTGTAAGCTAGGGCAAATTGGTATACACGAGTGTTCCCGGTGATTGGCGGGAACCCCGTGTAACCATAGTTGTGACCCCTCCGACTCCGAGTGAGAGTTGTATTTTTTTTAAACACAAGACTTAAATAATCTTCGTGAGTGTTCTTATGTAGAAGCACGGAGTGCCGGAAAATCCTTCAGTGCCCGACAGCAGGGCATGCAATCAAGCCCATTCGCATCCGTGCAACTAGAAGCTGAGGACAGCGAGACCGCTTCAGTACCTCCTGCTAGGCATTTGAGAAGCAGAGTCATTGAGGTCATTGCGGTGAAGAGGCTCTAGTCGTTAGCTAGTAGCGCTCCGACACCTGCGCATCACTCCAGAGGTAGGGACATACGTCTCTCAATAGAGAACCCGGATGCGCAGTCGACGCCGCGAGGGAGCAATCCCGCCAATTTTGCGCGCGCTTTTGATTCGCTGCAAACGATTCCGTCGAACCGGTCGATAGTGAAGTTTGCGACCGTTCGGAGGGCGAGTTTCGAGACTCGTTGTGAGGTGACACCGCCGACGATTCCGCCGAGTCGGCCGGTCAAGAAGAACTCGACCGCACGGTCTTGCAGTTGCAAGTCTCGCTCACAGAGGACGCCAGTGTATCATTATTGCTCGAGGACGCCAAGCGCACGCCAGTCGTGCCGAACGTCGGTCGAGTCAATGAGCTGCCGCTTACCGCAGTTTATTAGAGACCAGCCGCAGCTTTAGTTTTATCAGCTCGAGTACGTCTTCCTAGTTAATCGCATCAGATCAGACGTGTCGAAGTTTCACCTTACGATTAGCTCCTTGGAGACGCGCTAATCGAAGTTACAGATCTGCTGAAGACGCCGCCTGCTGAGTAAGAGTATGATGAGCTTAAAAAGAGAATTCTTTCAAGATTTTCTGATTCTTCAGACCGCAATCTGCAAAAAATGCTCAACGAGTTGGAGCTCGTCGAGAAAAAATCGTCTCAGCTGTATCGCCAAATGCAGTCGCTGACAGGAAACGCCGCGTGCGAAGACATTTTGCACGTGAATTGGCTTGCTTTATTACCCCTTCATGCACAAGAGGTTTTAACAATTTAAAAAAAATGATATTGATGATTTAATTGTAGCAGCTGATCATCTTTTGGAAAAACCGATATCAGCGAGTGCCATGGCAGCAGGCCTCGCACCAGGAGGCTACTGCGCTTTCCCTCTTCTATAAACTCAGCAAGTCGTTGCGGTGCAGCGCGAGTCGGGCTTAATGCAAGATAAGCTTTTGTTAGCGAAGCTCATTGGCATCAACCGATAAATGCTAAAAAAACTATCTCCTGGTGGCCCACAGCGGGAAGCAGGCAATTTTAATCGCGACAGAGCAAGGTCGAACAGTCCTCGTCGCCTCAACGGACTCTGCCACTGCCACTTTCGTTTCGGAGCAAATGCCCATCGATGAGTGCAGCCGTGCTCGTACAAGGCACCACAGCAGGTGTACAGCGGGAGCCAGGAAATCTAGCGATGTTGTCGCCTGTGATGACCGCAGACGGCGGCCTCATTGATGTCAACAAGAACAACAACATCAACAAGCAGCTGCCCATGGAGACCCGCCTGCACATGTTAGATAGGACAACAGGTTTGAAGTTTCTCGTTGATTCTGGTTCAATCGTGTCGTTACGTCCACACACAGCATCTAAGCTCAGACGACCTCCATGCGAGCTCAGGTTAGTTGCTGCCAATGGATCCGTCATCAATACTTATAGTCTCAAGGTGGTCACGCTGAATTTTGGAATGAGGCGAGCGTACTCTTGGGCCTTCATTCTAGCAGATGTTAAGCTGCCAAGAATAGGAGCAGATCTCCTTGTTCATTTTGGGCTAATGGTTGACCTCAAGCCTCTATAACTCAACTACTGCTATAGTCTCAGAAGGAGTCGCTCATCGCGTGCCCACTCCGAGCATCGCATCCGTAGCTTCTAAGTTTAAAGATATTAAAGATGAACGAGTTGCTAATCTCGTTTCTCGTTTTCAGAATGTTTCTTGTTCTGATTCAGCTCCTCGAGGGGGACTTCAGTACCAGCTGTTTCACACCACATTGCCGCCAACGACCCACCTGTGCACCACCGTGCCGCGAAATTATTGAGAAAATGAGAATAACAACTGCCGTTACCGACGGGGATGCAATATGCAAGCCTCGAAGCCATGCGCTATCGGCTGTCAGCTGTTCGATTGAAGTCTAGAGGTCGCGCGCTGTCGGCTGTCGGAATTTAGCATCGCAGCGTTCTGGAAATGTTTTGATCTAGAACCTGCTGTGATCTAGAACCTACCGTGAGGTAGAACGTACTATGAGCCAGAACCATCATACCTTATCTACTGAGTGAGAACCGGAAGTATCTAAAAAATAAACCGTAAATGATTTTTTTTCACGTTGAAATGCGCTAACTTGAATTATTGGATGTCGGTTTCACTCAAAATTCGAGGAAACACTTTTTTACCGTTCCTTTTTAATCTTGTAGCATAAGATGGGGCATAATTGATCATGTGTGACATTATAAATCACTTTCAAACATTTATAGATTCTTGAATGTGTGTAAAATACTTACTATAATAATAATAATAATAATAATAATAATAATAATTCATTAATTATTAATATTATAAAACTCCACATTAGATGTCAATTTCGAACAAAATTTGTCGGGAACTTTTTTTATCGTTCATTTCTAAGCTGCAGCATAAGTTGTGGGATAATTAACCACATGGTACATAATAATGGACCAAAAACTATGCGAGTGTGTCCCGGAAGTATCTCAAAAATAAATCATAAGTTTATTTTTTCAATTGGAAATTAGCTAACTTGATTTTTTCGATGTCTGTTTCATTCGAAATCCGAGAAAATAGTTTTTTATCGTTCATTTTCAAACATTTAAAGATTCTTGAATGTGTTTCATATATACTTGAATTATTGGATGTCTGTTTCAACCGAAATCCGCGGGAATCTTTCTTTATCGTTCATTTTTAAGCTTACGGCAAAAGATGGGGGATAATTGATTATATGGGACATGGTAATGGACCAAATACTATGCGAGTGTGTACCGGAAGTATCTCAAAAATAAACCGTAAGTGATTTTTTTCACGTTGAAATTAGCTAGCTTGACTAATTTGATGTCGGTTTTACTCGAAATCCGCGGGAACCGTTTTCTATTGTTCACTTTTCAGTTTCTAGCATAATATGAGGCATAATTGACCATGGGTGACAGTATAAATTATACCCGACTAAAAATGACAGTAACATTGGATTTTGGTCACTCTGGTCTTTTTATCTTTAATTAATTGTTTCAATATTCACTCCAAGGGTTGGCTCTACATTTTACCGAATTTAGTTACAATAAAAGGGCTCCAGGTAAAGCGCAGCTAGCCTAGCATGAACTCTATCTATGATACGAGGAGGTTCCGTGCTACAGGAAATCAGGATGAATTATTTACTACTAAATAATGATACTGTGATTTAATCAATTTAAGTACCTAGGCTTTATTCATATACTCGTATATACTAAAAAAAAGATCGTTAATTATTTATAGGTATAAATTACAAAGTTAACAGTCGCTTTCCCAAAATGGCTACGTAAGCCCGCGTGTGTGTGTGTGTGTGTGTGACGGTGTCTGTGTTTTTTCCTCGATCGCGATTCTCCTTCTCCCCATTACCTAGAACAAAAATAATAATAATTCCCCCCTCGTTAATAATAATTAAAATGAATATTTTAATGCTCCGCTCTGGTGACGGCGGTGGTTCGATCGTGATTCACGGCCCCGGTTTTAAATAAATATTTTGACGCGAAATACGCGTCACATGACATATATAATTATATATAAATTTTGCCTCTATATAACTATATATAATAATTGTATATAAGTCATTTTTACTCGAATAATAAATTAATGCAATATTAACATAAAAAATAATTGTTTTTTTTTTAATTATTGGTGTTTTATACGTCGCAATACAATAAATTATTAAAAGAAAAAAATAATGCCCTAAAGTAGATTTGAACATAAAACCTCTAGGTGGCAAGCCATTACCTTAACCACTAAACCAACAATCTTGTTGTAAGAGTAGTATCTAAAATATATCATAAGGTGTACCGGTAGTCACCTTATATATAATTATATATATTTATATATAGTTATATATAACTATATATAACGGACTTAGAAATTTTATCAAAAATAAATAAAATATATGTAGTCAGTAAAAAAATGATGAGCTACATATAGTTGTAAGTATTTGGTTACATTTACTCGTATGTAAAATGTTATACATAATCATGCATATCTGTGGGTTCTTAAGAATATTATTTTTCCGATTGCCTGTATAAATGTATGAAAAGATATATGGAAATTCAAAGAATTTTACAATTCTACAAAATTCCACAATTTGATATTTTGCTCTTCCATCAAGTGTAAGTAAATAAATATGCTAACTTCTTACTATTTATTTATTTATGAATCATAATTTAAAGTTGTTAATAATATTATTATTGTCTGTTTTAGTATTTATAAACTCTATCCGTCAGTGCATCTTTCTCTATCTAATGATGCAGTAAATCCTGCTGATGTCCTGCAGCAAATCTTCGAGTAATCAAGCATATAGGAGGATTCCAACAGAATATCTTGCATAGTTTGAAATTCTTTTAAATCTGCAGTAAATTATTTAAAAACTGCAGTAAATTATTTGAAATCTACAGTAATTTAGTGAAGATATGCTATTCAAAGCTTATAATCAATTAAATAAGTAAATAAATAATTTAGAATAATGGGATGAGTGAGGAGAGGTTTGATAAATAAAACACAATTTATTTCGCGGAAAATAGACAACTTGCCTAGGCATAAAAACTCTCACGGACTAGAGAGGAAAGCCGGGACAAGCGAACACTTTATTACGAACAAATGAGGAAATTATACAATAAAAAAGAGACTTCAATAGACCAAAAGGAGAAAGAGAAGTTAAAAACGCTTAATCTTAGAAGACACCGCAAGGATCCTGTATACGCACGCTTGAGAGTTCTCTTACCTTAACCACGAGCACGAGTAATGACGTGGATGGCGCGACGCAAGACCCTGGCCGCACGCTGACTGGGATCACCTTCCTAAGCCGCAGGGCGCCTCGACGTCTCGAAGGAACCAACACCTGGGCCACGGGCAGAACACAGGGATCTGCCGCGTTGGTGAACGCCCTGGGAGACAGCACGTCGAGAAAGCTTGCGCGTGGCCAAACTCTCCAAATCACACTAAACAAACTCACGCTTCGCACACACACACACACACACACACACACACAACCCGGCGCAATAATCACGCTCGCTAGCGACTTATAATAACACGAGACGACCGTTGTGATAAGAACGTACGTGTCATCTCGATATCGCAACGTAAATTCGTATTAGAGAAAACGTCGAACGATGACGGGTGCAAGCACTAAAACTCGACCGGTTCTTTCGAGCGCGCTGTCAAAACTACTTCATCCGTGCGAGAAGCCCGCGAGGGCGCGCGCGAACTTCGGTCCTAGTGGCGCGCGCATCCGTTCAGCTTATAGCGTTGCGGCAGCCAGCGAATTACGGCGCGAGAATTAAAATTCATTTTAGAAGTACTAATAATCTGAACATATGCAGTAAATTATTTGAAATGTGCAGTAAATTATCGGAAATCTGCAGTAAATTATTTAAAATCTGCAGTAAATTATTTAAAATCTGCAGTAAATTATTTGAAATCCTAAGTAAAGTATTTGAAATCCTAAGTAAAGTAATTGAAATCCTAAGTAAAGTATTTGAAATCCTAAGTAAAGTATTTTAAATCCCATTTAAAGTATTTGAAATCCTAAGTAAAGTATTTGAAATGTACAGTATATAACTTGAAATGTGCAGTAGATTATTTGAAATCTGCTGTTATTTATTGGAAATCTGTTGTAAATTATTAGAAATCCACTGTAAATTATTTTAAATCTGCAGTAAATTATTTTCTGCTCATCATTAAATTCATGCCATCCAAATTACTTATGGAACGTATTACAATAAGAATTTGATGTTCAATTTTAATAAGAATGAGATTTATTAATTATAAAACTTGAAGGGTTTATTTTGTCTAAAAAATGTTCATTTTGCCCCACACCGCCTTACACCCACTTATGTTATAAACTGATCTATCTCGAAACACAAAAAATTAATTTTCAATTTCTAATCAATAAAAAGTAATCTATTTTGATATATTGAAAATTAATGCACTTCGTTTTGGTTAGAAATTAAAAAATTTATTTACGAATTTTACATTCAATAAGTTCATAGTACATACATAAAAAATATGTATATATAATCCATCTAATTCGTGCTTTCTTATGTATTTTTTATGAATAGAAATTAAAATTTAATAACATAATAACCTATGTGGTTCCCACATGATTTCCACAGATTTTCAACAAGTTATATATAGACATGTATCTAGAAATCTACCTGGATTGAGCCTAAAATTGAATCGGAAATCTAGTTAAAATCCATTCTAATGTGACTAGAAATTAACCTGAGTATTCCTCTATATTTGAACTGAAAATCTAGCTGTAAATTTAACTGGATTATATCCAAATTCACAGACATCCATCATAAAATCAATTTATATTCAATTAAAAATCTACCTGAAAATCCATTTGGCTTCAGCATGAATTCAAACTAGAAACCTAGTCCGACTGGATTACATGCTTATCCACCTAGAAATCCAGATTTAAACATATTTATATACAATCATAAATTTACTTGGAAATCCATTTCGATTATGCCTGGATTTCAGCTGAACGTATAGCTGGAAATCCGACTGGATTTTTTCCTAATCCATCTGAACGTCCAGCTTGAAATCGTTTCCTATATGACCACAAATTTACCTGGAAAACCGATTCGATGAAGCCTGGATTCCAGCTTAAAATCAAGCTGTAAATCCTACTGGATTCCATCCTAATCCACCCGAAAATCCAGCTCGAAATCCATTTGTATATAACTAAAAATTAACCTTGAAATCCAATCCAACAAAATCCAAATGGATTCCAGCTGGATTTTAGTTGGATTTCTAGCTGGATGTTTCGACACGGATGGTTAAATTCGTACATTAAAGAGTAGTAAATTCAAAAACTTCATTGCTTCAATGATCCAGTATAATGGTCAGGAAGAACCTTCACGTCGATACGAGAAGGATCAACCTGCAAATTAATTCTTTCCTCGAAACAAGAGTAGGTATAGATTTCAGTATAACAATGCTTCTTCTGCAGTATTACAAGACTGTAGTTGATATTCAGCAACAGAAGGAAGATCAGAATCTCGATACGATAAAGGCGAAAAATTGCAAGTTTCTGAATGAAATAGAGTCATCGTCTGAACCTGTTTTCAAGTCAATAATAAATCATTGGCCTCGGAAAGATTATATTCGCAATTTTAATCAAAATTGTGAGATTTGTGATGAGACTAGTGTGGAGTATGAAGAATCTCCGATTAACGATTCTCTGCATGACTCTGATAGTAATGCAGATGAATCTGTTTCATCCCCTAATGATAATAATCATGTAATGGCTAGCTTATCAAAGTTACAGTCAACTTTTGTTCTCGTTTCCAAAGCCAATCAAATGGTGAAGATTCATATGAGCATTCAAACAGAAAAAGGAATTACAAATTCGACGACTGGGATGATCCTAATGCATTAGTCGATCGACTCCAAGTACTCATGTCTATAATTTTTTTATTTATTTTTTTATTTAGCTTTCTAATCTCGTAATAAGAAATTAATTCGCTTTACATTACATTTTACATTATCGTGATACCGAGTGGTTTTATACAGTGAGTTTACATTTTTTCAAGAAATATATTACATAGCGACATGCATTTACATTAGGTTCAGCAAGAAAAATTGACATTTTCATTGGGGGTCTCAAATTTAGTTTGAATAATTGCTGTAAAAGCTCGTGTCTTTCGTTATTGTATAGGGAGCATTGCCATACGACATGGTCAATATCTTCATCATAATCTTGGCATTTACATTTTGATGAATTTGTGATGTTGATTCTAGCTAAAGAGGCAGCAAAATGATAGTGGTTCGCTCTCAGTCGAGTTATAGACACTATAATCTCACCAGGGAAGTTATATTTATAGAACCATGGTTTTCTTGTATTTTTATAATATTCATTAACGTAAGAGACACCTTTGGTAAGTCCTATTTTTGTTATCATTTCGTTAGTCTCTTCAAACATATAGTCTTTGAATGTGTCTTTTAAATCAGTGAACGGGATATTACAATTGCTAAACTCTTTATTTATAGCCTTTTTAGCTAGAGTGTCTGCGGCCTCATTACCCTGAATGCCGTGGTGGGATGGGATCCAATAAAATTTTATATTTTACTTACTACAAATTTTATATTTGCGCTTGTGTCTTTTTTTTCAAGGAATTTTGCATATTTCTTTTTAATTTCTAAAAGATAGGGGTTAATCCTAATGTTAAAACTACAATTTCTTAGGCTAATTAGTACACTTAAGGAATCTGTAAATATATAAATAGTGTGATTCGTTTTTTCTAGCGCAATATCCATTGCTTCGTTGATCGCCATACACTCGGCAGTAAAGATAGAAGTGTTTGGATCTAGTTTTCTTTGGATTTTAATATCAAATGTAGGACAGACGACAGCTAATCCTACGTACTTTTGTCTTTACTTCCATCTGTGTAGATTTCACAAGCGTTATCTGCACTGATCAATTGATTAATTTCCTTGTTTGGGTTGGTTGATCGCTCATATCATTTCTAAATTTACAGTTGAAGGGTATCGACGTGGTTAGTGTATTATAATCATATTCATATACAGTGTATGCATTAGATTTATAAAGTTGCGGCGGAGATCTTAGTAATTCGATAATGCATGTTTCCATGACTTTTGGCGTTTATTTTTGGACTTTTTAAGAATTTTTGAGTAAAAGTCGCATACGGTGTTTTCTGTAAGTGAACTTTTGTTGCTCATAACTTTAGTTAAGTACTTATAGCATTAGAATTTGATTCTACTCGCGATAGATGGCAATTTTGATTCTCCCAGCAGTATATTTACAGGCGTAGTTATACGATATCCTAGTTATACTAGTCCTACTTGTTCCAATTTATTAATCCAATTTTTGCGGTTCGGAAAGAAAACAAAGCATCCATAATCTATTATAGCCCGAACGTAACTTTTGTAAAAAGTGATGAGCGTGCGGGGTCAGAGCCCCACCAAATTCCCTGTAAATACTTAACTATGTCTAGAGCCTTATGACTTTTATTTATCAAGTAATTAATATGATGATTGAAATTAAGTTTGTAATCTAAAATTATACCTAGAAATCTAGCTGATTCACTCGATTTAATAATACAGGTGTCACTAAATTTAAATTCAGTATCTCCTGGGCAAATGTTTTTGTTGTTAAAATTAACGAATACGATTTTGTGAGGGGCAAGCTCAAGACCTAGCATTGATCATTGATTGTTTAGAGATTGGACTGCTTTTTGTAGAGAATTTTTATTATTAGAGAACATGCCAATGTCGTCCGCAAATTGTGAAATAGTTATAGTTTTCGGGAGATTTTTCATAATTTCTGAGACATAGATAATATATAACAAGGGACTCAGCACGCCTCCTTGAGGGACGCCTTTATTACATCTTCTGGTTTCGTTCGTAATACTAGTGGAGACAAATCTTTCGTACGTTAAAAATTTAACAAATTTTATAATATTTTGCAAAAACCCTAGTTCTGCGAGTTTTTTGATAAGCAAGTCGCTGTTTACATTATCAAATGCAGCACATACATCAAGGAACACCGCAAAAATTCTTTTTTTCTTTTAAAACTTTTGTTAATATTAATTGTTAAATTAACTAGATTATCAGTACAGCTGAGTCCTTTTCGAAATCCATTTTGATTTTTGGGGAGGATGTTTTGTGTTTCAATCCACCACTGCAATTTATTTTTAATAATGGTCCTGAACAGTTTACATAATGCCGACGTTACTGACAAAATGAACGTATGTTTTTTCCAGTCTTCAGGGAATTTCCCTGTTTTATACATATCGTTATAAATGTCAAGTAGTAACAGTTCATAATTAATAGGTAGTTTCTGTATAGTGAAGTAATCGATTCCATCGATACCAGGAGGCAATTTTTCGCGATTCTAATACCAAGTAAACGTAAAGCCAGACTCTAAGAATTTGTTCTCCTTGCATTTTGGGATCCACTCGGGATCGGTGGAACCCAAGGTGGACAGATTTTATCTAGAGTTTTTAACTTATTTTCATTCTGTAGGTTTTCGGAAAGGTGGGAAGCAAAGACTTTAATCCATTTATTTTTAAGTATTTTTGCTTTGTTCCAAGTGTATGTGGTGCTTACATTGATGTTAAGAGACTGCACATATTTTTTATAGTCTTCTTTCTTTTTAGTTTGGAAAAACTTTTTCGTTACCGCTCTTATTCTTTTATACTCAATTAAATAATTTATTTCGTTAGTATCTTCCCATTTTTTGAAAGCAAACTTTCTTTTTTGTATCATTTCTTGGCACTCCTCATCCCACCATGACACAGGGTTTCTGTGTTTTTGTTCACTTACTTTTTTTTTATTCAGCGTACTATCCGCTATAGCTTCTGCTACTATTTTAATATAAGCGTTATACTTTTCGTCGGCAGATAAGCTGTCATACTCCCCAGTCAAAAAGTATGTATAGGAGCTTTCAAGCTTGGAATATACTTGTATCCAGTCAGTTCGAGTAGATCTTAACTTGAATGATTTTTTAGTGTACAGCAATTTTTTTATGTTCAATTTTAGAGAAATTGGAAAATGATCTGAGTCTACAGTGTCATCAGAAATATAGCTTCCAATTTTATCTACAATGTTGTGGCTTGATATTACAAGGTTAATATTTGATTGAGAGGTAGCATCAACATGTGTAATAGTATCCACATTATGTATAAAAAGATCATAATATTCTATGCAATCTAACAAGTTTATGCCGTTTTGATCTGTTTTTTGACAATTCCAACTGGCGTGATGGGCGTTAAAGTCGCCTACTGTGATGTTATTTTCGCTATGGTTCATGTTAGAGAATATTTTTTTCCAATCATTCAAGCTAAGGACTAGCCCGGGAGATCTATAGCAAATATAGATATTGAAGGAGGGATTCAAGTTTGTGATTTGTAATCCACACAACTCGACTGTTTTATCGGGAGATATGACATTTTTATTCTTTATGAGCTATGTTTTGTCGAATCAAAATGAGAATCCCTCCTCCTGTTGCATAATCTCTGTCTTTTCTAAAACTTAGAAAGCCTGGAAATTGAAAATTAATTATTTTAGGCGTTAGCCATGATTCTACTGCAACGAAAATGTCGACGTCGTGTAGTAGATCTGGTAGTTCTTCTCTGCGCTGTATTATGCTTCTTGTATTCCAATACAAAATCTTCATTACGTAGTGGGTTGAAATATAGAGCAGTAGTTGAATTTATTTGTCTTCTGTTACCTTGTATTTTAGTTGCGGTTCTGTAGTTTTCTAGTTTCTTTTTCATCCGTAGAGAGTGAAGAATCACTTGAGTCGCCACGGAATTGATTTTGCAGTTTTTTTTAATCCTTAAAATTCTATTTTTCAATTTGTTTTCAATAGGCTGGTCGGATATTTGTGAGAACATGAGAGGTAAGTAGTTCAAAGTCTTCTGTGTATTTGTTTACTATTTCTATAACGTTTGATTTGTTGTAGGTTTCATGAAGGAATTCTTTTATTTGTGTCAAGTTGAGTGGTGGGTACTTTTCGTTGCTTAAGATGTATTCTTTGGCAGGTGCTATTTGGTCATTTATGTCGTTTAAGGAGTATTCAGCTGTTGATTCCGTTTTGGATTTTTTAACTGTTTTTGGAGAACTTTTTGGTTGCGCGTCTGTGTTTTTCCATTCACTTCGTCGGTAACTGAACTAACTGTAGAGAGTGATTTAGTGCACCCCGCTTAAGGACTACCGCTTTAGGCAGGGGCATATCAATTTGCAAAGGAGAAGAGACAGAGGTTCCCGTGGTGCTCGTTTTTTCTATTGGTTCGTTACTTTTAGTTTGTGCTGTTGATGATGAAATATTTTGAAGCCCATTATTTCCGTCCAAGTTCTCTTGTTGTGTTGGTGGAGGTGAGAATAACTCGACTTGCTTGCAGAATTTAGCTTCTTATGCACATCTATTAATTCATCAGCGGTCTTCTTACTGTTTACAAACAGGCACACACGATTGTTGGATACACGAGATACATATCTTATATTTGCTGGGTTAATTTTCTTCATAATTGCACGTGTATATTCTGATACTGGAATTTCTTCGATTGCATCTAGAATTACAGCTTGTTCTTTTGTAGGTACTTGCACTTGTTGCATTATCTGTGAGTATGAAGTCTTGACTTGATTTTTAGTAACAGTAGTTTGAGAGTTCATTTTTAAAGTGTAGTTGCAAGTATTCTTGCAGTCAGAAATACTTGGCTTTCACTTTGTTCACTTACCGGGCAAAAGCCAGGTAATATAACGAAAAATAGTTAAACACCGGCCGATTATACTTCGAGCACTCGATGATATACTCATCACCACGCGCGAGAACGTAAACACGTCTGTACTGTACGGTGGTTCAAACCAAACTCCGACTATGAATTTATTTGGGAATCACGATAACGAGATTAACGTCATCATCAGCTAGTTACGTGAAGCAGGTTTCATATTTTGATGCATTCGAGTTGAATTAAAGATGATTCAACTCATGCAAGGAAGGTTACCGCCAAATTTGTCCACGTTAAAGCTACTCACTAATGCTACCTCGCATACAAGTCCATGAGGAGATCTAGTGGCTAGGTTACCGCATTCAGATTCCCCCGATCGGATACCCGCAAGCCAGCTACATACTCGTAGCAACAGAGCACATTCAAAGTTCCTGCCTTCAGTCAGATAACTGCAGTCGATACACTACTGAAAATACTCATATAGTTAACACAAGGTTACTACATGGTTTCCATATGATTCCCATGTGATTCCACATGATTCCCATGTGGTTTCCTCGTGTTATTTTGGCAAGGGAACCATATGGGATCCATGTGGGAACCATATGGAAACTATATTAAAACCATGTGGGTTAAGGAATTCTTTTTTATTTTTTTTTTATTTAATCACTAAATTTATAATTAAAGAGTAAATATACTGTTATTAAGGTGTTTAAGGCTTTCGGAATATATACAAAATGTACACAATTACAGTAACTTCATGAACATTTTATTTATAAGAACACTTACAAATTATAAAGAACATCATTTATTGTTAAAAGTTTCTTATGTATAAAAATACGCTTAAGTATTAGTAAACACTTGTGATTTTAACTATTTCTTTATTATAAATACTATCGGGATTATTTTACCCCTGATCACTTCTTAAATAAGTACAAAATTATAATATATAGAATATATTGAATAATATTAACCATAATGTTATTTATGTAAATCATCATTAAAGTTTTTTTAGTTTAGGTACTTTATTTTAAGGGAGGATCCTACTTTAGAAGGCCTAGAAAAAACTTTTTTACGTGAATTTTTTAGGAAGGGAAAAAACAACTGAGCCCAGCTAACCTTATGGGATGTTTTCATATGTATTTGAACTTTACAAACAAATTTTTACTGCCGATTTAAAAGCACATTTGGAGAGCACCTCGCCACTGAAGTCTCTAATTGGCGGGAAAGATGCAGCTCGAAATTCTTGTCTGAAACAGAAACATCAAAAAGAATTTTAATTTTAATGTACTTTTCTTCTGGATGAACTAAGAAAAACCGGAAGAAAAATCTGAAATTCTGACTTTTTCCAGGTTTAAAGAAAAGTGCTCTTTGAAAAAAAAATCACTTCAACTTGCTATAAAAGTCGTTTCAAAAGATTGTTGAAAATTTTTTTTTAGTTCAAATAGAATAAGATATAATCCTGAAGATAACAAGCTTTGAATCGATTCAATAGGTTTAGTTTTTTTTTGCAATCACGCCCGCCAATTTAGAGAAATCGTAAAAATGAAAACTGGCGAAAACATGCTTCAAAATTGTCGATAAGAAGAAGTATCAATTTTCGATTATTTACACTAATAATCTGCTAATCGGCTATTCCTAGTCCATATAATAGACCTTCAGCTTCCTTAAAACACGCATTTTGATGCATTTTCACGAGACTAAGAGCCGTACGAGCTTCCGTGCTGGCAAATGAGTAGCGCCTGTTTTCCCTCTCGAGCTGCTGCGCGTCAGCGTAATCAGCAAATATTTTGCACTGCTGGCCAATACTCAAATTCAGCAATTTAATGAGACTATCCATCAGGCGCTTCATACCTCCAAGCTTCTCTTGCTTCTATTTATTTCAAAGTCGCGTACCCATACGTTTTTGTACGTGCCCCACGCACTCATTTTTTTTTAACAAGGCAATCGTCATCATATGGATTTATCTTCAGAATACCCGCAAGAGTTTTAGAATCGCCATCGCTAATGTAATTTGTATATTTAACGCCAAATTTTTCTTCGGATCTCGAAAACATTTCCAGGATAGAATCCACCTCCATCTTCCCTGCTGAACCTTCGTGATTTGAGGAGCATGATTCTTTGTGTTCTTCATACCATTCTCCAAAGTTCCTTTTCTGGACACTTCCTTTTCTGGAATTTTAGGCTACTTCCGGGACGTTCCAGAATCAACATATACTTAATGCAAGGTTTCGGCCCCCAATATTGATACCTACCACCAGAGCTTAATCCAATGATCCACGTACGTGCTTCGCGCGCGCCACCTTTACTTAGGTTTTTGGGTTAAACATACACGGGGAAAATGTCTCAACGTATTTCGGGGGCGGCAATGGGTTATAGGGCTATGTTTTTAAATATTTAAAAAAAGCGTCTCTGACTGCATACACTCTAGATCCAAGAAAGTGGCGAGGTGTGTATTCATATATATATATATATATATATATATATATATATATATATATATATATATATATATATATATATATATATATATATATATATATATATATATATATATATATATATATATATATATATATTAGGGTGTCCCTTAATTCCCAAATTGCCGCTAGGTCGGCTCCCACCCCCCAGATGTATTGGTTATGACCGAAAACTAGGATATACACCGAGAAAGCCCCCCAAAAAGGGTCTAGATCCTGCCACTTTTCAAAAAACGGCTTTTCCGCATTTATACGCGTTTTTGCTATGTAAAAATTTTTTCCGGGCTTCTAAATATATTAAATGTGCATAAATATCATGTAATATGTTTGTAAAATGTATAAAGTATGTTCAGTAATTTTTTGAGCCGGGAAAATAAAATTTGAGCCAAATATAGCGTCCAAAACCTAAAAAAAATACCGATAAAAGCAGATTTTTTTTCACCTTTATGCGTTTTTGATCATAATCGGCTTTACATTGAGTTATCAGACTAGTATATTCTGAAAGTAGAGTTCAAAACCGACAATTTCGTTTTTTGGACGATTTTCTATCCCCTCTAGAACCGAAGATATGGCCGTTTGAAATTGGCCAAAAAATCAAAGTATCAAATCTGTGAATGGGTGCATGAAGACTTTTATGGATCACAACTTCGTTAGCTCTTATTTAGGTATTTGAGGTCCAGTCGACTTTTGCAAAAAAACAAATTGAAGGTTTTGATTTTAGCTTCTGTGCACCCTTTAGAGCCCGACTATGGCTGGTGCATCTCCAGAAATAAGCATGATTAAAACTTTGACAATTTAAGACATAAAAAAGTTTTTCATATTCTAGAGCAATTTTTCCATAAATTTTGTACTATAAGTACTTAGGTATATATATAATTTCAACAGTGTAAAATCTTAAAATTTCAAATTTACACGTCACAATTAATCAATATTGTCAATTCCATAGTTATTAGCAGGACTGCATCGTGCATGATTCTATTGACAAAATAAACGAAATTTTATTTTTTACTCTCTATTGACTACTGTTGACATGTTCTAATAATTAAGGCAAATACTTTTCGTTAAAATTAATTTTTATAAATTTGTTAAACCAAGTTAAAAGAAATTATTAATACAAATTTTCTTAAAATTTACTCGGATCTCTGAAAAAAATTCAATGAAATGCCGCAATGATCTCTTTGTTCGTAAATTCTTCATTCAAAGATTTATACAAAATAATTAAACGTCGTTTTAGTGTTTTGACAATGAAATTTATTGTATACAATTAAACATTGATTTTCACAGAATATACAGAATAATATTTAATTGCTTGTTTTCAGTTTTTTAATTATTGTCTTCTTGTTCGCATCAGGGAATTCTTTTCTGAATTCTTCAACGACTTGGATTAAACGATTTTTTTGAACTTCATCGTTTGTTAAAACATTGATGTATTCTTGAGTTAAGTGGACAGCTCTCTCAGCGCAATCATTGACTACTCTAATATTTACAACTTTCTTTCGGCTTTCAATAAAAGATTTATTCGTACTCCACGTACTGCAGTCTTGAGCTAAAAATGATATGTTTAACCCAAACCTCTCAAAGAAATAAGAACTTTGGCTATTAATAAAATAATCAAGTTCTTTGTTCAGCAATCCCTTCATGCCAATTGCAGAAACATTAAATTTTTTTGGAGTATCAATGTCATTTTCAATGTGCTTAGTTTGCAATGCTTCAACCATTTTTTGTTTTACGCTAACTGGTACTCTTTCATCGAAAAATGAAAGAGCACATATTTCAGGAGATAAATACCATAGATGATTTTCAAGTTTATTTAAAGCAGCTTTTAAAATATTAGCATCGATTGACTCATACTCAATTAAATTTTTTAATAATCTCAGATCATTATTGGGTGCTGCAACTGCCAAAGGTGATGTAAACCATGGTTCGATATACATAAAAACAACAAATTTACATATGCTGTAAAAGTTGTTTTCTTCGTGCTTTTTTAATTTGAATGCCTTTCTCAGTAAAAATATTTTTAGAGAGTAAATGGCTTTTGCCATCCAACGAGCTTGATGGCATGCTCCAGGCTTACGAATCTGTATATCATCCGCAACGCTAAAAAATAATAAGCTTAACTCCAACAACTCTTTGTAGTCATCTCTAGGTTGTTGCTTTTGTATGTACTCTTTTACGAAACTGTCTATGTGAGGGATTTTATTTTGTAATAATGGTTCTAATTTACCAAGTCCGTTTTCACAGTTTGACGATTTAATGGTAGACCATTCCTTTTTAAATTTTTGGAAAATTGGTACATTTGGTCCATTCATACCAGGCACTTTTACTCCAAAAGCTGCAGCTAATAAAATTTCGAGCATATGATGACGGCACGCGAAATATAACAAATCTCTGTCAATCAATTGCTCTAAAATTACTGCTGCACCAGATCTGCGCCCAAAATTCGCCGGGGTTGTATTGCAGCACACACCTTGCGTTAAATGTGTCAACCCCCAGTCATCCAATGCTTGATAAACAGCGTTGATCGTTGATCCTTTTTTGTCTTCTAATCCAGGCACATTAATAATTTTCTCAATGTTTCCACTGCACATCAGGATGGGTAAACGATCAATTTGTTTACATGTTATCGTGTCTGGAAGAAGTTTCCCGTCCCAGTGCACGATCAAATGTGGTATAGATTTATCCATCAGCAATTCTTTTACTTTCTCAGCTTTCTTTTTTCGAATTTCAGCCCGCGATCTGTTGAAGGATGATTTGTTGAGTATTACAGTTTCTATATCGACACCTAATGCATTTGCAACTGTGCCTATTATAAAGACTGAATTTCTGTAAGAAATCTTGCATTTATCAAAAGCTGCTACTACTTCTGGTGTCATCACATCTATGGACCCTCTAACAGATTGGTTTACATATGACCGTCCATGTGGTACAGAATATACAGACCCAGAACTAGGCAGATGAGGTGAAGAATCTGTTACATCACTTGACTGTGATTGAGATCCTATACTCAATGGTTCTTGGGTTGATTTCTGATGTTCCCCTGAAAAAATGGATAAATCATATTTTCAATCCCTGGTGGAAGTATTTTTAAATTGCAGGAAATAATAAAAAATAACAACAAATAATGAAAGATATTAATAAACAGCAAGCGATAATGAATAATAAAATCAAATAAAAATAAATAACGATAGATGATAGCAAATAATAAAAAATAATAGCAAGTAGTGGTAGTTACTGGTAGTCCAGATTGGGACATATTTATTTGTCATTATTTATCATAATTTGATTTATTTCAATATTCTTTAAATAATTTTTTTTTTTTTTTCATAATTTATCAAATATTATTCAACATTATTCATTTATATCTTTATAGGCTCTAGCAGCACCATGTAGACGAAATTTTTTTTTTATTTTATATCATGAAAA
The DNA here is from genome assembly GCA_949152435.1 of Gastracanthus pulcherrimus. Classification (NCBI taxonomy): domain Eukaryota; kingdom Metazoa; phylum Arthropoda; class Insecta; order Hymenoptera; family Pteromalidae; genus Gastracanthus; species Gastracanthus pulcherrimus. Next base: position 92,764,245 of record OX424574.1, on the reverse strand, counting down.
ACAACGTTTCGGATGTCTCAGACACCCTTCTTCAGGTACAAAAAAAATAAAAACCAAGTTTACTTATAACTAGGTACTTATCGATAGAAGGCTCGCTTTCCCATGTGCTACACTGTTAAAAAACCCTTCTAGATAGAATTCAGATCTCTCTAGACGGATTCTCGGTGTCATGTTGTTGGAGCACAATTTTGCGGAGCACTTATTTATAATATTATTTATATACACTAACACTTATATATATTAATCTCAATATAACACACACTTTTTAAACACTACTATTTTTGCATTTTTTTGGGAGCATTCACTATCTACAGCAATATAGTTTGTTAGATATTAAAAGCAAAGCCAAGTATTATGGTAATGTAGGATAATTAGATAGAGAGATCTGAATTATATCTAGAAGGGTTTTTTAACGGTGTGGCACATGGGAAAGCGAGCCTTCTATCGATAAGTACCTAGTTATAAGTAAACTTGGTTTTTAATTTTTTTGTACCTGAAGAAGGGTGTATGAGACACCCGAAACGTTGTTTTTCATGATATAAAATAAAAAATTTTTTTCGTCTACATGGTGCTGCTAGAGCCTATAAAGATATATTTATATAGTAGACGCTCGAGCCAATTTTCTTCATGAATATATTTATATATTCATAAAAAAATTATTCATTTATATTTGAAATTTTTTTTTCGGAAATTAATAGTAATAAGTGACATTATTTTTCATTTTTTTGTTACGTGTGGACACGTCACGGGTGTCTAATTACTATAAGAGAGTGATTGGAAATGTGCATCGTCGGTGGCGGCCGTGGCTCAAGCGGTAGAGTGTCAGACTTGCAACTGCAGGGTTAGAAAAAATCATGATTTTTTTTAAAAAATCAAAAAAATCAGATTTTTTTTATTTAAATCAGATTTTTTTATTTAAATACGATTTTTTTTATTTAAATCTGATTTTTCTATTCAAATCAGATTTTTTTTATTTAAATCAGTTTTTTTTAATTTAATCAAATTTTTTAATTCAAATCCGATTTTTTTATTTGAAGCATAATGTTGATTTATTTGAAATTTTGCCATCAAAACGATGAATTTAGTTTAAAAAATAAACAATCTTTTAAGGGTAAACCCAAGTGAAATTTCAGCATAGTGATAGTTAATCAGTGAGTAGATCAATGTAATGGTTTTATACGTAATTTTTTTACAAAAAATTCAATAATGCACTGAAAAAAATAAAAAAAAATTTCCATGATTTTGAAAAAAAATGTTTAGTTACTGATTTTTAATTTTTGGCCAATAGCACCTCAAGCTTAATCAATTAATGCGAGAGCTTAAAAGCTGTGGCATTAGTTTAATTTTGACTGCGGCACTATTTGGCGCGGCCGCGGTGTCGCATATGGGCGGCGTGGACGTAGAGGCTCGCCGACTTATCAAGTCGGCCGAGCGGCCGCACCAAATGGGGCCGGAATCAAAATTCAACTAGTCCCACAGCTTTTAATCTTTCAAGCTAAAAATTTTTTTACATGTTCCTGAGATAATTTTTAACAACTTTACGCGTGGATTAAGCTGGAGATGCTGTTGGTCAAAAATTAAAAATCAGAAACCAAACAATTTTTTTCAAAATCAAAGAAAATTTTTATTTGGTTTTTTCAGTGCAGTATTGAATTTCTTGTAAAAAATTATGTATAAAACCATTGCATTGATCCCCTCAATGATAAACTATGACTAGGCTGAAACTTCGCGTGGGTCTCCCTTTGATCAATCAATTTTTTATTTTTAACAAAATTTTGAATAATCAACTACATAATCTTCTTTTTATAATTAATATTTGTAATTATTATAGAAGAGCAATCATTACTTTCATTTGTTTTTAAAAACACTCAGTTTTCAAAAATTTTATATTTTTTATTAATTTACATTTAATTTCTATATGAATATACTCTATATGGCTTCACTTTCTGATTTTTAGTTTTTCAAAAACTTCAAAAGGTTGTAATTTTGAATTTTACTTTTGGAAATACGTCAATCATAATTTCACTTTGGTATTTAAAATTTATCAGTGGTTCTACTCTCAAAATCACTGAAGAAGTCGATTTTTTAGTGGGTTATATTATAGTTTATAATCAAATGAATATTTTAAGACCTCATAGATATCATAACTCTAAAACTATATAAAGTTATAATAATTTTAATAAAGTAATTATAATTATGTAACATAGAAAATAAAAACTTTAAATGCATTTTCCTCGATATACATATTTTTATATTTACGATGATCGATGCGCAACCTGTTTATTTTTTTTTTTTGATAAAATAGTTCGGTAATATTTATTACATTTACATTTGAAAATTTTTGTATTTTTACTTTTTAAAAATTGTGCTTTTGAAAAATAATGTTATGTGATTTATGTAATAAATGACAGGAATATTTGCCTTTTTTGAGTTCTTTTATACTAATTGATTAATGAATTTTCATTTAAATAAAAAAAAAATATAAAATAAAAGTGAAAAATACAAAATTTTCATTCGGTAGATAGCATTGTATACAAAAATTTTAAAAGCTGAGTAGCCTCGTGAATAGCATAGTTTGTTGCTCATGGAGCATTTGATAGTTTACCTATTTTTGATGATTTTTTAATAAAAATTACATTATTTAAAAAAATTTTAATATAGACTGAATCTTACCAAAATTTATTTTCTACTTTTCTTATGTCAAATCTAACATAAAAATTATTTTTAAAATTTATATATTTTTAACCGAGAATTTAATCTATACAGTGTAGACTTCCCATAAACATAAGCAATGTCAATATGAATACCATAAATCAAATTTTATATAAGATATCATATGTATGTACACCCGACATTCAATAATTCGTTAAATGAGATTTGAAATTCGCTCGCACTGATTGGTTGAAAGCTAAGTTTAAGTATTGGTGCATTTATAAAGCGCGCGAAATGAATTAATACACGTTGGGTGTACATACAGTAAAATGTAATCAAAGAATAGAGGATTCTTTTTTAGAATATTCAATATAACGAACTCTGTTTCCACGAAAAAATACGTGCCGCGCGAAAAGTGGCGCGCCACTAGAGAAGATGTAAACAAACATTCTTCGCGCCGCCGCGTTTTCTTCACGCGCGATCGATTGCAGTTGTCAGTTGCTTATCGGTTGCAGTTGTCAGTGGCTCATCGGCTGCACAGTTTGTATCATAGTTATACACTTCATTAGTATTTATTCATCATTAGTTCATGTACTTATTATATTGCGATGTGAGTTTCAAATATATTACTAGATTGGTGTTTGTGTATCAAGAAGTTGAGTGAAGTAAGACTGTGATACTACGTAAAAATGGCAGGTCGAAAAAAGGATCCCATTTGGAATTATTTCAAAGAGAAAGCGAGAGAGAAAAGTCTCAGAGTTGTGTGTAAAAACTGTAGCAAAGAAATGCAAGGTTTGGTTGCTCGTATGATAAAGCATTATGATGATTGCCAAACGTCCAAAGATATTGTACACGAGGAAAATATTCAAGAAATATCTCGTAAGTATAATCGTATTTATAATTTATGATAATATTATTTATAAATAATAAAAAACAATATGATTTGAAAAGCCCTGGTAGAAGTCTTCCCGTGTTTTCGAGTAGAAACGAGTGATATTTTCTACTAAAAAACAATATTTTGATAATAAAATATTATATATAAAGTAAATTAAAGTCATGCTTATGCAATTCTATGAAAATGACCATTTTTGAGATAATAATCATAGTTGAAAAAAATTAAATACTGTCAATAATTAAATATTATTAAATAATGCTCCCATTTGATTAACACGTTAACGATAAATTATCGGCGAATTTCTACCAAGAAAATATTAAAGTTATATTAATAAGTTCATATTTCAATGAGAATCTTTCGCTCAGGGCCGAAAATTTATGCTGCCCAAGAGAACCCCAAAAGTTAATTCGTATATTTCAAGTCTTTCGATAAAAGTACAAAAATTTATAAAAACACAATTATGAAGTTTTTATTTTTACGTTTGATTTCTCATTGTGTTAAATCTATTGTTTCAAAACGTATTTGTATCTTTGTAAAAGTGTATATAACAGCACTACTGCAATTCGGGCGCTCGGTACGCTCACAAAATCGTGCGGTGCGTTGGACGCCCTGCGCATCCGTATCCGAGAAGCGCGCGTTGCGGGCGCGCAGCTCGGCGCGTAGCAGCACGCCCAGAACAAACGCGCGGCTGCCTCAAGTGCAGTCGCTGCCCGTGTGCTAAATGTAGGTGCCACACCAGTTGGCGCCCCCGCGTTCCCGTGTATAGGGTTTTTTTTCGTGTATTTATTCAACGAAAAATATTGTATTGGGTAAATCTATAATTACAACTTACATAATATTATATTCGTTGATGAATCTTAAAAGTTTTCATGCTTGATGGTACTAATATTATGTATAATATACTTCAATTATATGTAAAATATTGCTTTTCATTTTGCGAAAGACTCTCATTTATTATACTTATAAACTGATTATTTTTGAAATTTTTGAATTGTAATAAATTGGATATTAATATATAAATATGTTTATTTTTTAGAAATGGAAAAAAACTTATCAAAACCATCTTCATCAACAAAATCAACAGCAAATGTTAAACTTTGTTTAAAAAATAAGACTACAGCAAATATTGGCGAATTCGTTTGTAAAACATCAGCCTCAGAAAAAGAAATTATTGATCTTCAACTTGCAAGATACTTTTATGCGACTAATGCTTCATTTAGATCTGTAGAACACGCCGAATTCAAAAAATTATTACAACTTCTCAGACCTAGTTATAAGCCTACGAACAGAAAAAATGTTGCTGAAGAATTGCTCGATACTGTTTATGATTTAGAGTTGAAAAATGTAGCGACGAAGCTAGAAGGTAAAATTGTAGCATTATCTATGGATGGTTGGTCGAATGTACATAATGAACCAATTATATCTGCTTGTGTAACTACGGATAAGGGCGAAGTATATCTTGTAGATAGTATTGATACATCTGGTGAGCAACACACTGCTGAATATTTGTCAAAGTTAACTTTAGGCACAATTAAAAAAGTTGAAACTAATTTCCATTGTATTGTCGGGAGCATTGTCACAGACAATGCAGCTAATATGAAGTTAATGCGTACAATAATTTCTGAAGCGGTGGATGGTGAAGGTGAAAATTTCATTCTAACTTATGGTTGCTAAGCACATATATTGAATTTACTAGCGCACGATTTAGAAATATCAGGAGTAACTGGGCATATTGTGAAAATAGTTAAATATTTTAGGAATAATCACTTTGCGAGAGCTAAATTTAATGAATTAAATTCTGGTAAAAGTCTTGTACTTCCACAAGAAGTAAGCTGGAATACAATGAGTAATTGTCTTGAAAATTATATTGAAAGTTGGGTGATTTTACTAAAAATATGTGAAGATTTCAAAGAAAATATTGATAATGAAATTCGAAAACTTGTATCCAACATACGACTTAAACGAAATGCTGAAGACCTGCTATCAATTTTAAAACCAATTGCTATCTGTTTAGATACTATTCAAGGAAATCAATGTCATATTGCAGATGCGGTAGACATTTGGAAAAAACTTGAAGTTAAATTACATAACATTTTAGATAAAAAAAAGAAAAATATTTTTAAAGAAAGATACAATATGACCTTAACACCTGCGCATTTTCTCGTTTATATGATTACACCAAAATATGCATTTCAATCGTCTCCAAGTATCCTTTTATCTTCAAAAGAAAAGGAAAGTGCACTAAATTTTCTGTCAAAATATTTTGGTCATAGTGGACAGTCACTTATTTCAATAATATTAAAATTGGAAATTCGAGCTGAACCTTTTGAAGGGCTAATGGTGAATGAAGCGACTATTAACAATTTAAATGCAACAGAATGGTGGAAAAGTTTTAATCAAATAAAACAATGTTTTTCAGAATCAGAATTAAAAATAATTCTACAATTTGTAAGTGCTGTAACTTCTTCAGCTGGTATTGAAAGAATTTTTTCCACTTATGGTTTTATTCACTCAGATGTGCAAAATCAACTAAAAACTGAAAAGGCACCTAAACTAGTATTTTTATATAAATTATTGAACATTTAAATATGTAACTAATAGATATATGAATAGTTGTCCATATAAAATATGTGAAATTTATGAGTTTAATTAATAAATAAATGTTTTTTTATCAACATAACTTTGTACTTTAAGTTGATTTTAATCATGATTAAAATTTAAAAAATCATTTGATTTAAATCATGCCAACCCTACTTGCAAGTCGGAGATTCGAGGTTCAAGCCCGGGTCTCGCCACTTTTTACAAGAATAAAAATCGTAACAATTTGTAATTATATTTTAAAATTTTTTTCTAACAAACTCATTGTTTTTATTTTTGTGTATTTAAAAAAAATCGTTGAGCCCTGGGCTTGAACCCAAGACCTTCAGATTGGTAGACTTACGATCTGAACACTTAGCCATTCATTACTTTTGTATATATGTGAATCTAATGTAACATATGTGGTACAGCATATATATGCGCAATTAATGTTACATTTTTGAAATTATTATTTTAATATTCAAATATCACCATAATTAATAATGAAGGATTGAATACAAGGCTTTCTTTTCAAATAAAAAAGAATTCTTAGAATTTTTATTTAAAAGTATGCTATATTTTTGAATATTAAGATGATAATTTAGATACTTTATGATGTTTAATGCATATTTAGCGCAATTTATATAACATTATTAAGCGCATAAACATTCTGCTCCACATATGTTATAGTCGATATTAATCGATATTTGATAATATAGATAAATAATGATAAATATTAAAAAATAATGACAAATAATGACAAATAATAATGAATAATAACTAATAAAAATTTCCGAATTCCAACAGCTAATATCCCATATTATTTGTCATTATTTATCAGTATTTATCAATGTTCGCAAGTATTTTTTAATATTTTTTTTTACTTTTGATAGAAATTTGTTTACCACAAGGAGTGATGAAAGTGATATTTTGATTTAAAAAGTTGATAAGTAGTACAATCAATTATAGAGTCATCAAAATCCAGTCAAGCTGTACGTGCAAGTTATCAAAAATAGAATAATCCCCTTGAACAATTTATAAAAAAATATTAAAATGTTAACATTCATTTTATATGTATTACTTTATACTACATATCTGTTCCGTTGTTTATTATTATAACTCTTTTTGTTATTAAATTTACTTTGTCCCAACGCAATCACATTAAGCGAGGTGGGGGAGGGGAGGAGTACTGTACCTGTTATTACTGTGACCTTATTGATTGATGAACTAGGTTGGGATACATCTGATTCTGGTTCGCCAAGTTCCAGAGATTCAGTTCTATCAAGTATTTCAGCATCCTCCTCAGCAGTGAATATTTCTTTGTGTACGTCTAAATAGGTAATAACACAAAATTATTAGTATATTGTCGAACTAGCGGGGGAAAGTGGACTATTTCAAGCAAGGGTAAAGTGATTTTTCATGAGATGGAGTTGGACTGCCAAATCATCATCCGAGCTTGGAATTGCCCTCCCCCTTTGTTTCACTCTGTACATTTTTTAATCAGTGCATGTATAGGCCCTTTTTTATGCATGTACGGTGGATGGGAGGTTGCAAATTTTGCTGCAATGTGGTTTGAGAGATTGTATAAATATATTATTTCAAGGTAATTGAGAATTATTTTTCTTATTTCATGGTCTTATTTTGTTGGTTAACGGATATCAACTATATGACTAGAACAATGACCATGTTATATGATAAAATATATAATGATAATAGCAAGCGCATGTTTAAATCAATTATAAAACTTCCATAAAATACCTTTCTAAAAGGTAAAATGTTGGCGAGTAAAGGTTCTTTACAAAAGTAGTGAAATCCCCAAAATATAACAGTCAAGTAATTGTATTTCATCTTTTGGGTACACGCATGTGGATATATTATTTTAGAAAATATAACTTTTCACTTGAATCTTAGTTGATACAACAGATTCCATATATTTAACAATAATAAACTCATTATGCACCAGTCAGACCATTACAATTGACTTGCGAATTACTTTATATCAAAATATCAAAATTTCCCTTTTGTCGGTCCCGGGTGAAATATGATCTCAGCTAATTCTAATTATGCAAGGATGAGTCTAATTCTGAATTGCTCATCAACTTTTGTCATTTCCAAAAACATATTATATCATATACTTTTAATGCATAGTCCAGAATTTATTGAAAAAATTCAAACTAAAAAATATTGGAAAATGCGGTTCAAAACTTAATGTGTTTTTCAAGTTGTCAAATAGCTTCTGGATTATGCATTAAAAGTATATGATATAATATGTTTTTGGAAATGCCAAAAGTTGATGAGAAATTTAGAATTATACTCATTCTTTTATAATTAGAATTAGCTGAGATCATTTTTTACCTGGGACCGACAAAAGGAAAATTTTGAAATTTTGATATAATGTTATTGGCAAGTCAATTTTAATGGTCTAACTGGTGCATAGTGAGTTTATTATTGTTAAATATATAGAAACTGTTGTGTAATAAAATTATATGTTTATTTTATGTTTTAGTCAGGAAGGTATTCGAGCGGAGGAAACAATAAAACTCTCCGATAGTTAATAGTATAAAAGTATTCAATTAAGGAGATTTATTTAAGAAAAGTATAAATATTCGTACACTGCGATTAATATATAGCAACCTGGCGACTTACGCGCAATCACGCTCAGCTAGCGGTACGTCGCATACGTTGCCCTCATTGACCGGAAAACAATTATTCGGCACTTTTGCCCGCTCTCGATTATCCTCGCAAAATACCTTATCGGCCCGCACGACCCGACGATGATCGTCCTCCCCTTACAAGAAAACTCGTCTCGGCCCTCCAATCCTGTACAAGCCTCGACTCCTTAAGTACGCTCGAGTATTCTTACGAATAATCTCACACGCTCGTCCGCGTCCGCGTCCGCTCGTTCTCGCGGTCTCTCGAACTCTATCCTTTCACGCGCTCCCCGCGCCCTTGCGCGTTATTCGCCAGTGTTGCCAAATCGACTCTTATATACTCAACTACATTCAGCCTTCTCGCCCATTCGTTCACACACACATACTCTTTACCATACATTAGGTTAGATATATAATTAAAACTAAGATTATAACAGTTGTATCAACTAAGATTCGAGTAGAAAGTTTTATTTTCTGAAATAATATATCCACATGCGTGTACCCAAAAGATGAAATACAATTACTTGACTGTAATATTTTGGGGATTTCACTACTTTTGTAAAAAATGCTCAATTTTTCATTCACTTTACAGTCATGGAACAGGGCATATTACATACACTTATTAAAAAAAAAGAATATTATCAAATTATTTGCAAATATTATTAATTGTTATTTATTACCTGGTAATTCATGATGCTTAATGTGTATTAGGTTACGCTTTATCTCATCGACTGGTTGAGAAAGTAACGTTTTTTTTCTGACTCACTTATTGATTCACATAAACTATTATGAGAGATGTCAAAAACATCATTCAATTGATGAACAAACTTATCTTTATTTTTATTTGTTCTACCTTTCAATTTTTGGAAAGAACGAAACTCTTGTTGCAGTTTCTTTAATTTTTCAAAGCAATGGTCATCTCTCCTAATATTAACTAAAGCTTTATCCCAAAAAGTTTTGACTTCTCTGATAACTAATTTAACAGCATCATTCACTTCAACATTTTCATTTTTAGTTTTATTTAATAAAAGTTGAAGAACTTGCGATGCTTGGTAGCTTATCTCCTGTTATTTCAGAGATTGTTTTATTTGATATATCTGAGAATATTGAATCATGTTTTTGCAAACTCATTTTATCGTTTCATTGTTTGTTGTCCAAAAAATATTTCCCTTAAAAAAACTTGAAAAAATACCATTAAATTTTATATAAAGTTTATATATATTAAAGTTTATATAAACTGAGTTTTTATAAAAAATTATTAATTATTCTGACTAAATAATTATTGCTACAACATAATATTCACTAAAGTAATTAACGTTTATTAAAAAGTGTAGATATTTATAACTTTCAGAAAATTTAATTTTTGAGATAATAATAATTCAATGTTACTTTAAGCCAAAAAAATTATCTTCTTATCTTAATATCTTCTAAATATTCTTTCTTTAAGTATCACACTTTGGTAAATTTTACACTGTTAAATATTTTTATTTTACTACAGCCGCAAACTTTAATAAAATACGTACTAACCTCTAATGTAGGAAGAAAATAGTCTGTTGTATGATTATTCGTCGTAGAATCTGTTATGCTAGTTTTGCTTGTATTTATTGTATGATCAAAAAGTAAATAAGAATAAAAGAAGTACCCTTAAGTATAAACATTTAAAGAGAAAATATTGTGTTTTCTTTTCTTAAGGATTATCAGCGCCAGCCTATGTTGTACCCAAAATATTGTGGTTTTGTACAAAAACCTTCGTAGTTCGTAGGTTAAACAGAGAATATATAAATAGTGCCTCCTCAGATAGAAGGCCAACCAGAGCCATAAGCCTGAACTCGGAGCAAGCACGTTAGTTTTGCTCCCCATAAAGCAGGTGGCGCTTTGAACAACTTATTTAAGGTGCGTTCCACGCGCCACCTGCCTTATGAGGGGTAGAACTATCGTTCTTGCTTCTCGCGTTTTTGGCTTCCCGAAACTCTGGGATCTAGCCTTCTATCTAAGGGTCTGTCTTCACGGTGCTATGTGCATCGTGCGACGAGCATCGTGCAACGGCAGTCCGCCTATTCCATCGCGTTCCGATTTTTTCTTATGGTATAAGTGAACTGAAAAAAAGTCTTGGCAACCGCGCATTTCCACTATATTACTGTACAAGTATTTTAAAGCGATGGACCGACTGAATAGTGCAGATGCGCGGTTGCGAAGTCTTCTTTTCAGTTCACTTATACCATAAGAATGAATCGGAACGCGATGGAATAGGCGGACTGCCGTTGCACGATGATCGTCGCACGATGCACATAGCACCGTGAAGATAGACCCTAAGGCATTATTTTTATATAGTATATACTCCGGGATAAACATTACTCAATATTATTTCAAAAATGAAATAAAATAAAATAAATTACTCAATATTATGTATTTATTGCAATTTAAAACTCGATTTCACTTATATTAGTTGTTATATACTATTTTTAGTATACGTCTCATTAAAAAAATTGTGCATTTCACTTACGTTAGTGCTCATGGCATTTTTGTTTAGAGAGGTGCATAAAGCATTAATTGCGAACTTCATAGTTAATACGCAACGTATAATAATTATGCTTTTGCGCGAGACACTTGCGCTATCTTACGGATTCTTTTGTAATTAAGGAATATCATGGGTAGAATTTCACCGTATACCCAGCGGAAAGTTATGATTTTCGAACGTTACAGGGTCGCTGGAAGCTAGCTATAAAGGGTCGCATATAAGCGGGGTTTTTGATCAAAATTCATCATCACCTTCTGCTGGGTGTACATACGTAAATAAATGAGAAATGTGTATTTTAATACGTTTCTAAATTGTCTAGTAGGGGTACTTTCACGAAAAAAAAAACATTTTCATTGTGTATGTCTTAAATTGTCAAAGTTTTATTCATGCTTATTTTTTGAGATGCCCCAGGCATAGTCGGACTCTAAAGGGTGCACAGAATCTAAAATCAAAACCTTCAATTTGTTTTTTTGCAAAAGTCGACTGAACCTCAGATACCTAAATAAGAGCTAACAAAGTTGTGATCCATAAAAGTCTTCATGCACCCATTCACAGATTTGATACTTTGATTTTTTGGTCAATTTCAAACGGCCATATCTTCGGTTCTAGAGGGGATAGAAAATCGTCCAAAAAACGAAATTTTCGGTTTTGAACTCTACTTTCAGTATATACTAGTCTGATAACTCAATGTAAAGCCGATTATGATTAAAAACGCATAAAGGTGAAAAAAATCTTCTTTTATCGGTATTTTTTTAGGTTTTGGACGCTATATTTGGCTCAAATTTTATTTTCCCGGCTCTAAAAAATTACTGAACATACTTTATACATTTTACAAATATGTTATATGATATTTATGCACATTTAATATATTTAGGAGCCCGGAAAAAATTTTTACATAGCAAAAACGCGTATAAATGCGGAAAAACCGTTTTTTGAAAAGTGGCAGGGTCTAGACCCTTTTTTGGGGGGCTTTCTCGATGTATTTCCTAGTTTTCGGTCATAACCAATACATCTAGGGGGAGGGAGCCGACCTAGCGGCAATTTGGGAACTAAGGGACACCCTAAGATATATATATATATATATATATATATATATATATATATATATATATATATATATATATATATATATATATGTATATACACTGAAATAGTAATATATAATATATATTATTTCAATATATATTATTGAAATAACAAGTAACATTTCGCAGTACTTTTTGTAAGATTTTCAATCACCTCTTTTATTAAACTGTCAAAATTTGATATACAAGACCCTCTCTTTGAGAGATCCTAGAAAATGTCGAATACTCAGAGGTGCCCGCCGCTGATCAGGTAAAATCGCAAAACATGCGGCAAGAACAGCAGCGATTTGTGGTTTAATTCTTTCATAATATTTATTTTTAAAAGTATTAGGTTATATTTTTTATTCAAAATACAAGTAACATTTCGCAGTACTTAACATGTTAAGGCTGAGGCCCTTCAAAAATTTAAAAATACTTTGGGAAATCATTTAGAAATGTGTTTTGACCTTTAACTAGAGGATTTCTGCAATACATTTTTTTCAATTTTTTTAAGTTTTCTCGATCTTTATGCTGTAAAAGTGATCTGAAATAGTTCACTTTGATCTAATCCATATATTTAGTTTGCATAATTTTAAGCGTTTCACGTAGAATTCTTAAGAACACGAATAACATTTTCAATCACTCATCTCGCTAAACTGTCGAAATTTGATATAGAACCCTTTGAGAAATCGTAGAAAATGTCAAATACTCAGCGGTGGTGCCCTTATCCGGTAAAATTGCGAAACATTTGACCCGAACAGCAGAGATTTGTGGTTCGTCAACAACGGCTTGTATTGTCTTAAGCACAGCAGATTAGCTTCTTTCAAGCAGTCAAGTAAGATGAAGTTTTCTCGACCACCTGTAGGATTGCAAAAAATAGTTTTTGTGAAATTTTTGTAAAAGACATACAAAAAATCTTTTTTATAAAATTAATTTTCGAAGGGAAAAAAGTAACGCATTTTGCTTACAAAAAATACCTACAATTAAAAGCAATTCAAAATCCGTAATAATTTCCATAATAATCCGTAATATAAGTCATAAATTTTACGCGTGATTTTCTTCAACGATTGAAAATATACAATTACAGGGCTATTTTTCGTTAATATGTACATTCTCCCAGGAGTATTTTTTCTAACCTATTATATTAATAATAATAAGCTTTAGTTAACTAAAAAAAATTATACAACTGTATAATATATATATCCGTCAAACTATATGAGACGTAGTTTACCTCATATGTAGTCATCTAGAAAGGACTAAGTAGCTCAAAAGTTGCATGGTTTCCAAGCGCGGCCGGTCTGCGGGAGGCAGCCGATAGATATAGCAAACCATGAAATACCACGCACCTTTCTTTGATCATTGAGACATAATAGAAACTTTGCCCTTGAAGAAGGGAGATAAAATCTGACTCTTAACGACTTTTTTAATATTTATCTAAAAATAAAAATATAAAACACAAAGCATGCGTTAAAAATGTAAGAAAGAAATTTTAAGTTATTATAGCTATTATTTCAAACTAATTTCAAATTTATTAACCAGAAGAAGATTTACATACATAGAGTTTGACAAAATGATGCAAATCTGTACAGAGGTAAACTAGTTACCTTGCGCAGGTCCGGCACACATAACTAAAGTAACAGAAAATACTTAAAACTTAACTTACTTACTTAAAACTAACTTAAAAACTAAACTAGTATAGTATAAATTGTAAATTAAACAAGTGTCGTTGTAAAATTTGTTTGACTTATCTAATAACAAAAATATTGTTTGTATACACATATATTTAACATAATTGCACTTCAGATAATTCAGATATCTTTTATCCAGTTTTTTAATTTATTTTCTTGTGAAATTTATCTAGTTCTAGTGCTGACCTTTTTCTGTTTCTGGGAATCACTAAGTTTCTTTCCTAGTGATACTGCTCGACTTAAGGAATTGACTTTTTAGATTAGGGTAATGATACATTAGTGTTTCAATAGCAAATAGTTGTTCCAAGTTCAGTGTATAATCATGGATAGTGAAATTATTTTTATTAACAATTTTGAGTATTCTTTTCTACAGATTTTGCCCTAAATCAAGGTTGTTTTTATAAGCACCTCCCCAAACAATTATTGCATAATTTATCAAACTATGAAAAAAAGCATATTATATCATTCTCATCATTTCAGTTGACATTAATTTGGTCATTTTATAGAATATATATACTAAATATTTGGTTCTCATTATGATGTATTGCATGTGCTTATCCCATTTTAAGTTATAATCATACATATTTAATTATAACTTACCATTTCAGGTCCACTACATTGTATTATATATATTAATGATCTCTTGAAGGTAATCCATCGATATGAAATTTTGTCTTATGCAGATGATACTGCAATTATATCTACTGGTGATACGTGGCAGGAAGCTCAGGAATAAATGAACAATAATTTGTTACTAGTCGATAACTGGTTTGCTGTAGATAAACTATCGGTAAACTTTGATAAGACTGTATGTATGACTTTTGATAACTATTCTGATAATCTTCCAATGTAAATAGATGTAAGAGTTAAAAATTAAAAAATAAACAGAGTGGAAAGTTGCAAGTTCTTAAGAATCATGTTTGATTTAACTAAAAATGGATAAACACATTCAATACATCTTAAAGAGAACCAAATATTTAGTACATATATTCTAGAAAATCGCCAAATTTATGTCAACTGAAATTATGAGAATGATATAATATTTTTTTTTTCATAGTTTGATAAATTATGGAATAATTGTTTGGGGATTTGCTTATAAAGGGAACCTGGATTTATTGCAAAATCTGCATAAAAGAATACACAAAATTGTTAATAAAAATAATTTTACCATCCATGATTATCCACTGAACTTGGAACAACTATTTGCTATTGAAACACTAATATATCATTACCCTAACCTAAAACGTCAATTTCTTAAGTCAAGCAGTATCACTAAGAAAAAAACTTAGTGATTCCTAGAAACAGAAAAAAGGTCAGCAATATAAAAAGTTACATAAAAGCAATAACAACTTTCAATAAATTACCAAATGATCTAAAAACACTAGAACTAGATAAAAAGTCACAAGATAATAAATTAAAAATCTAGATAAAAGATATCTGAATTATCTGAACTGCAATTATGTTAAATATATGTGTATACAAACAATGTTTTTGTTATTAGATAAGTCAAATAAATTTTACAACGATACTAGTTTAATTTACAATTTATACTATACTAGTTTAGTTTTTAAGTTAGTTTTAAGTAAGTAAGTTAAGTTTTAAGTATTTTCTGTTACTTTAGTTTTATGTGCCGGACCTGCGCAAGGTTACTAGTTTACCTCTGTACGGATTTGCATCATTTTGTCAAACTTATGTATGTAAATTTTCTTCTGGTTAGAGATAGAATCTTTGATCAAACTTTAGATAAATTTTTTTGGACAATTGACAACTTTTTAGAGGTTTACTTTTGAAATTTGAAAGGTTTTGGGAATTGTGAACCACTCTAACGTACATGACTTCTGCTCAATTGCTACACAAGAAGCTAGACTCACAATTTACAAACTGGTACAGTCGCTTACTTAGTGTGGACATATTCATGATACACAGGCGACACGTCGGTTTTCTCGAGCCGAAGTTTAGACTGCTACACCAGCATCATCTTAGTCTCTCAAATCTTTTACATTCTGTCTGAACCGATGTGTAGAACGGTTACCTTGAACTGTTTGAAGTAAAATTTTCAATTGTAAGCAAAAACTGAGGTAAGGTATATGTGAAACAAATTTATTAGATATCTGCCAGCAGATTAATAATCAACTTATTATATACATTGTATATTCTTTACAGATTTGCCTATTTTCAGTGAGACGCCTAATATATTAATTGATTTGAATCCATCAAGGGGCATTCCAAATAGTCGATGATCAACGCAGTGTACCTTTTAATTTTGGGAGTGGTGCGAATCGGTGGAAAATTCTTAGCTAAACAATAATAGACATGTTAATATTAAATTGAATCAATAATTAAAGCCATAAGCCATTCTTTATTTCTTGTGTCTAGTATTTATTAGCAAATTTTGGTTTATTCGGTGCAATTCAATTCAACTTGAACCAAGGCTTATGTTATGAAATATACTTGGTGGTCCTTGTGGATTTTAATCAACTTATTTATTAGACGTCTCACAGAAAATAGGTGAATCTATAAATAATATACAATGCATATAATAATTTGGTTGTTAATCTGCTAGCAGATATCTAACAAAAGTTGTTCATATATGCAGTAAATTTGGGTCTCTTGTGCCATTGAATGGTCTTGGTCCACTATATTAATATAACTTTTAATAACCCCAGCAAGAAACTAAGGATAATCTTATCCATTTTTATTGAAATAAATGTTACTTTGAACTATTCAAACGGTGTATTTTATTCTTAGTTACTGCTAAACACATATACATTAATTTTAATATAGTGGCCCAAGTCACCCCAATGGCCTAAGAGATCCCACTTTATGGTACATTACCTTTTAATTTTTGCCAGATGATTAACCTGGTTATTGGAATCAGATGTTCGCATTAGAAATTCATTTGCCTCGAGTGCTAACCTACATGTTCTGTCTCCTTGTCTATATTTTTCTGAAAAAGTAAAATATTTATTACTAAGAAAGCAGTTGATTATTGACGTTGGATGCGTGGCTAAATATGAAGACAAAACTTATTACAGGAACTGACAAAAAAGGGCAATTATTAGCTACAAAAGAAACAGCTACCAAACGGTAGAGAACGTGGAAACTAATCATGTGTTCTATGATCAAGTAATAAAATATAGTAGGCTGTTTAGACTTTTCAGAAAATGTCGTATCTTAAATAATAATAAATTAGTTGTAAACTCAAAGCTTGAAGTTACTTTCAGATTTATATAAGATTTCTGTAAGTTGCAGTTTAAATACATTTATTCATACAAACATCTTCGATTTTACTTACTAATTATATAGTGTGTATGAAGCCCCAAGTGTCTGCAACCACATCCCTTTAGCAGAATTTAATGACTCTCGGAAACTCTGAAAAATAGAAAATGTATACAAAACAAAGAAACTGTTCAGTATTTTTGATAATTATGAGGTCAAGGTACCTAGCCGTTTTGATTGTCAATTGCTAAAACTGTAAAAAACTTCTTTATTGTTTTAAAAGATTTTCAAGTACTGCTGAAAGTAAAATAATATATTACTAGCGATAGTTACCTCGCTCGCTCACGCTCGCTCGGTTGTAGTTTCTGACTTTGATCATACTGCATAGATGTATTTTTAAATATATGATTTTAATAAATATAACTTTTAAAGTAGTTGAAAATAGTTTTGATTTAAACTGTTACTTTTGAGATAAGTATACAAATTTTGGAACTATCTTAAAAAATAATAGTTTATTAAACTTATATGTATAAAATATGCATTTGCAAAATTTATATAATAACTCAGAAAAAAAATATCTTGGTAGGAAATTAAGCATATTTTGGGCAGAATTTTTGATTAATTCATGTTAAAATGACGTTTTTCTAAAAATTATGAAAATTCTTTAGATAGATCTTTTGTTTGTCTTGGCGTCTTTTCTTGCGCAGCTTTTAAAACCTTATGGTTTTATAGTCAGCGAGGTTGAAATTTTTTCATAAAAATCTTTTATTGCCTATATCTTTGAAGATAAGCGGTTGACGTTTTCAAAAAAATTCAAGATGAGACTTCACAAAATAAAACAATAAGTTGTCAAAATTTTGAAATCATTTTGGTGACCGGTTTTGAAGTTAAAGTTCAATTTCTGAATTGTTATTTTTCTAAAAAAAAAATTGTTTTCTCCTAGACAGAGATTTGTAATAGTACAATTTTGAACTTCATAAAAAACACATCAGCATTTCGTTTTGTGGTGTTTGCAGTTTCAAGCACGCGTTTTTAGAAAATGTCTGTATAGATGTGTGTGTGTGTGTATGAATGTGTGTGTGTGTGTTTGTGTGTGGGTGTTTGTGTGTGTGCGTGTGAATGTGTGTGTGTTTGTATGTGTGTGTGTGTGTGTATATGTGTGTATCGCCATATATCTGGAACTAAGCTTTGCGAAAACATTTATTAATCACTGCAATTATATAATGGTAAATATTTAAAGAATTGACAATTTTATTTTAAATTTACAGTGTAAATATTTTTAATTATTAAATTTTGTATCAGAATACTTTAAATACTTTTTATATTAGAAATTTGTAATAGTTTGATAGCAAAATATAATAACATGTTTAATAAAGAATTCTAAAATTATATACTGTCATAATTAGAAATTAGAATAAGAGTCAGTGATAATTCATAATTGAGATACAAATATGTACAAAAATTTAAATTGTAAAGTTAAAATAGAAGAAAAATAATTATAGGTAATAAGAGGCAGAAATAAAAGTAAAAGAATAAGGTAGAAGAAAAGTATATTCTAAGTTAGTAGTAAGTACATTTCATTTAATTATTTTTAAGTAGATTTTATTTTGCTGCTTTTAATATTGCTGTAAAAATGTTTTTCATATTCTCTTGTACTTTATCGTTATTTTTTCTAAAATTATGATGACGATGTCTTTATCCACCTTTTTTACATCTGTAACGTCCTGTAAATTTGAAATACATTTAAGATATTACACAAGATTCTATTTCGAATTTCAAAAATGAAAATCTCAACATATATAAGTATAATTTTAATTGTTATAAAAGAAGTTATTATTTATAAATCTTCTATCAAAAATATATTTATTTAAAGTTCAATCAAGATTTTATTTTTTTATAAATTGAAGTACGAATTAATTGTAAATGATAAAGAAACATTATATTACCATTTTGTTTTTGTGAATTATTTTTAGTATGAAATGCAGTTTTTTCATGGTTTTGATATTGATAGTTGCTATTATTTTGACTATATTTTTCTTTTTTTTTATCTACAAAATTGAATATTTATAACGAGGTCTTAGACTTTTTAAATAATAATTATGTTCATATTAAAATATACTTACTATAATATTGATTTTTGATTTTTAAATTGTCAAAAGTTTTTCTTTTATTAGTACGTGTATTGTGCCGGAAAACAATCTATGATACACGGTCCTTGTGGAAGTCAAAATATGAATAAATTTGCTTTTGAAGCAGTAGATCGTCTTCTTCAAGACATATGTAACGTAAAAAATATATTTGGTAGTAAAACTACACTGGTTTCAGGTGACTTTAGGCAAACATTACCAGTTGTCCGACATGGTAGTCGAATACGAATTATTGAAAATTCAGTGAAACAAAATTATTTATGGCCGAATTTCATACGCATGACGCTAAATGAACATTTGAGAGTATCCGATGATGATAATAATTTCAAACAATAGCTATTAAATATAGGTGGAGGAAAACATTCCATATATTAACCAAAAAGGAAGATATCATTACAGAAATATTTGGAAACTATGTAAAAATAAATGATAAACAATTGAAGGATAAAGTTATTTTAGCTCCGAAAAATAGTGATGTTATTAACATTAACAATGTCATTCTAAAGATAATGGACGGAGAAATATTTGAATATTAAATTAGACACAGCAGAAGTCGATAATGCAGAAAATCTGGATGTAATTTTACCAACAGAATTTTTAAACTTGTTAACTCCCAATAGTCTTCCACCGCATAAATTACACCTAAAAATTGGTGCAACAGTAATACTTTAAAGAAATTTAAATATCAATGAAGGGCTCTGCAATGGAACAAGATTATCAATAAAAAATTATTAAAATATTCAATTCAAGCTAAAATTATGAGTGGAAAAAATACTAGAAAATTAGTTTTAATTCCAAGAATAACTTTATCACCATGTAAAAAAGAAATACCTTTTAATATGCGTCGAAAACAATTTCCCATTAGATTAGGCTTTGCAATGCCAATTAATAAATCTCAAGGGCAATCGTATGATCAAGTTGGTGTTTACCTGCCATCACCTGTTTTTAGTCACGGTCAAATATATGTTGTTCCTTCAAGAACAAGAAATAGAAATAATTTAAAACTTTTATTATTAAACAATGCTAAAATAAAAGGAGATAAATTGAAACAAGAAAAAAAACCTACACTAAAAATATAGTTTTTAAAGAACTATTATAAATTTACGCAATGAGTTAAATCAAACCGTATGGTATCGGCAGCAGCATTCTTACAATGTAGCGCGGTAAGAAAAGAAAATCGGCAGCAGCATTTTTAAAATGTATTGCTGTTATAAAGATACTCAGCTGCAGCATTTTTACAATGCACGGCTGTAATAATGGACAAACGACAGCAACATTTTTACAATGCAGCGCTGTAACAAAGAAAAATCGGCTGCAGTATTTTTGAAATGATAAGCTGTAATAAAGGTAATCGGCAGTAGCATTTGTACAATGCAGCCCTGTAATAAAGGTTATCAGTAGCAGTATTTTTAGAATGCAGGGTTGTAATAAAGATAATTAGCAGCAGCAGTTTTACAATGCAGCGCTGTATTGAAGAAAAATCGTAAAACGGGAAAAAGATATAACTCTCAAACACCTTCCTTACCAGCATGTCCACGTCGTGGGAGTCGGGAAACAACGCAAATCCATTGGCTAACGCTGGAAGGACAAGTAACTTCTTTGTTTCAGAATAAACGTGAAATTTAATAGCTACACCACTTATGAGGTAAATATCCAAACACATTTACGATGTCTGTCCCAAAAGTATCCGACCTATGTTCATATCTTCGCGCGGAGATACTCAAGCGACCTCTGGAGGGTACGAACGTGTATTTGTTTACAACGACTTTTTTGCGTTCGTCGCAATTTGCTTATTGCTAAAAATGGCAGAACGAACCGAACAGCGAATTTGCATAAAATTTTGCTTTAATCTCGGTAAAAGTTGTGCGGAAACTATTGAAATGTTGCAAAAGGCCTTTAAAGATGAGTGTATGGGCAAAACAAAAATAAAAGAGTGGTATAGGCGGTTCAAAAGTGGCCGCACATCTGTTGACAGTGATCTTCGTTCATCAAGTCAATGTTGATTGTTTTTTTCGATTATGAGGGCGTTGTGCACCACGAATATGTCCCTACAGGCCAGACAATCAATAAAGAGTACCACGTTGAAGTTTTGAAAAGATTACGTAATGCAATCAGGAGAAAACGACCGCAACTTTGGGAAACCGGTGACTAGCTTCTTCATCACGACAATGCTCCAGCGCACGCACCAAACCTTGTGCAGCAGTATTTATTGAAATACAGTGTTGCGCAGCTCCGCCAGCCTCCATACAGTCTTGATATAGCTCCCTGCGACTTTTGGCTGTTTCCTCGATTGAAAATGCCGCTTAAAGGACATCGATTCGACAATAAACATACTGTTGAAACTAATGCGACGAATACACTAAAGGCGATTCCGAAGTCTGATTTTCAAGAGTGCTTTAATAAGTGGAAACATCGATATGAGCGTCTAGTTCAATCAAATGGGGACTACTTTCAAGGATGCCACCCCCCGGATGACGAAGAATAAATCAAGCGCCGAGAAATCGAGGTAGGTCGGATACTTTTGGGACAGACCTCGTATTTTTGAATTTGATTGTATCTATTTTTGAATTTTGTTGTATTATTCTTTTTTTTTTAAATGAGATAAGAATTACAAAAGAGGTCACTCTAAAATTAATAAAAATAGCCAGAAGAGCGGTTTTTTTTATCTGTCTGTCTTCGCACGTCGAAGCGGCAAGGTCGGTGAATTTGAAAATTGAAAACAAAATCTAAGCATGCGCGAAAATTAATATAAATAGACAGAAGAGCGGTTTTGTTGCTCAGTCTGTCTTCGCACTTCGAAGCGGCAAGGTTGGTGAATTTGAGAATAGATAATAAAATCTACGCATTCCCGAAAATTAATGTAAATAGCCAAGAAAAGCGGTCACGGCGCGCTCCGATCAAGTTTAAATAAAAAGATCTTGCACCTCGCGAGTTTTTTTATAAATCATTTCTGGGATATCTTCCGATGATTTTAAGCCTAAAATGAAAATAATCCCTAGAGAGATTTTCAAATAAACTTGATATTTGATCATTTTCGTAGGTTATCGTGACTATTTTCTATATTGCATCTTGTATTTATAAATAGATAGATTTATAATAAATAAATCTATAGATTTCTTAGGTTTTAAAAATATATTTCAACATCAGAAATAAGTTTATAAATGCTCAATAGGTATTACAAATTTTAAATTCATAAAAATTTTCAAAACCGTATTCGAATTTTCAAACTTTGCGATCATTTTATTACATTAAAAAAATATTTTTATTATGTACAATAATTAAAATGAATGTAAACTATTATATTCACATAAAGCACGTTGCAACCTCTCTGCATATTCTGGATGGTTCTTAAAAACTTTATATTTCTCCCACACAGATTTGAAATCAGCATGGACAGATTCCATAGCCTGTTCACTATAAAATCCAAGTCCTGTCTGAACTTCTTCGCAAAAGTCAGGCTCATGAAAAAATACTGCATGAATTTTGGGCGTTATTGGTACATTTAAATGTAAATAACTTTGCTTGAAGGCATTAATCTTATCTTTGAAAGATGGGTCAAGATTTTTTCCAAAGCAGGCATGTACAACATTTTTGAAGTGCTCAAAAGCATTTACATATTTCAAACATCCCAAATTGTGATTTCGTGAACGCAGGAAATCAAGTTTGTCTAATAATATCTTGCACGAATTGCCATTAAAACTTGTATTACCCTGACGTATATCACGAGTGACATGGCATGATTGTGCCCATAGAAGAGCGTCTTTCTCGAATTCAGCCAATAAGTGCCTATACAATGTATTTACTACACCTAGCATCAAATGAAGTTCAGGTGGATGTATTATCTGAAGAAATGTTTTGTCTACATCAGTTGATAAAAGAGGCGGATGAATACAATAATACAATTTTTATGATTCTTCGCATCTTTTTTGACAGATCCGGCTTGATGCCAGTTTATATAATTTTGAAACGTATTATTTATTGTCCTCGGTATTCCGCAGCTACTTAAATCATTTTTCGATGCGAAACACCAAGTGCAGGGGTAAAAGCTGCTATGCGACATGATGCCAACCATAATATTAGCAAGTTTTAAATCTGTCTCAATAGTTCCCTGAAAGTTGTTTATTTTTATTGCAGACCACAGCTGCGATACATTTTCATAATTTTCTTGAGAACTGTTTGCTAATGCTAGTATCAATAATTTGTTAACACCTGAGTCTTTAAACCGTTTAGCAGAAATACCATCTTCGAACTTTTGCCGGTGTCTATTTAGCTTTTCATTTTCTGAAGTAGATTGAATGAATAAACATATCTTCAGAAAACCCCCTCCCCCGTCAATACCAAACTTCAAGTGAAATTCAGACAATGAGCATTTTTCTTTAATGTGTTCTATTAAACCATCAAGATTTGTGCAGTAAGCGACTGTTTCGGCTGCAGATGAAACTTTATCAGCCTTGACGTGAACAAAGTCAAAGTTTTTAGTACCAAAATAATCATCAACACAGTGACTTTTAATTGATAGTTTTTTTTTTTTCAAATGCGATTCCACGACCTTAGCATTTTTCGTAGCTACTCGTAAAGCTGTAGCAATCGTGTCTTCGTTTGGCTTAAATGTAAACTCGTCTGGATTTTTAAAAATCGTCTGCAGAAAAAAGCTCAGGTTTGCTTAAAGCTTTGTTATTTTGTGAACCAATAGCAACTTTAAGAGGCTTACCGCACGTTTGAGAAAGTGATAGAGTTGTAGTATTTTGTGTATTTTCTGTAATCATTTTGCGTTTAAGCAAAGACGAAATTACTTGATCTGTAGCTCTTGGGCTTGTTTGCATAATGTTTTCAGTCAAATTCTCCAAGCGTACGGTAAAGTTACATTTATGAAATTTTCCTTTTCCCAACAAAGAAAAGCAGTAACTACACCAGCTTTCAACGGAAGGTGATTTTCTTTCATCTAGATTAAAATTGTATTATTATATTGTAGTTATTATAACTAGAAAAAGATATGTTTTAATAGCTTACTTGGAACTTTTATATTTGTCACATCAACAAGTATTCCATGTCGCTGAGGCATAACATTATTCTTTGCAAAATTTCAAAATTTTCCAGGAGGGGGTTTTCTCGCAAGCTCACAAATATGACAAGCACATAAAACATCGTCGCTTGAAAGGTTAAAGATCAGAAAATTTTGGTAGATTCACAGTTATATCTTCATCGTTTCTAATTCTGTATAAATCTCTTTTGCAACTACTGCATAGAACGAGAGGTAATCGGTCATCATTAGTATCATACTCAAACTGTTTTTCAACAAGCACTTTTAATTATCCTTTTACAGGAATCATTACTTTAGTTTTTCCAAAGCAAAGTAAATAAATTTGATGACGATTTTCATCGTGTGTTCTTGCCTTCGGCATTTTTACTAACCGTAAAATCAGCATAAGTTTATTTTTTGCAACCATGGCAACGGAATACCAAATTTATCCTCGATGAAAGAAAAAAAAAGAAACTTCGAGCGCACAGAAAAATATTTGAAATAAGAAGTTAAAAAATTTAATTTTTGAGCAGTATTTAAAAAAATTTATATGAATTTTAAAAGTTTAATTTTTAAAGTTTATTAAGAATTTATAAACTTATTTCTAATATTGAAATATATTTTTAAAGCCTAAGAAATCTAAATACAAGATGCAATATAGAAAATAGTCACGATAACCTACGAAAATGATCAAATATCGAGTTTATTTGAAAATCCCTCTAGGGATTATTTTCATTTTAGGCTTAAAATCATCGGAAGATATCCCAGGAATGATTTATAAAAAAACTCGCGAGGTGCAAGATCTTTTTATTTAAACTTGATCGGAGCGAGCCGTGCGGTATTGTTGTTCAGTCTGTCTTCGCATTTCAAAGCGGAATGGTCAGCGTTGTTCAGTCTATCTTTGCAGTTCAAAGCGGAAAGGTCGGAGAATTTGAAAATTAAAAATAAAATCACCGCATGCACGAAAATTAATATAAATACCCAGAAGAGCGGTTTCGTTGCTCAGTCTGTCTTAGCACATCGAAACGGCAAGGTTGGTTAATCTGAGAATTCAAAACAACATCTATACATTCACGTAAATTAATATACATAGCCAGAAGAGCGGTATTGTTGCTCAGTTTATCCTTGCAGTTCAAAGCGGAAAGACCGTTAAATTTAAAAATTGAAAAATTGAGATCGTTAGTTGCTCAGTCTGTCTTTGCACTTCGAAGTGGAAGGGTTGGTAAATTTGAAAATTCAAAACAAAATCTACGTAAGTGAGAAAATTAATATAAATATCCCGAAGAGCAGTTTTATTTCTCAGAATTTTATAGTTTTTCGGAACTGAATGGTCGGTGAATGGGAAAATTTAAAAACAAATCTACGCATGAAAGAAAATTAATATAAATAGCCAGAAGAGCGGTTTTGTTGCTCAGTCTGTCTTCGCACTTCGAAGCGGCAAGGTTGGTGAATTTGAAAATCGAAAAGAATATCTACGCATACGCGAAAATTCATATAAATTGCCAGGAGATCGGTTGCCAGATGCCGATTGCCAGGCATGCGTGAAAATTAATATAAATAGCCAGAAGAGCAGTTTTGTTGCTCAGTCTGTCTTCGCACTTCCAAGCAAAAAGGTCTGTAAATTTGAAAATTGAAAACAAGATCTATGCATTCCCGAAAATTAATGTAAATAGCCAAGAAGAGCGGTATTGTTGATCAGTCTGTCTTCGCACTTCGAAGTGGATTGGTCGGTAAATTGGAAAATTTAACACAAACTCTACGCATTCCCGAAAATTAATGTAAATAGCCAGAAGAGCAGTTTTGTTGCTCAGTCTGTCTTCGTACTTTTAAGCGGAATGGTCGTTGAATTTAAAAATTCAAAACAAAATCTACGCAATTGAGAAAATTAATATAAATTGCCATAGGAGCAGATTAATTTCTCAGTATGTTTTAGCTTTTCGTAGCTGAATCGCCGGTGAATTGGAAAATTTAAAAACAAATCCACGCATGCGAGAAAATTAATACAAATAACTAGAACAGTGGTTTTTATGCTCAGTCTGTCTTTGCACTTCGAAGTGGAATGATCGGTAAAATTGAAAATACAAAACAAAATCTACGCATGCGAGAAAATTAATATACATAGCCGGAAGAACTGTTTTATTTCTCAATCTGTTTTAGCTTTTCGAAACGGAATGGTCGGTGAATTGGAAAATTTAAAAACAAATCTACGCATGCGCAAGAATTACTATAAATAGCCAGAAGAGCGGTTTTATTGATCAGTCTGTCTTCGCACTTCGAAGGGGCAATGTTGGTGAATTTGAAAATCAAAAAAAAATCTACGCATTCCCGAAAATTAATGTAAATAGCCAGAAGAGCGGTATTGTTGCTCAGACTATCTTTGCAGTTCAAAGCGGAAAGATCAGTGAATTTGAAAATAGAAAACAAAATCTACGTATGCGCGCAAATTAATATAAATAGCCAGATGAGCGTTTTTGTTGTTCAGTCTATCTTTGCATTTTTTCGCGGAAAGGTTGGTCAATTTAAAAATTCAAAACAACATCTACATATTCGCGAAAATGAATAGCAGTTCAAGGGGGAAAGTCGTTATAATTTAAAAATTTAAAAATGGAGAGCGGTTTTGTTGCTCAGTCTGTCTGTGCACTTCGAAGCGGCAAGGTCGGTGAATTTGAGAATAGAAAACAAAATCTACGCATGCGCGAAAATTAATGTAAACAGCCAGAAGAGCGGTAATGTTGTTCAGTCCATTTAGCAGTTCAAAGCGGAAAGGTCGGTAAATTTGAACATTCAGAACAAAATCTACACAAGTGAGAGAATTTATATAAATATCTCGAAGTACAGTTTTATTTCTCAGTATGTTTTAGTTTTTCGTAGCTGAATGGCCGGTGAATTGGAAAATTTAAAAACAAATCTACGCATGCAAGAAAATTAATACAAATAACTAGAACAGTTGTTTTTATGCTCAGTCTGTCTTTGCACTTCGAAGCGGCAAGGTCGGTGAATTTGAGAATAGAAAACAAGTTCTATACATTCCCGAAAATTAATGTAAATAACCAGAAGAGCGGTATTATTCCTTAGTCTATCTTTGCATTTTGAAGCGGAAAGGTTGGTCAATTTGAAAATTCAAAACAACATCTACACATTCGCGAAAATTAATATAAATAGCCAGAAGAGCGGTATTGTTGCACAGTTTATCCTACCAGTGCAAAGCGGAAAGGCCGTTGAATTTAAAAATTGAAAAATTGAGCGTGGTATTGTTGCTCAGTCTGTCTTTGCACTTCGAAGCAGCAAGGTCGGTGAATTTGAGAATAGAAAACAAAATCTACGCATGCGCGAAAATTATTGTAAATTGCCAGAAGAGCAGTTTTGTTGCTCAGTCTGTCTGCGTACTTTTAAACGGAAAGGTCGTTGAATTTGAAAATTCAAAACGAAATATACGCAACCGAGAAAATTAATATAAATAGCCAGAGGAGCAGATTAATTTATCTGTATGTTTTAGCTTTTCGTGGCTGAATGGCCGGTGAATTGGAAAATTTAAAAACAAATCCACGCATGCAGGAAAATTAATATAAATAACTAGAACAGTGGTTTTGTTGCACAGTCTGTCATCGCACTTCGAGGTGGAAAGGTCGATGGATTTGAAAATTCAAAACAAAATCTACGCATGCGTGAAAATTAATATAAATAGCCAGAAAAGCAGATTTATTTCTCAGTATGTTCTAGCTTTTCGTAGTTGAATGGTCGGTGAATTGGAAAATTTAAAAACAAATCTACGCATGCGCGCAAATTAATATAAATAGCCAGATGAGCGGTTCTGTTGTTCAGTCTATCTTTGCATTTTGTAGCGGAAAGTTTGGTCAATTTAAATATTCCAAACAACATCTACACATTCGCGAAAATTAATATAAATAGCCAGAAGAGCGGTATTGTTGCACAGTTTATCCTACTAGTTCAAAGCGGAAAGGCCGTTGAATTTAAAAGTTAAAAAATTGAGCGTGGTATTATTGCTCAGTCTGTCTTTGCACTTCGAAGCCGCAAGGTCGGTGAATTTGAGAATAGAAAACAAAATCTACGCAGGCGCGAAAATTAATGTAAATAGCCAGAAGAGCAGTTTTGTTGCTCAGTCTGTCTTCGTACTTTTAAACGGAAAGGTCGTTGAATTTGAAAATTCAAAAAAAAATATACGCAACCGAGAAAATTAATATAAATAGCCAGAAAAGCAGATTTATTTCTCAGTATGTTCTAGCTTTTCGTAGCTGAATGGTCGGTGAATTGGAAAATTTAAAAACAAATCTACGCATGGAAGAAAATTAATATAAATAATCGGAACAGTGTTTTTGTTTTGCTCAGTCTGTCTTCGCACTTTGAAGCGGAAAGGTCGTTGAATTTGAAAATCGAAAAGAATATCTACGCTTACGCGAAAATTAATATAAATTGCCAGGAGATCGGTTTTGTTGCTCAGTCTGTCTTCGCACTTCGAGGTGGAAAGGTCTATAAATTTGGAAATTCAAAACAAAATCTACTCAAGCAAGAAAATTAATATGTATAGCCTGAAGAGCAGATTTATTTCTCAGTGTGTTTTAGCTTTTCGCAGCTGAATGGTCGGTGAATTGGAAAATTTAAAAACAAATCCACGCATGCAGGAAAATTAATATAAATAACTAGAACAGTGGTTTTGTTGCACAGTCTGTCATCGCACTTCGAGGTGGAAAGGTCGATGGATTTGAAAATTCAAAACAAAATCTACGCATGCGTGAAAGTTAATATAAATAACCAGAAGAGCGGTTTAGTTGCTCAGTCTGTCTTCGCACTTTGAAGCGGAAAGGTCGTTGAATTTGAAAATCGAAAAGAATATCTAAGCATACGCGAAAATTAATATAAATTGCCAGGAGATCGGTTTAGTTGCTCAGTCTGTCTTCGCACTTCGAGGTGGAAAGGTCTATAAATTTGGAAATTCAAAACAAAATCTACTCAAGCAAGAAAATTAATATGTATAGCCTGAAGAGCAGATTTATTTCTCAGTGTGTTTTAGCTTTTCGCAGCTGAATGGCCGGTGAATTGGAAAATTTAAAAACAAATCCACGCATGCAGGAAAATTAATATAAATAACTAGAACAGTGGTTTTGTTGCACAGTCTGTCATCGCACTTCGAGGTGGAAAGGTCGATGGATTTGAAAATTCAAAACAAAATCTACGCATGCGTGAAAGTTAATATAAATAACCAGAAGAGCGGTTTAGTTGCTTAGTCTGTCTTCACACTTCGAAGCGGAAAGGTCGTTGAATTTGAAAATCGAAAGCAAAATCTACGCATGCGCGAAATTTAATATAAATAGCTAGAAAATCGGTTTTATTTCTTAGTCTGTCTTTGCAGTTCGAAACTGAAAAATTTCTTTAAATTTAGTTGTATACAGTTTTACATTTGAGCTTTTTGTGCTACAAACTTGTTGTTACTTTGTCGACTTTATGGATTTCAGTGGACGGGCGCTGTTCGCATCGGTGATCTGTGAGACGGGTTTGAAATTGTTACCCTTAAGTCGATATTGTTTCGCAAGTTAATATACTGTAAAAGAGGTGCAAATGAGATAATGGTTTCAAAGAGTCACTGTAATTCTAATAAAATTAGGAAATATAGAAAGTGTGACTTCAGGAGACCGGAGAACCGGAGAAAAAATGGAAGCACTTTAATATAATATAAGATAAGATTGTTAAGACAAATAAATATAGTTAAAAATATTCTCCTCCAACAATGGTTAAGTGCCTAAATTTAAAAACTGTATTAACAAAATTTGAACGACTTCGGGTATGTGTGCCGAATACTGTTCCCTGTTATTGATGTACGGAGAGTTTGCTGATTTTTAAAATTTGAATAATAATCCACATCTTGTTAAAGTTTCTAAGTCATACTATATGACTTCTTTTACGGTAAGCAATTTTCTTAGATGTAAATGTTGAATACTTTTATAATGTTAATGGAAACCATAAAGAATGTTTGTGAGTTAGTTACTGTGCTCTAACAGCCCCCAAAAATCAATTCCTATGCTTTAGTTACTGTGCATACCGACAAAATACTGTGCTTCAGATAGAGTGGCTCTTACCGATTATTTGCTCCAAATATGGTGCATCCTAAAATTAATATTGCAGATTACAATTTAATGTGGAGTTGCTATAATTAAGCAAGAAAAATTAACTAGGATAGGATATTTTAATATAGGTAGGAATTTATTTGAAAATAAATAAGTGATCTTTATAATCCCTTGAAAATTCGCTAATCTACATTATTGAATTTAAGCCTTTTTACCACTTATGTGTTTTTGAACCATGCGGTGCATTTTTCATGGTCACCGAGGTTTTAAAGTATTCTTCAGAAGTGTACTCACGGACTTACAGAGCTACATTTTTCAAAAAAAGATTATTTCCAATTGTTAGAGATACACATATCAATAATAATACTATGAAAATACTATAAAAATATTACTATTATTGATACATGTGTGTCTAACAATTAAAGAAATTCTTTTTTTTAAACCTAGCTCCATAAAGGGACTGACCAGCTTAGAATTTTAATTAAATTGGTTATATATTTTTAAGTGAGAATTAATTATTCACCGTATATTACATTTTCCTCCCGGGCGCCTAGAGAGAAATGTGTATTTTCGGTGCTGGTGTGAGGAAAAATAGTATACGCACATTCCCTCGCTTTCGTCTCGAGTGGCATTTTACACGTGCTATGGACTCGCCAATTTTTTACTTCCCTAGATGTGTAATATATTATTTTTCATCATCCACGTGATTTTGAGAGTTCTAAGCATCGGATTGAACTTTTCCAACGGTTATTTCGTTCAAAATATAAGTAATTCTGACATGAGCGAAAGTATTTGTATTAAATCTCACAAACATAAGTTAGAGTCTCTCAAAGTCACATTTTATAAATTTTTTAAGTTTTTATCAAAAATTGTGGATTTATATTTGGATGAATATTATGAATCATTCATTCTAACCTAAAAATATATAACCAATTTAATTAAAATTTTAAGGTTTGTCAGGTCCCCTTATGTCCATGAGTACACTTCTGAAAAATACTTTAAAGCATCCGTGACCATGAAAAATGCACCACCTTATTCACAAACACGTGGTAGGTGGTTCGAGGGGTCTAATTCATGACAAAGTCACGTACAATATACATATTTAAGATATAACTTAGATTGTGTCAAAATATTTTTGTCATCTATAAAATGAACAATGATTTTTTGCCGAATTTAACTCAGGCTTGACGCCTAAAGCTTTTTGCTAAGTTTTGCCAGAAAAAAGGCAAAATCATACAGCACAAATTTTAAATGAGCATTTTAGTATTTAAAAAAAGAAAACGTAATATACAGTCGGTTCTTATACATAAAGGAGCACTTGAAGATTAATTAAAATATATAATATGTTCTTTTTAATGAAAGGATAATTAGTTATACGGGAAACTAAGCCTAGGGCACAGTAATAGGCTGCCCCACAGTAATTGACACATCTAATCTATACCTTAATAAAAGAAATTAATTATATTTAAAAAAAAACTTATCTGAGGCGGAACTGCAATTCTTTCAGCGAAGTCCAATCGTCCAATGTAATGTTTACTTTTTATCTTAACATGCAATAACTTAACTTCAAAGCGAGCCACTCCATGGTGTAAGAAACAATTACACTATGGCTGCGATACATATGTACGTATCACGTATAGTTTAGATTAGTATTCTTTATTGGCTCCACTTTGTGTTACATTGCCACGTTACAGATATATCTGCCTTTCGAAAAGGCGCGCATACAAATACAAGTTATATATGAGTTTGCTTTTACGTATGAAGTACATCTTAATAAGACCCCTGGTGCCATCGGTTGGCGAATAACGTCACTGATACTGGCGTTCCGCGTTCCGCCGTTTCAATGCATCTGTTTCTCGAATATGCACCTCGGCCTACCCTCGGGTTAGCCTCGGGTTAGCCTCGGGTAAACCTCGGGTGAGCCTGTGGTTAGTCTCGGTTGAACCTAGAGTGAACCCGGGGTGAGCTTCGGGCTAGTCTCGGCTCTGACCCTCGGGCTGGACTTTGGCAAGAAATATTAAGTTATCACGAAGTTACCGATAAAACATTGATATAGGTAGTTTACACAATGTCTTTTCAGGCGCTCCGTGTGGATCACCTATATACTATTTGTCCGAACAATTGTACAGCTTTGAATTTACAGGAATGATCTCGGAGTATGTTTAATAGCACTATAATATGCAACAAATTGCCATACCTAAAAGCTTCTATCTATCAGTGGAAGAGAGAAACGGCTGGTGGGCGGTACTAGGCAAAGAGCGGTACTAGGCAAGTCTCTCATACTGTTGCTATCAATATTCTATCTGCTGGACAAAAAGTATGGAGCTTGTTTTAATGATAATTAGCGAATTTTGAGTTTAAAACCAATACAAATGTATACAATTAACTCTATACTTTACTATGTACACGGATGAATATTTTTTACCTACCTTTCTTATGCGTAGAGTGCCGTTTTATATCTAAATTTGAGTTTTGGACATGTAACGGAACTGATATTTGAGACCTAATTTATTGATTTGTTTTAAAAGGTAGCACTTATATATGTTTCCCTCTTTTAACAGTTATAGTTGGTTATGCCATACGTGTGTAAAAATTAAGAGGGAATTCTTTTCCTAATGTATAAATGTCTAAGAGGCCTGCACACAAAGTTCGCAGGTTACGACAGAATCACCCATATGTATCTTTTCGCCGGTTCTGCTATCACGCGACAGAAACATGGGGTTATATTCCAAAGAAGCGAGCGTGCAGTGGAAGATATTCTGCTTACTGGAAGATGGATGAAATAGCGGCGCTGCGATGACAATGCCTAAGGCTAAGACGTGTCGCACGAAGATATAAACAGAGAGACCGCGATGCCACTCTTAAGATTGCAGAGCACCAAACGGCAAAGAGATCTCTCAGCCGAGCCTTTAAGGCCAGTAAGTATAACTGCTTGAAGAAACTGGGGGAGGATCTAAACAACGATCCGTGGGGGCTGGGGTATAAAATCGTCGCGCGCAAATTGGGAACGTTTAAAAGGATGCTCCCATGAGCGCAGCGACGATGTATAGCATTGTCAGTGCTCTATTTCCTACACATCTGAAACGCACAGATGCCCCCTTAATGTCAGAATGCATTGAGACTCCGACTTTCACAAGGACGAAGCTGGATCTGGCCGTACAGACGTTAAAGAATAAGAAAGCGTCAGGGCTAGACGTGTAGGTACTGAAATCAGTGGCGCGGAGCCATCCAGAACTCTTGCCTCCCGATGGAAAGAGGCGAAACTTATGCTGATAAGCAAGGGTAAGGGACCAGACAATACTGGATGCTGGAAACCGCCGGGAAACTCCTGGAGAAGCTGATGGCGACCTCTTTGATAGGCAATACGGTTATCGGTGAGGTAGGTCGACTATAGATGCTATCCAGGAGGCAGTGAAGGCGGCCAGAAGCACTGAACGCAGAAACCACTTTTCGCGTCCACTGTGTCTAATGGCCACACTCGACGTGAAGAACGCCCTTAACTCGGTGAGGTAGAAAGATGAGGACTTCAAGGTATATACGTATCTTCTACATATCATGGAAAACTACTTGAAGGACCGATACATCTTGTGCGACACGGAGGATAGCCCAAGGCGTCGAGAGCTCACGGCCGGTGCCGCTTAGGGCTCCATCTTGGGGTCCGATATATGGAACATCTTTTATTACGGAATCCTCCTAATGAAGTTACCCGAAGGCTGTTTCCTTTACAAACCAAGGCAACCGTGAAGTGCCTGGGGCTGATGCTAGATGCGAAGCTCACCTCCCATCATCATCATCGTCATCATCATCGTCATCGTCATCATCCCTCACCCCCCTCATCCCCCTCACCCCCATCATCCCCCCTCATCCCCCCTCATCCTTACGTTATGTTACTACAAAAAAAAGTAAAATATGGTAAATCGGCTCAAAACACATCTAGGTTCCCTAAACTTCATGTAGCATCCAGATGATATGTTTAATAATGGCATTATTTATATAAATAACAAATATTTACAAAATTTTAATAATTTTTAGAAATGTACTCAATGTGTCTTACATAAGATCTTACATAAGATCTTATGTAAGAACTTATACCAGTTTTGGGTTGAATTTCGCTGGTTCGATCTTACATTAGTACTTATATAAGACCTTGCAAAGACTTTTCAGTAGGGATTACATCATTTTGTTACATCGTTTATGTATCTTTTTTATGTACTTTGTCATATATCGATTTGTCACTCTATGAATTTTTACACTTTAAAGTTGTTGGAAGACTAAAAAGCGGCAGTCGTCATAGGTCTAGTAACCTTAATTTAAGCTTAAGCTTTAACCTTGATTAAGGTTTGATATTTTCATTTTAACAAAAAGTGCCAAATTGGTAGATAAATAAGATACATAAATGATGTAACAAAGTGGTGTAATAAAGTTACATCACAAAGTTCATCAGCAGAATATATATATGCTTATGAGGAAGTGAAAGGGTACTTTTTAAACACGTTTTCCGAATCTAGATAAAAACGGAATCTTTTGAAAATCGAACCAGATTATTTTTATATAAATCCGAAGGATAAAGTATCATTTTATTTAAGAATTGAAATTTTTACAGGGATCTGTGTTATTCATTTCCGTATTGTAGAAATAAACGACATACTGTGCACTTCAAATTTGTATAAACATTGTCTAGTTCAAATTTCAAAAAATTTAATTGTAATTTGAAGCCGAGAAACCGTTTTGAAAAGTTTTGATTGTAAACAATGCGCGTGAGACTCCCTTATGTTAATGATATTGATTTTTAGCAAATTCATATCAATATGAGAACAATAATGCTAATGAATTAGTAGAGATCGTAGTATAACATGAATTACTAATATTCTTTACTTTCCACTTTCAATCATGAAGGTTATTCAATACTCGCATATTTATACAAGAAAGATAAAAAATTACAACAAAAGTTTAACAAATTGCAGTGACATATTCTTTCTTTAAAATGCCTTGGATTGCATCTGTGATTTAATTGCAGTTTGATTATCTTTTGTTGACTTAAGAGGTATCCTTATCATTTTTTCGTTTGGTTTTGAAAACATGATTTATTTAGTCAAAATTTTGAAAATATTTGTGCATTCTGTGAATCTGTGCACCATGAGACTACCGACGAACTGCGCGCTCCTACTCATTCTAGTTATAATTTACAGCAATAATATCGGTAAGAAAGGAATCTGATGTGCACCGGCTCGCGTCAATATCACACGCCATTACAATATATATAGCCAAGGGAGTGAAACCACGATGACTGTCATTTCTTACCCAACGGCACTGTTCCACATTACCGCGGGTGAATCAAATTACCCCAGCGATACCCGATACCTGTCGTCAACGAACGAAACAGATTGTTTGGTGACGCACCATGGTGCTGCATTTTACCCCAGTGTCCGATATTATTACAATTATTGTAAAATAACATTATATATGCAAAATTATCGATTTCAACCATGATGTATCTTACCCCAGTATGTTTCATATTACATATAGTGTCCCATATTATCCCAATCACTATAAAATAACCACATGTACACAAACTTATAGATTTCAATCACGGTTCACTTGGCCCCTTCATGTCCCATATTACATATAGTGACCCTTATTATCCCAATCATTATAAAATAACCACATGTACACAAACTTATAGATTTCAATCACGGTTCACTTGGCCCCTTCATGTCCCATATTACATATAGTGACCCTTATTATCCCAATCATTATAAAATAACCACATGTACACAAACTTATAGATTTCAACTATGGTCTATTTTGCCCCCTAGTATGTTCCATGTTATGTAGTCACTGTAAAATAGCGTTATATGAACGAATTTAACAATTTCCGTTATGATCCGTTTTGTTCCACCATGCTATATCACCAAGAGTATCCCACATTATTCCAATCATTGTAAAATAACGTCTTATACACAAATTTATAGATTTCATCCGTGCTCCATTTTGCCCCGCCGTGTGCCCATATTATATTACTGTGATGAATTATTTCATACTTCTTTTTCTTCTATCTTTTATTTTTATTTTTTCATTTCGTAACGTCTCTACGAAATAATCATTTTCCTTCAAACCCTTACGCAATACATACTATTGTCATAAATCCTATAGAAATTTAATATAGATGTTAGGGCAAATGATTCAATCGAGCTTTATTCGGGCTAATTAAGCATAGACACCCGATCTTGGAATATTCCATTTTTCATGGTAAACTCGGTTGGTCGTTAGTCACCTGATGTTGCTATGACGAAAGTAATATTCTAGCTAGGGCTAGTGTAAGACCTATTGTATGCACAGGTGTGCATTTTCCGGGCGGACCCGTAATAAAAGCCGCCTCTTTCTTAAACTCGGGGCCAGAAGTCGCCCGTCAGCCGAGACGAAGACGCTATAATTAATACCAAAGCGCATAAATTAACTTTCGGGAGGTTCGCCGCACAGGGAAACGCGCACCGGCCTATTGTAAGAATTTCCTATTATTATCGATATTCAAAGTAAGAAGGAGCCCTCATCTCATGCAAGTCTGCCTGCGAGGAGATCATTCTTGCCGTAAAAGTCGCATCGTTGCTACTCCTCGAGCACCTTTGTAATTCTTTAATAATCACGTGTTAGCCTCGAGTTCGGGTAACGCGCTTAAGATAAAAGTATTACACGCGACGTGCGAGTAACACACCAGCGATGCGCCAACGGGCATCCACGAACGCCGAGCGCAATTAAAGAAATTGTAGCAGGACTTAGTTTAATAAAACCACAATATAAGGTAAATAATAAATATTTATTAAAATAAACCTACAACAGACTCTCGAGTCTTCTAACCGCCTATTCAAACCTCCCATTCCTGCCTTAGCCACGCAAACTATCGCGCGCGTGCAAACCGCTCGGCGCGACGTGAGAAACGCCGTAACGTTCGGGCTTTATTAATTAATAATAAAAGCCAGAACGTCACAGCTAACAAATTGGTGCCGGACGGTGGGATATATATATATATATATATATATATATATATATATATCTAATATACAATTTGAAAGAAATTAACATGGAAATATTAAAGGAAAAAATATTAAATACAAATTATATTTATATCTCAAAGAAAGGCACAAATCCTACATCTTTCTCTGCATGCGCTTGCTTAGCTTAGTTAATATTAACAATTATTTAGTATATATATATATACATCTAGACATAAGGGTGTCATTAGAGGATTGAGACCGGACCTAGAGTTTTTGGTCGTTAACGTAGGCTTTTAGTAACACTTTTCCGATTGGAAAAGTGGGTCACTGCTTATCATCGTTAAAGACCGGGAACACCAGGAAGTCCCCCATTCAATATATCGTCTATACGACAAACTGTTTTGCAATTAGATCGCGCGCAAAACAGGCCCACTCGTTAAAATAGGACATCAAATACCCAGAGATAAAACACAATAACGCATGTTTTTTTTTTTTTTCACTAACACCTTCCTATTTTCTACCAAAATTTTTTTTCTTTTCATTTCGCATACATTTGAGCGAGCACATGGTCACCCCATACTCGATTTACATAGAGCAAACACGTGGTCGCTCCACGCTAGCACTCTACACAATACAAATTCCT
The DNA here is from genome assembly GCA_949152435.1 of Gastracanthus pulcherrimus. Classification (NCBI taxonomy): domain Eukaryota; kingdom Metazoa; phylum Arthropoda; class Insecta; order Hymenoptera; family Pteromalidae; genus Gastracanthus; species Gastracanthus pulcherrimus. The sequence goes on along the minus strand of OX424574.1, from coordinate 92,726,099 downwards.
TTCCCTACCACGTTTTCTTCTCACCTAACTAAGACATCAAACCAATAAACTCTTTTTACACACACACCATTAATCTTTGTACTAATTGAGACATTAACTCTTAGTATTTTTTTTTTCATCGTTTATACATCTGGAAATTTGCATATTCCAATATTATATACACCAAGCATATAGTACCTTTCTTTTTTTAATACAAGCACTCGCATACAAAAACAACACACACTCTTGATTAAATTCTTTACGCTCCACCAAAACACTTTATATACAAATTAATCTATTCAAACAAAAAAATGATAAGATAATACACCCATATATCACCTATTAAGACACAACATTCTGTTTTCACTTTTGACGCAAAACAAATATATACATTCTTTTAAACAGCTCTATTATAATTTTGATAATCAAACATCCAATAAAATATACACTAAACACATTATCTAGCTGCTACGCATTACAGTATTTATCACAGGTTTTTTTTTCTTTTCTTCATACAAATCTTACTCGAACCGTATTTTAAATCTTTACTTTGTTGGGACATCTACAACCTCTCAAATTGAAGCTAAATAGTATAGCAATTATTTAGAAAATGTTACGAATTTGCAGAAAATATTGTTGCAGACTTACATTTGATCTAGTCCATATACACGAAAATAAACTTCTGCGCAGGAGGGTTAAAGAAACTCTTAACACAAATATCACTCTTTTTCACAAACTTCATTATAAAAATCCGGAATTTTCTATCGCCTTGCATAAAAATTTTAGCATACTTTCACAATAAATAAACCTAAATGGAATAAAACTTTTACACTAGTCTCCAATACACACATATACACAAATACAACTATTTACAACATTCTAGCACTCCCTATTATACAAACTTCACAAAAAAAATTAGCGTCGTACAACAAGTTACACTATTTTTGTAAAAATAACATTCTCTATTAAAATTCTTCTTGCTCGAACACATCACATATAGTCCAATATACTTGATAAAGCACCCATAGAAGTCTTGAATAAATATTTTTCCAAACAAAGCCTAAACACTCCAAATTTTGTGCTCCAATAGGCAAGGACGAGTGGCATACAGCTACAACATAGTCTTTGGCCCCAGAACTTAATGCCCGCGTGTGTATATCTATGAATCTGTCTGAAACAAAAGGATAAATACATATTAGTTAAATACACATTAATCCAAATAATGTATTAATGTATATTATGTTATAGTAAACTATCCCAACAATTCATTCACTGTTAGTGCTATTAATTTTAACTTACATTTTTTTTCTCTTTTCTCTCTCTGACAGTCCCAATTCAAATAACTAACTGGCTAGATAAACATAAGCATAATCCTTCAGAAGCTCAATTACTGTGATCGCTGGAAAATAAAAACATAAACAAATTTTACACAAAGATAAAGTTCTTTAATGTTATATAATTCTATTCGTAAGTAACAAATTAGGAACTTATCTGGTAGTTGCCAAACACTCCTGTATGGTGAATAAATCCATTAAGCAACTTCTAAAATCCACTTAATAAACAGCTCCAATAAACCTAACCTCCCGTAAACAATACTTGTGTATACAGGTGGTATTACACCGCGTGTCGACTGCAGAAAGCGTTTCACGCGCGCCTCGTTCCTCTCGCGCGCATCGTTCCGCACCACTACCACAATAGGACGGAACGGAACTTTCCATTGGAATAGAGGCTCGTATGCTCTAATGGAAACCCACGCGCTCTAACGGAAACAGCTGTGTAATACCATACACGTATTGTGTGTATTAAGCAATAGCCACCGCTTATTACATATAATCATTGTCAATCAATACTAAAAATAATCATAAACGAATAAATAAATATAAAAAAATAACTAATAAATAAATATACAATAAATTAAAATGAAATATTATGAATAAATAAATATACAATAAATAAAAATGAAATATTATGAATAAATAAATATACAATAAATAAAAATGAAATATTATGAATAAATAAATATACAATAAATAAAAATGAAATATTATGAATAAATAAATATACAATAAATAAAAATGAAGTATTATGAATAAATAAATATACAATAAGTAAAAATGAAATATTATGAATAAATAAATATAAATGAATAATCATGAATGATTATAAATAATTATTAATATTTTACAATTATAATTATTATAATTAATTTTATAATAACTTTTAGCATTTATTATTTTTACTTCTGTTTTTTTTCGCGTATATACATAACTAATATTATATTCGTTTTTCTGCTATACATATTGTTTCATTAAATTTTTATTATTTATTTACACCTTTGATTGCAACCATTACCAAAACAATGTCCTACCAATAAACCCAACTTTTTCCATTGGTAAGTGTTGTTACCTGCTTGAGTAAGGAGAGGCACGTGCTTAACCAGTGTTTCGTAGTCTCTCCTTTCCTGATACGGATCGTGTCCTCGCAGCCCTAAGGGCACCGAAGAGACCTTTCCCTCTACGTCAGCTCAGTAAGGGACAAAGGCTGCCGAACGTCTGGATAAGGACCTACCAGAGGACCTATCCTTACGACCCGCGTTCGACTAGGTAAGCGGCCCTCGACGCTGCGGGCCCTACCGAACCAGACTTTCCAAGCTGGACTAACGCTCGTATTGAGACGCGTAAACCTGTCCAAGCTTATCCTTCTTATCTCTATCCTGTTACTAGTAACATGTTGCAACTAGGAGAATAATAAATAATAAATAATAAATGAATATAAATATACATATCTATGTAATATCCTTATATAAATAAGATACATATAAATAAATATAAGTAATAATAAATAAGAATAACATATCTACATATATAAATAAATAAATAATAATAAATAAGAATTACATATCTACATATATAAATAAATAAATATAAATACCCTTATATAATCATAAATATATTAATATAATAAGTTATAAAGGTTCGAAACCCAAACTTAATGAATAAAAGGCCTAACAATCCAATTGAACCTCCAAATAAAAAAAGGCCAAAACTGTCAAAAGAACCTGATCTAACCCAAGCAAATAAAGACAAACGAAAAAGAATAAGAAACCGTATCGCCAAAACTTTAGACTGCGTGCCTAACGAAGTATACCAAAAACCATTTCTCGGTTCGATTAACCACGAAAAACTGGAAGAACAGAAGCTAGTTCGCTTACTAGAACCGCGTCGTAGGGTACCAATAGAAAAGGTCTGAATAGTACAGGGTAAACAAAAAACCCCAGAGGTAATTACCCCCGAAGCAGAAGACAACCCGGTAGCCTTAGAAAACCTTGCGCAACCACGAAAATTGGTGTACGAGTTGCCCTATTTCGTGCACAACAAACTCGCCGACCGGAATATTCAACTCAGCGTAATTTTCCACGACGACGTATTACCAGAATACGAAGAGGTCGAATCACTTCAACCGGAGGAGATCGCGAGCACAATCGGCCGAACCCGCTGCACCAGCCGAACCCGCGGCAATCCAACCATTGCCCAATTACTACGACGATGACGTCGTGATCATTGAATAAATTAACATATAAACTACTATCGCACAACTTATTGCGCAAATAATTACATTTTTTCTTTAAACTAATAAACCAATTCTTTGTCCACAGAAAATGCACGCAGTAATAATTTTTATAACCGTAGCAGTATCACCCATTTTCATGTCCCATCCATACAATATTTCCTATCTTTCCAACAATCCTGGACTGTACTTCGAATACATAGGAGATATGTACAACGAAGTCAACAACCATAAGGCAATTGAAGAATATTCTGTCAGAATGTCCCGGAATACCCACCGAATGCCAACTTTATATAACCAGAGCAAAATTCCTATTAGAAAAGCTAACGACAGCCAATGATCTCAAGGAACTTCTAAACAATCTAACATTAACCTTATCAACAACTTCAAGTCAGTCTATACCCAACCTTTACAATTTCGACATCACCTATATTCCTAAAGAAGACAAAACAGAGCAAGATTGGCACACCGCACCCACCCTAATCGTCAACGGAATCATCAGACAACAAAAAAAAATTAGAAGAATTAAAGAAACGCACCAGTACACACCACAACACAACCATACAAGAAGCAAGAATTTTCTACCAAAACATCACGCAATTTTTCAGCTTTGCTCAGTCATGGCTGATCACACTGGAATCATCACTGGATCACTACATCAATATATACAACGAAATAATAGAAATTATTCGCTGTGCTCAGGAAGGAAGAACCAGCCCTCTGTTACTACCATCAGATCTCCTAGACAACATCAAGCAACACATACAAAATAGGAAGCCAAATACAAACTTACCAAACATAGATTTCTTCTCACCAGACGCAAGAAAAATTTTACAAGTTGACGTCCGAAAAGAAAAGGAAGAACAATAATAATAGGAACCACATTTCCTTTATTCCAAATAGTTGCTCACGAATTGTACAGAATACACTCCATCCTAGTACCTGAACTCAACGGACCATCCGGCTACATCCTGCCAAAAGGACGTTATATCACCAGGACCAAAGGAAGCATACAACACTCAGTCTTCAACGAAGAGGATTTAGAAAATTGCCTACAAATCAGTAAAACCACATATTGCAATTACAAAACCATCATCCACAGAGTAACCTCCTGAGAACTCAGTAATGATTTGGGAAGACTGCAACATTCATACAAAGGAACAAACATCAACGGAATGGACACACCTGCCTGAAACGAACGAATGGATCTTTTCAGCACCTTACGTTGAAAGACAGTATAATGTTACGTGCCAAATAACAACCAAAAATATAAAACTGCCATCAATTACATCTAACCCTACAACATTCGTCTACTACAAATCCGGTCACCAACTACAACTTGCAGAGAAGCTCAATACCGAATTAGAAGATTTACAACAAAAACTAAAATATCTAGAAATAGCTATCTATATCATAATTAGCGTAACATACATCACCATGCTTCAACACTTACACATTAGCAGAACACGTAGACGACGCCACCAGACTAACGATCAAACACGATAATCCGACATCAACCTCTACCACTCAGACTGATGATCCACCAATTACCGACTCCTACCCCGTTCCTAAATCGACAAACTATCGTTTTTCCCCAAGTTTTAGATACCATTGCCTTTCCGCCTACCCTCTTACTTTCCACCCCTCAGCTTTCTAAATCCCTCTCCATCAAACTTAGTAATGAATCTCTCAAGCAGGAAAATCCATACACCCATTCCAACCCTCTGTTTAAACCTCTCGGTCCAGATGACGACAGCTTGCCTGTACCTTCAACTCCAACCACTGTAGACCTCTCGTAGAAAATGCCGTTAATCATCAACACCATCAACCTTCTAAAAGGAATCGGTTTCGAGCCAGGCTATGATAAATATCATGTCCAGAGCTCGATCAAACGTGGGAATTGCACTAAATGCAACTTGCCATGTTCGACCTGGGCCAGATTCACCTTCTCACCTCACATAAGCCGCAACCCGGTCCCAATAACAACCTGGGATGAAAATCAGCTGTTCGACGAACTCGACACCCACCTTCTACGATAATTGATAAATTGCTACTACATATACGATCCAGACTACGAGGAGTACGAGGTCAACGAAGAAGACTTCCTTTCCGAACCGAGGATCCCATGATCATAATTGATAACCTCCCTACACTCCACCTTTTCCCCTCCAATCAATAAGAAAACAAATGAGAAATTTTACTGTCCACTCGCCACTGACGACTACTACACTCACTTTCAGTAAAATCAATTAATTATAACCCAAATTTTTAACCCTAAAGAATAGAATACATTAGAAAAAAATAATTTTTTTTTTAGAATACAAATAGTATTGCATTGATAAATCTTTTTTTATATAGCTAGTTAAGGACCAATGATTACGTGCAATATTCGCTACTTTTGATTCTCCTAACATAGATTTTACTATTTTCACATGTAATTTTAAGGAAGCTCTATAATTGTAAATGCGACGAAATATTCCTGTTTAGTCTATAAGACCATAGATTAAGTCATGAATTATTCACATAATCATAAACCAATGCGGTGAAAATTTTTATTTCATAGAGACATCACTATAAATTCATCGAGGACGATGAACTCTCTGAGTTGCGAGGTGTGATGAATTATTTCATACTTCTTATTCTTCTCTCTTTTATTTTTATTTTTTCATTTCGTAACTTCTCTACGAAATAATCATTTTCCTTCAAACCCTTACGCAATACATACTATTGTCATAAATCCTATAGAAATTTAATATAGATGTTAGGGAAAATGACTCAATCGAGCTTTATTCGGGCTAATTAAGCATAGACACCTGTGTTTGTTATCCCAAATAGAATTCGAACGAGTTAATACCGATCTTGGAATATTCCATTTTTCATGGTAAACTCGGCTGGCCGTTAGTCACCTGATGTTGCTATGACGAAAGTAATATTCTAGCTAGGGCTAGTGAAAGATCTATTGTATGCATAGGTGTGCATTTTTCGGGCGAACCCGTAATAAAAGCCACCTCTTTCTTAAACTCGGGGCCAGAAGTCGCCCGTCAGCCGAGACGAAGACGCTATACCAAAGCGCATAAATTAACTTTCGAGAGGTTCGCCGCACAGGGAAACGCGCACCTGCCTATTGTAAGAATTTCCTATTATTATCGATATTCAAAGTAAGAAGGAGCCCTCAGCTCATGCAAGTCTGCCTGTGAGCAGATCATTCTTGCCGTGAAAGTCACAGAGTGTAGATGGTTGCTACTCCTCGAGCACCTTCGTAATTCTTTAATAACCACGTGTTAGCCTCGAGTTCGGATAACGCGCTTAATATAAAAGTATTACACGCGATGTGCAAGTAATACATCAGCGACGCGCCCACGTGCATCCACGAACGCCGAGTGCAATTAAAGAAATTGTAGCAGGACCTTCTTATTTTAATAAAACCACAATATAAGGTAAATAATAAATATTTATTAAAATAAACCTACAACAGACTCTCGAGTCTGCTAACCGCCTCCTATCCAAACCTCCCTTTCCTGCCTTAGACGCGAGAAACGCCGTAACGTTCGTGCTTTATTAAATAATAATAAAAGCCAGTACGTCACATTATAGTGATTCATACTATCCCAATCATTATAAAATCATGTTACGTACACAAATCTGTCTATTTTAACCATGGTCCGGTTTGCCCAACCATACTCCTTATTATCCCAAACACTGTTAAATTGCATTATATGATCAAATTTATCCATCTTTTGCCCCCACTAAGTAACACAGAAATACCACACATAGCAATCTTAATCACATAAGAGACAGTTCACATGTGACATGTCCAATCGAGCACAGTCAGTACAGAGTGTCACGCGCAGACGCGTTCGGACACGTCCGTATAACCCTCATCGATCGCGACTAAAGTTGTGTGTGCGACCTGATTCTATTGACGATATACTCACGTTAAATTTTTTAGTCCACACAGCACAGACATAACACTCTTAAATAGCGACGGAGATGTGCTCGTGGCAAAAGCATATTCGCGACTGTCAGTCAATTCAACATTGACTTGAGGAAAGAATGAACTCATTGACAAGAGTACGCGTGCAGTCTTTTCTGCAGCTGCATAGGATATCGGCTTACCTCAGATTAGTCATCACTTATAGTCATCGAAAGTCTTTCCCACTAAATAGACTTTGCAAAACTTGAACGTGGTATTCTTTCCTTACCACGTAATATTCGTGCAACTGCATTCTCTTCTCTAGTGTCTTCGTGAAAAACTTGGCGATAATCACCTCTTATTGAAATGTACTTATACTAATAAAACCGTTCTTTTTAAGTTCGAGCAGCGAAACCGACTTGGGCCGACTATGGCACTTGCGAAATATAAGGCCAAGTATTTTTATTGCGCTCTTCTTATACTATATTCAAATATTTAAAATTTTTATAATTACTTTATAATTTATTTTAAGTTGCATCTTCCGTTATTATTTCGCTGCGTGAGACTCTGTGTCAAAGACGATCCAAATGATGTATTAAGATTTCTTTCATTATCTACTTTTCATAAAGATGGGGGATCTCTAAGGCCGGTTTTTTACCCCAATTCCACCCTAAACGAATCACCCCCAGCGCCCCTATTCACCCTCACCACCCCTTAAAAAAATGAAAACTTCACCGCATGTATATAGCGTTTTTGGAAAGATTCGACACTATTATTCCTTCACTCTTATTCAACATTTTTAGCCTTTTTATCCCCCCCCCCCCCGCCGCCTCCTTAAGGAGAGTGGAGGAGGCGGTTTTATTAATTATTTATGTGCAGGGTATGTAAATACAAAATATGTAAGCTTGATCACCAGACTTGACTAGGGTATCCTGGGGTTTTTGGGATCGCTGATTCCGAATCCGAGGTCCGTTGACCTCCATCACATCAGGTTCCAGGTAATTTGAAGGTCAAACTATAATAAAGCCGATGAAAAATCCAGAAAAATACATCCGTAGGTTTTTTGGGTCGCTGAATCCGAATCCGAGGTCCGTTGACTCCTAACACATCAGGTTCAAGGTCATTTGAAGGTCAAACTGTAAAAAAGCCGATGAAAAATCCAGAAAAATACATCCATAGGTTTTTGGGGTCGCTGAATCCGAATGTAGGGTTTATTTAGCAGGTAGTTCGTAGAGAGTTCATAGTGTACTTTATTTAGGAAATACAAGTTTGACAGTGTCGAATCTTTCCAAAAACGCTGTACGCAAGCGTTGAAGTTTTCATTTTTTGAAGGGGTGATGGGGGTGAATAGGGGGAGGCGGTGGGGGTGGTCCGTTTAGGGTGGAATTGATTTTTTATTTTTAGTAGACACTGTAGGGATTTTTTTCGAATCTTTTGGCTCAAATCTAATTTGCATCAAAAACCGGCATTAGAGACCCCTCACCTTTAGATATTTATCATCATTTGTTTATCGACTACTGATAACGGATATCTCAAAAATTTTAAAAATCATAACACCATAGGATTACATTCTTTTGTAGCTTGGTACTAACCTTTGCAAACCATGTATTAAGATTTTGCTTATCATCTATTTTTTGACAATCGATAACCGATATCTTAAAAATGTATAAACCCATCAATTCGCAGGATTACAGTTTTGTAATTTGATATAAGCCTTTGTCAACCATGTACTAAAATGTTGTCCATCATCAATTTTTTGACTATCGATAATCGATATTTTAAAAATTTATAGACCTATCGATTCGCGGGATTACACTTTTTTGTAGTTTGACATAAGCCTTTGTCAACCATGTATTAAGGTTATGTCCACTATAAATTTTTAATAATCAGTTACCGATATCTCGATAATTTATAGACCCATTAATTCGCGGAACTACACTTTTATGTAGGTTAATATAAACCTTTATTGACCATGTATTAAGATTTTGTCCATCATTTATTTTTTGATAATCGATAACCGATATCTTGACATTTATAGTTTGATAAGCTCGCGGAATTGAAATTTTTTGTAGTTACTACTAAACCATTACAAATTATAAATTTTGCTTTTTACCGTCGTTTATTTTTTGACATTCGATAACCATTATCTCGATAATTTATTGACCAATCAATTGCGGCTCTCTTTGGTAAGAACACAGCCAGGACTTCCAGTAGGGATGATGTAATGGAGCTGTCGGTTCCGGGATCGCTCACTGCTACGGACCTCTATTCTTTTAAGGCCCAAGGTTCGCGATTCTGGAACAAACGATTATATCTCAGAAATATATCATGGAAATATATTGAAAAAAATTGAGACGATCAGTAATATAGAGTACAACATTCAGTAATTTTTTTGATCCATTTTATTTTTCTTTTGCCGAGAAAAAAATCATTTTGTAAAAAATAATCAATTTTCTATGTCGAACGATAAGTTGAGTAAACTGGCATTATTCTTTTTGAAAATTTCCGGAAAGGTAGCTTCTAACTATCTCTTTGCTGAGTCCTCCAGATCAGGAGGACGTTTGTTTGTCAACATATTTGAGGTTATGTTTTTTATCAAACTTTTTATTGATCGCTTATATCTCGAGAATGGCGGTCATTTTTTGCTAACTAAGGTACATTTTTTAAATTTCTTAATGTTGATTCCGAATTGAAAAGAAATTTTAAGGTTTATCAACTCGTTTTAGTTTTACAACAATTTTTCTATTTTACATTATTCTGAAATCAATGAGGTAAATTAATTTGGTATGTAGAAATAATATGATCATTTCAGTGTTAATGCATTTGAAAGAGAAGAAAATTATCTATCTTTCGCCACAAGAAATTTTTGATAAGCTATTTTTCTTTTTTTGTGATACATGAAAACATAATTTTTTTATAAACGGCGATATTTTGGAAACATATGATGCAAAATCTTTATAAAGAAATGAAGATGGAAAGGGTTTCCACTATCTTTTAGCAGTCTTGGCTGAGCTCTTTGTCCCGAATATGAAATTTTTCATTTTTCAAGATATTTGAGATTATATTTTTTTATTGATTTTTTATTTCCTTCGCTAATTTATGTTTGTTTTTTGATGAAATGAAATAAATTTTTTTTTGATCATCGACTCGTTTATGTTTTATAATGATTTTTTATTTTAATGACCAAGATCATTTTCACGAAGGCTGGGCTTCAGAGAACTGGGGTAGAATCAAAGTATACGAGGGTACACCCGTTCCCAGTTATTTCGGTCCGCCTCCCTACGCACGATGCACCGGTTAACAATTAAGAAAGAAAATGTCCCAGTGCAATAAAGAGCTGAACCAGGAGGCACGTAAATCCTAAACCTGCCAGGAAGCAATTGTGGTAGTAGAGCAGCTTCCTTCACACACATTGCCGGGTGGCAAAAAACAGCCCAGCCGCCGGCAGATAGCAACAGTCCAGGAGTTCGTGAAGCAAGTGGACGAACTTCTCAAAAAGATGGGAAAATGGTTGGAGAGGCAACCTGGTGTCAATACCGACATCAAGCACATCTCCCACCCTCGTCGAAATTTTCGACTCTTGGAAGGACCGTCTGCTTCCCAATATCAAAGAGTACAGCCCAAAAGACACTCTCGGAGCCACGGCTACCTGAAGCCAGCGTCCTCAAAATAAGAGGGTGCGATCGCGAGACGATGACTCCGATAATGCTGAGTTTTCAATTATTGACATGAAGGCTAGATCCACCGGGCCCTCGGAGGTCGCCAGTTTTGAGACGATGCTTTCAAAGAAGGAGAAAGCTGCAGCTAAGAAACAGCAGCAGCAGCTACAGAAACAACCTGAGCAGCTGACACAAGAACAACAGCTGCAGCGAAATCAGCAACAGCGGCAGCAGCTGCGACAACAACTGTAGCAGCAGACGCAACAAAACAAGACCCAACAGCCAGGACATCGGCGGACAAGAGGAGCGAGACTGCTCAAAAGAAGAAGAGGAGGAGAAGGAGAATGCCTAGAAAGCGACCCAAGGCTGTCCTTATCCGACCGAGGGATGGAGTCACCTACGCGGACGTTCTCCAAATGTCCGCGACAAGGTCACAGCAGAGTATCCAACGACTGATATTAAGTGTATTAGGAAAACCAGGGAGGGTTACGTCCTGGTAAAGATGGGCACAAAAAACAACAGCCAGGAGCTGGGGAGACTCCATCAGGAAGGAATTGGGCACGTCGGGGGCCGTAAAGACTCTGACGCCTAAGACAAACGTAGAAGTCAGAGACCTGCACAGCCTTACCATCAAAGAAGAAGTGAAGACGGTGATCAAGAGGGTCTTTGACGAAGCAGGAGTCTCAACGGGTGAGCTTAGCGTTTTACTGACCAAGCCCAACAGTAGATAGCAGCGACTGGCCATCGTAGAGATGGCGGTACTTCAGATGCCTGGGTTACGGATATGAAGTACGCGATTGTCGTAGCCCAGATAGAAGCAAGACCTGCTACACATGTGGTGCGGAAGGTCACATAGGAGTAACCTGCAAGGCTACCGAGGCGAAGTGCGTCTTGTGTACTGACCTGAAAGTAGACCAAGCACAGCTGGGCCACACGCCGCGCTCAGGACAGTGTAGAGCGTTTCGCGAAACGCTTAGGCAGACCAAAGCCATGTGTTAATGATGGACCGCATAAAGGTCCTTCAAGCGAACCTCCATAGAGCCGAATTATCCAACAACCTTCTGACTCAGAGTATATCTGAGTCGAATGCTGATGTGCTGCTAATCAGTAAGCAATACTGTGACTGGATCGTACCTACGTGGTACAAAGACACACTTGGCACAGCAGCAATCTACGTGGACCCACGAACCATCAGAGTGGACAAACACGGGGTCGGAACCGGCTTTGTGTGGGTGAGAAGCAGAGACGTAACTTACGTGAGCTGCTACTTTACCCCGAACGTCCGTATTGAGCAATTCAGGCGGAGTCTGGACGAGCTGGAAGACGCGATCCGCGAAATAGACGGCGAGATCGTAATCGCCGGCGACTTGAATGCGCGAGCATGGGAATGGGGCATGCCAGTGCCGGACAGCAGAGGGAAGTCCATCATGGAGATGGTATTTAGACTCGGCCTAATAGTTCTCAACGTTGGGAACACGTCGACAATCAGAAGGGTAGAACATCTAACGCGTAGAGCGTCGGATTCGAGGGTAATATAGGATTACAACGGAACCTATCATCAATACATCACGTTTCAGCTGTGCGGTAAATCGCAATCGTAAAGAGTCGCAACAAAGCCACCCAGATGGAATCTGGCCAGGCAGAACAAGGAAAAACTAGTCGAGGTACTGCTCGAAGGACAAGGAAATTTTCTAGCGACGAACGCCGCCGAAGACGGGGACGGAGCGAAGGTAGTCCTGAGGGAGACTATGGGTCTCATTCACCGAGCCTGCAACGCATCCATGCCGCGCAAGGGATCTCGACATGGAAAACGCCCTGCTTACTGGTTGTCGGATGAAATAGCGCAACTGAGAGCGGAAGCGAAACGCATCAGAAGCAGGGCGCAAAGAACGAGAGACGAAACGGAGGCAGCATTGTTGTCGGCGCAGTACAAAGCAGCGCGCAAACGGCTCCGATGCGAGATCAACCGTAGGAAGGCACAGTGCTGGAAGAACCTGATGGAGGACGTCAATCGAGACGTGTGGGGCTTGGTCTATAAGATCGTGACCAAGAAACTCTGCTCGCTCCCAAATCACCTTTTCGACGAGAACACCATGGCTTGAATCGTGGACACTCTGTTCCCAACACATCCGCCAAGGCAAGACCAGGATGAAGCCTCTGAAGTAGGTGAGATTCTCCTATTCTCCACCGAAGAGTTGCGGGTTGCCGCCAAAATGATGCGGAGCGGAAAGGAAGATAATCTCGGTAAGAACACCTTCTCTATTGCTGAAAATATACAACGCGTGTCTGAAGGCGGGTGTCTTTGGCACTTACTGGAAGGCTGCGCGTCTCGTATTGATTAGCAGAGGTAAGAGAGGTGATCCCCGGCTTCCGTCGTCTAACAGCCACTGTGCATGTTGGACCATGCAAGGAAGCTCTATGAGACGTTACTCAAACCACACTGCCGGCGATTTATCTGACAGCCAGTACGGCTTCAGGAAACAGCGATCCATAGCGGACGCTATACGGGTTGGAAATCATTTTTCCAGGAATATCGCGCTTCTCGTTACGCTAGACGTTAAGAACGCCTTCAACTCGGCAAGGTGGCCAGACATCTTGGACGCGTTGATCGAATTCAGAGTCCCAGAGTACCTCATGTGGGTGATACGGTACTACCTAAAGGATCGTATCCTTCGCTACGAAACAGATGAAGTCCTACGCGAGAAATATCTCAGCGCCGGCGTGGCACAGGGGTCAATCTTTGGCCCTGATATTTGGAACATCCTGTACGATACCCTGTTACGACCCGGGCTATCGGAAGGGGTGTACATGATAGCCTACGCTGATAATGTCGCTTTAGTTATCATAACGCGGGACTTTGAAAAAGCACAAAATCTGCTGAACCAGGTGATGTGCAGGATCTCGCGCTGGATGGGGGAACACCATCTCGACTTGGCAGCCGCTAGGACAGAGATCGTCGCCCTTCACTGACAAACGGATTGAGACCATCTTCCCCATGCACATGGGAGATGCGAAGGTTTCGACAAGGAGAGAGGCTATGTATCTGGGATAAAGCGACGCAAAAGACTGTACAGTTGTGCCGTCTCATGGCGAACACGAGTGAACAGAAAGCGAGCAAGCGTCGGCTCCTCATGTCAGTCATTACATCCATCTTATTGTACGGTTCTGAAATATGGGCCAATGCATTGGAGAAGGACTCGAACCAGATTCGACTCATTTCCGTTCACCGTAGAGGAGCTCTCAGACTTACCAGCGCCTATCGCACGGTCTCGGGATCCACAGTACTCATTATTGCGGGAATCATCCCGATCGAACTACACGCGGCGGAGCGCAAGCGAATCTATGAACGGAAGCAAACAGGACAGGACGAACAACAGTCCATAGAGAGGACCGGGAACGCACCATGGAAACGTGGTTACGGTCCTGGACAACCACGACCAAGGGTAAATCGACAGCAAGTCTGATAAACCAGCTGGCCCCTTGGATTAACAGAGATCATGGGGAGGTAAATTGCTACCTGACCCAATTCCTGAATCATCATGGGTACTTCTGCTCCTACCTCAGTCGTATGGGGAAAGTTCAGAGCCTGAGTTGCATCTGCTGTTCCGCTGATTGCGACGATGCGTTTCACACGTTTTTCGTCTGCGAAAAGTGGAACGAAGAAAGAACAGCTCTTATTGTCTCGGTCGGACAATTTACGCCTGAGAACATCGTGGGCAAAATGCTGTCCGCCGAGAATAAGTGGGCCGCCACGGTAAAATTCGCCGAGACCCCCTACGACGATAGAAGCGGTACCTAAACAGGGCAACCGACGAAGGTATGAATGAAGCGCTGGGAGATGCTGCGATACCCCAAGATAATCCAGAGACGTCGGACGACTCCATGGAAATGGACGTGGAGGGAGAAAATGGGACTCTTTTTTAACCGGGAGATGCTCAATTTCTCTCATTTTATGAATGTCGCGGGGAGGGACCGGGATACTTCTCCTTTCCGTGCGGAGATGAATGCGTCGGTTCGAATACGCTTATAAATGAGGCGGGTTAGATCTAGCGTCCCCTCGGGGGATTTAAAATTATGAGTTTATAAATTTGTCAGGTCAAGGCAGCAGTGGTTGTCGAGACGATACTAGAATGGCACCACCCTGAGTTAATGTGATAAACGGCACCAGGATGGGTTTTGTCAGAAGAGGAAAGGGTTTAGTGCACTAAAACCTATTTAAATAGGTTTTAGTGGGTCGGTATGCGATGCAATGGCTGTGTAGTTTTTTTCGCGTTTTTGTTTATTTTATTTTTCGTCCTATATTATACACACGACGGATGCATCCTCAACCAGCCCCACACTATCCAGCTGAGCGGATCCAGTCGGGTGTGCCTTAGGTGGCATTTCCTACATACCCTCGAAAAAAAAGAAAAAAAAAAGAAAAATTAAAATGTATCCCCCACCATTGTGAGCATGTAATTTCAATAAATCCCGACGCTTCCACATTTCCCATAGTCATGCGCGCCCAGCTAAATTTTCGATGCTCCATCATCAACGACTTGAAGTTGCCGCATGACTCGGCAAAACTAACTAGTCTAACGACTTGAATGTAGCGTTTGGACTTTCTGAATATTTGTAGGCCGATCACTGCTTCATGGTCTGCTGAACCTCGATAACCTCGAAAAGTTTCAAACTCGGAAATGTATAGCCAAATGATAGTAATGACAGACAGTACAAATTAAAATTAATTTTATGTGCTTATAACAAATCATTATTAAAAGTAATTACTATTAATAACACTGCAGTGATTGTGTGTACATAAGAGCAAAGTGTTATATAAGTGAAAAAAAAGTATTTCGTGAATAGTGAAAATACTGTTTTCGATACTGACCGCTTACAAGCAGCTGCTAAGTTCAGTCTGATTAACACATATTAATAGTAATTACTTTTAGTAATAATTTGTTATTATTACATCGAGTTTTAAACCTTTCGAGGTTATGGTAGCCATCGGCAGACCGCAGACCATGAAGCCTAGAAAACGTAGGGATATTTCTTAGGTTGGCCTTAGTACCAGCTGTGCTAGTTTCAAATAAAAGTGCGGGCACAAGTGTACGCTAGGGTCTGTCTTGACGGTGATCCATGCACCGAGCACCAAGCCTACGAATCGGAATATAATGGAAACTTGTCAACCGCTCATCTTCACTATAAAGACCGACACACAATAGAATACATATGACATAGCCGTAAGATATAAGGTATAAGACTTAAGAAATAAGAATCTATCCTACAATATCTTACCTGATGAAACACAACTATGGAAAATATATGAAGTACATATGACGTATGACATAATGCTGAATTCTTATGTCAATGACATAAGACATGGAATATTAGTATATCACAAATATATGAAAACTTATTTATTTAATGATTTTTAACAATAGACAGTAATAAAATATCAAATAATATTCCGTTTATCTCAGGCATTTTATTTTATTAATATCTTTATTTTATGATTTCTTGATCTGTTATGTAAAATTATTTTTATATTATTACTACTTTTAATAAAGTCATTTATTATTGGTGATTAATATAGAAAATTCTAATTATAAATTTTGTTTTGTTAAAGTTGTTAAGAAAATGATTTAATAACGTTATTATTATTCATAAGATAATATTATTTTACAAATTATTATTCACAGAAATTGTTTATGTAAAAAATATATTTTTCTGTAACAAGTGTAAAAATTATCTATGAATATGTAAAAGTGCCAATATGTGTAAAAATGTGTAAAAACTGTAAAAAAAATCTAAACAGAATATTCAAATTCACACAAAAAATTATACTTTCTTCTCATTTTTAAAAATTTTTACGTTTTCAAAACATTTTTAACATATTTTTCCATGACTAATTTCGGTCAGGGTAAACGTTCGATACCTGTGGGTTCCCAAAAAAACAACTAACTTAACGACTTCAAAACTATAAATAATTAGTGCAAATTTCATAATATTTGCAACATTTTATTGAAATTTATTTAATTAGTTTGGAAAAATTCTATCTAGAGTTTACCTAAAACATTTCATATTCCTGTTGAGAAAATAGATATTATGAAAATCTACGCAGAAATTCAACGGTGCGCGCTAACCACATAAGTATTCACTTCTACTCAGCATCCCACTCTATAATATGCATGTCTTCGTCTATCACCAGCAGTGTCCACCAACTACCTGATATGACCGTATAGAAAGGTCAGGCAGAGAGACTATATATAGGTATAGTCTCCCCATTTCTAGGATTCGAAAAATACGTTTATTTGGTAACCCGCTATTTACTTCTGCCCTGCTCCTCAATCTATAAAATTTCAAATTCGTCAATTTCTGGCAGCTACCTATATAGCTGCCGAAAATAAAGGTTTCAGGATTTTTAAAATACGTCTGACTGTCAGTTTTGTTGCTGTCGTCGAAAGGTCAACGTCTTCTTGCAGCTCATCATAATTTTTCAGTTGTTGTTATTCGTGTTCATTTATTTGTATTTTTATGGCAGATTTTACGAACAATTATTCTCAATATTGGGAAAATGATATTGTTGCTATGAACGCACAGGATGGAGATGATTTAATTAACCTCTGCAAAGTAAAATTAAAAAGTTACTTCGACACTTTAAAATTTTTCATTTTATAGTGAATTTTCGTTTAATGCAACAGAATGAAAGTCAGTAAAAGTCATTACGGGTGTACGAAAATCTTTTTTTTTTTACGCACCAAACCACCGAACGCTCGCTATTCAAAATTGCTTATTGTTTGCTAGAAGTATTAATCGCGAATATTATTATATGTTTCACGGGGGAGATCGACGGCGCGACATCACACACACACACACACACCACCAGCACAAACACACGACAGAAGCAGCAGCCGATTCAGCAAACATATCCGGGAAAGCTGAGCAGCACGAGGAAGCGGCAACGACGGAGAAGAGGTCGAGTCTTATATTTTTACAGGTAGCCGCCTGAAAGAGAGAAAAGCGGGAGACGACACGAGCGGCCGGGAGCCGCGGGGCCGGTGCAGCAGCAGACGAAACACACTCACACACATACAGACTCGCGTACGCGGACACCCAAGAGAGAGAGAGAGAGAGCGATCGGAGCGCGAGGAGTCTCAGCGGCGTCATCATTAAGGACGACGACTAGAACAGCTGATGACCAAGCGGGCGCGTGCCATGCGGCTGTAACCGATCAGGAGAGTATAGGGAGAGCCGAGCGGCAAGAGAGACGGAAAACGATCGGCCAACAGAAGATGACCAGATAAGCATCAAATAAGATGGGAAGAGAGTCGCGCGGAAGGAGAAGGGAGCAAGGCGAGTTTACAACAAACGCGTCGCGCTCCGGAAATTCGCATGTAGTATATATCGAGTAATGGTATATAAGTATCGGAGAAGCGTGCAGTATAGAGGGCGCTGTTAATATTTTAAATTACGCGCGTCCTCGGGGTGAAATACATGACAGGTAAAACTAGAGCAGGAACTAAGCTCCGGTTATTACTCTAGTGAAAATCGAGTTGAAGGCCTATGCCAACAGGTGTTAGAAAAGGAGAGGAGATCGAGTAAGGCAAAATAGAGGGAGCTAGGGTACAGGGACGCCACTAGGAGAGGACTCGAGTCCTTCCGCCCTGCCCATTCCGTCCGGAGCCTTCGCCGAGCACAGTCGCTTGTTACAGGTGCAAAATGCTGGGAGAGGTTAGCCGCACCGCGTGGAAAACTTTGAAAAGGAGGAGCAGTTAGCAGAGAAAGAGTTACATATTTGTATTCATCTCAACGTGAGTTGATATATTTTCAGTCGACGAGTATTTGCCCACAAAGCGCCCGGCCCAATAGTTATTCAAGAGAGTTTTTGTAATTTGACTTAAAAATTACTTGGTGAGAGCAGTCTATTATTTTACTCTGTTTCAGTGCAGTCGAGGATCGAGGCTTGGTGGAGAGTCGGAGTTGCTGTGTGTGTTCGCCGTCGAATATTTTTGTGTGTTTTAGGTCGAGAGTTCCCGAGTTCGAGTCATTATATTACAGGTTGTAGGTAATACCGGCAACGTGGTTGTCACCTGGTGCGTGTGAGTAGAGGCGGGGAGCGGCCATTGGACCGCCCACGTGCGACCATAAATCAGTAGCTAAGTTGGTAGAATCGGGCGATAAGTAGAGTCGGGGTGGTTATAAAAATTTAACTTAGTGAAATTTCGGGGTTTTATTAATATATATTTCAGAAATTAATGTTACAATTAATGAATTGAGTAAAGTGACGGCGGCATATTAACTGTTAAAGAGCCGGCATAGATTTTATTATAGTTACGATTTATAAATGCAAATTGATGTATATCTATTAATATCGAGAAATAAACGTTAGAAAAGATTATATGCATATATATATATATATATATATATATATATATATATATATATATATCATTTACGTAGATAGAACCTGTATGAACCATAATAATTAAATTGTTTATAATTATTTATTTAAATAACTCGAGATTGGATCTCCGTGGGTTGCGCCGTTTGTCCAGGCGTCCGCTCAGCGAACCTACTCTCGAGATCCGAGGAGTCAACCAGTGGGTAATTTTCGAGTAATAAAGTGCAGTATTGGCCGAAGAATAAAATAATTAATGTGTTATATGGACAGAATCCATATCGGTTAAAATACAACATCATAAGGTAGAACGTACAGTCATTTTGTGGGACAGGAAGTACTCGCGGGTTATGTGCGCGAGTTGGTGTTAAATTTTCAAGACGATCGGTGATATTTTCGGGAACGTGGGAAGAACATTTAGTACACGTCGCGTTAGTGTTGGAACGATTGCAAATCTACGGACTCGCATGTGCAATTGAAAAGTGCTTTTTCGGATAGAAACGCGTTGAGTTGCTCGGCCACATCGTCATCTCGAAACATAACGAGGTTAAGATCGAGCACGTACGAGCTGTCGTAGATGCCCCCGTTCCGCGTTCGAAAAAAGAACTGTAGCATATTTTCGGCATCTACGGATGACTAAGAGAATATATATCGGACTTTGCGCGCATAGCAGCGCCGGTCACCGATCTCCTCAGCACCAACCACACGTGAAAATCGACCAGGGGGGCTCAAGCGGCTTTCAGGAAATCAAGAGAGTATTCAGCCAGCCTTATTTACTCCTACATCGCCTTGTGTCCGGGCAGCGTTTATACTTACAAACAGTGCCTCACAAATTGGTTTAAGAGACACTCTTTTTAGGATGGAAGGCGATCAGCGGCGTATTATCTCATACTCATCCGCTAAATTTACTAAAACAGGGCGATGATACCATTCCAACGAAAGAAAATGTTGCGCCGTTATTTAGGCTTTGAAGAAATATAAACACCTGCTTGAGGACGACCGGTTTACTCTTCGCACGGATAACCAGGCTCTCACTTGGCTGCACAAGGTTTAAGACGAACGAGGGAAACTTACGAGGTGGGCGATATACTTGAAGAAATTTAATTTCGACGTCGAGCACGTGCCAGACAAACAGAATCAATTGCCCGATGCCCTTTCACGTCACCCCGGCCAAGAACTATTTCAAAATGATCAAAGTAATTATGACGCATTAACACCGCCGAGCAATTATAAAGGGAATGGCGATATTGTGGTTGCACATGTCGACACTCGAACCCTTAGAGATTAAGTTTTGCAGGCTCAAAGAAAGAGGAAGATCGACGAAGCAGCAGCCGAAAGCCCCTCGTGCTACACTGAAGGGACCACAGCCCGGGTCATCGACGAAAAAGGACGTGCGCCCCACCTGTATGTGCCCGAGAAGGTACGAGAGAGGGTAATGGAATATTATCACGATGACAGATTAGCAGACCACCCCGGCGCGGAAGAAACACTGCGATACTGGCGAGAGGATTATTATTGGCCTGGATTACGGTAAGAAGTGCGACAGTACGTGAAGACCGGCCAATAGTGCTGCCTCGCAAAGGGTTCAAGCCCGAGTCCGATGGATAAGCAATCCCACAATCTATACCCGCCGACCATGGGAGCATGCAGCACTCGACCTGATGGGGCCATACACGCCCACGACTCGCGGAAAGAAATACCTACTCGTGATAACAGACCTATTCTCACGATGGACTGAGACCTTCCCGATAGCCAAAGCTAGACTCTGGATAATTGCACCAATACTCGAAAATGAAGTATTTTTCAGATAGGGATATCCGAGCGCGCTCCTCACGAATAACGGCCTACAATTCCAAAGCGCAAAGTGGCTTGAATGGTGCTCTAAATGGGACGCAGAGCCGAGGACTACACCAACTTATGGGCCTCGAGCGAATTCTTGCGAAAGGAGAAATCAAGAGCTGATAGAAGGTCTTCGTATCAAGCGAACACAATCGAACTGGGATTTATACATTTCAGAAATAGTGTTCACGCTCCGGCGGTGCCGTAATACCGCTACAAGCCTCTCGCCGAGCCAGCTACCGCTTGGATATACAATCTCGCGCCCGGGCGATAAGCCAGATGCATACGACGCGGGCACGCAAGACCACATTGAACGAGCCCAGCAACGACAAGCACAGTACGTGCCGAGGCCGCCGCCTATGGAAGATCCGCCAGTGAACGAAGAGGATAGGGTCTATGTAAAAAGCCACCTCTTATCAAAATCCGCGGAAAACTTTGGCACCGACTTAGCACCGCCCTGGAATGGGCCATACAAGGTAATTCATCAGCATAATTCGGAGATAGTTGCAATCGAGCGGCCGGGTATCGGCCCAACAAAGCTCCACATCATGCAGATGAAACGGGCCGTGCAGAGAATTGAGGAGCGCGTGGACACCGAGCCTCCGCCTCCCGCAGTACAACATGTCTACGACGCATCACACGACTCTACACAGTATAGAGAGACAATTCAAAGTGATCAGCCAAATCGCGCATCGGGCGATGCGCGTACGAACGAGACAGACACCACATCTGCCACAGAGGGTGATTGAGACCCATCCGCTCGGGCCGCCTTACAGATCGCTGACCAAGCGAACCCATCCTTCGGAACACCAACACGCCTGAAACTACGTTATAGGCGCACAAGCGAGCAGGTAGACCCATCCTCTTCCTATCTCGCACAACCGGACCCTCTGTCCGGAAAACTCAACGACAGGGTCTAAGTTCAATCGGCAACGAGATGGAGCCTTTAATAAGTGATGAGGAAACGAGGGACTGTACGGTGTTCCACCCACAGCAGTCACCGTGAGGGCGGCAGGAGATAAGCTATATCAATGCGGAAGCAGAGAGGGAGATCGACGAGCTCCTGGAGATGCACGATCGCTCTGAGCTGGATTACAACGAGGACATCCAGTGGGCCAATAACTTTATGCAATGGTTCGTCACAAATTCGAACCCTGGAGACGATGAGCATCACGACTTCCACGAAGCGCGATAGTGTAGTGACAAAGTGCGACAAAACTGAGAAAAGATAGAAAGAAAAAGAAAAAAATATATATAGTTACATAAGTATACAGTAAGTGTGAAAGTGTAGAGTGGTTTAGAATATGTGTGAGTTTTTGGTTTATTGAAGCTTCAATTTACGTTTGGTATGACGAGCTTAGCATAAATATTTTATAATGTTAAAGTAGAACGTAAGGTATGAACATTTATGTCGATCTTATCAGTAGTTTATTTTGGAGTGAAGAAAAATAATTTTGAATCTCAAACTATGTAGTAAAGTAATTTAGAATGTAATGTGTGGGGTTTGGTATATATAATCATATTGTTAGAATAAATCATGTGTGTAAGAAAGAAAATAAAATTGGAAAAAATATGTTTCTAGAATAAAAATTAATCACGAAAATGAACACGGGACCAACCGCGACGCAGAGAAAAAAAAGTAGCCGAGGAAGTCGTCTATCGAAGGGGTATTTATCGCCTGCACGCAGCGACCTTTACGTAAAAGAGCATATCTTTCTCGCAAATAAGAGTCGCGGCGTGCAGCGTTTCCCAAAAAATCATCGACTTTCTCTGCGAAACGCGAAAGGTACGGTAGCGCGTACGGACATGCAGTCCAATGCATCGCCTGCGCACCCAACCGTAATAGTAAAACGACAGAGGCGGAAACGCGAGACAATCCAGTGGACTTGTCAGAAAACTACGAGCACATGTAGGTGCCCGCGCGCGCCGCTCTCGTCATAAAACTTTGTCCCGAAGAAGCAATGGCTTTCTGCTGCCGGTGCGGATGGCCGGGACTGTTCGCGGATTCCTAGAGACACATTTAGGAAAGGCCTCCCGAGCACTGAAGACCGACTCCTTAAAAGATCTGAGCGAATCACGCAAAGGGCTCAGTCATCGACGATAGACGGACTGCATTATATCGGCCATCTCGAACACTCAATTTCCAACATTCGAATACCCATCCCCCGCCTTACGGGGAGACTCGGCTTCGCCGCGATCTACTACGAATCTACTACCTCCTATCCCCTCTTACCTCATGCCGATCACACTTGCCGAACTGCAAGCGGCCCTAGCCGAAGCAATCTATCGAACGCTGTGGAACACCTTCAACCTTCACCTCCGCTGCCTCCCCTTCCTCCTTCCTTAATATCTGCGTATCTTTCTGCACCTCTCCTCGCGTTAATCCTTTTATTTAAATCCTATTATTATCAAAACCCCCGCTCCCCGTTCCGCCCCCCCCCCCTCTCCCTTGACGCCACGAACTCCCAATTCTCGTTCTTCCGTCAACTTGTACATTTTATACTTGGTATACTTGTATCATACTATGATTCTTTGCAAAATTATTAATCGATAATACTTTCACGAAATTTTACGATGTTATACTTTAAAAATACTATACATATATTTATATTTTATCATATTATTTACATCAATTGTATAAATTTAAAGTCGACAATAGTTGTGATACATTTTATTCATAATTTGTTTGAATATAAATTCTTAGCTAGTCTAAATAAATAAATAAATAGTTACTATAAGGTGTTGACATAGAATTCCATGAATTCTGCGTTTATAAATCCAGTTTGATTCTTCTGATCGTTATTGATATGATCATGCTCTACATAAATACCAATTCTCACATTATTTACCTTAGTTTGTGACGTGTATTTCGCGTCCCAATGTTATTAAAAACACGGGCAGTCAATCGCGACCAAATCACCCGACACCAGAGCCGAGCATTTTTGATAAATAATTATTGTTATTAATGGGAGGAATTATTATTTTATTTGTTGAGGGAATGAGGATAAAGTGAGTCGCGACCGAGGAAAGCCGCAGACCAGCACACACCGATGCACGCAGACGCGGGAGGAGAGAGGATTCACAGCAGCAGCGCCGGCTTCATCGAGGCACACCACCTCGGCTGCAGCCACGAGAGAGAGAGAGAGAGAGAGAGAGAGAGAGAGATACCGACACGGCTGTCGACAGCATGGGGAGAGCTAGCAACCGACGCGCCGCGAGCCGCATGAAGCTGCCGGTCTAGCATAGCGTAGGCCGACGCACGCACGTCGCCGCTGCCAATTGTGATCGTCCGGCGGCGACAAAACCGAAAGCGCCCGATATAGATATACACGCCGGGTTGCCCGCGCGTGTATATTTAGCAATTCATATTGCCCGAGCTTCGTGGGCAGGGCGGCATTCGCGGAGCGGACCAATGGAAATTAGCGACTCAAATCGCCGCAGACTTAACCTTGATTTTCGCATTTATGGAAAATCAAGGCCAATCACCGTGAAGAAAGGGGCGGAAGCAACAAGTGTGTGGGCTAAAGGTGGTCTAGAAGAAGAGCTAAAATTTTGGAAGAGATTTCCGCCCTCTCCGATTTTGAGCATTGCCTGCATAGACGCACGTTGCGAGCATCTTACTTATTGTAAAATCGGCGGAGATTATTAGCGAGGATATTATCGGAGGAAACAATAGCGACCGGAGTATAAGAAGCACCGTTAGGCGTCCAGAATTAGCGACGGTGAGTGGACTATAATTGTCGAGCTTCCCTCGGCACTTGTAGGTAAAATTATAATTTAACAGATATCGCACATTGCCGTCATGTGCTCGGGATTAATGGAATAAACTCGTGGTGATGTGACACTGTTCTCTAGAATCAGTGCGCGTCGGGTCAGCTTGAAAATTACGAATATTAGTGTGCGGGGAATTACGCGATTCGGGAAAACTCGGGAAACGTGGTGGTTTGGTCGTCGCGGGAGACGCGTGAGAGGGCTAGCGTAGCCATATTGTATAGCGACCGGTTAATTGCGTGAAAATTGTAAATTTGGCGATCGTTATATAGGGTGGACTATTATTATTATAAAGCCTAGGTACTTAAAGAGTGAGATTTTTGTGTAGTTATTATATAATTATTCATTCCTGATTTTCCACTTCACGGATCTTCCTCTGGGAAAGGGCTCGTGCAGAGTTAGTCGCGCTTTACCTGGCGCCCATTAATATAGAGAAATTCGGTAAAGTGTCGAGCAAAAGTTTAATAAATAGACAGAGTAACGAAATACCACGTTACAAGTTGTTTTGGTCAATCATATTCTTTCCGGACATCTGAATTCGAATATTCATTTTCCATAATACCATTTATCTTCACAGAAATTAGGCATTTATTTAATTCAAAATAAAAGTTTTGTCTTTGATCAATTCTAAGAACCTGATATTTTCTATATTATTCTAGCCGAATACGAACGAGATCTGGTGTTCACTCTATTTTTATTTGGTCTTTTCAGCATAATCTATACCTGATATCAGAATTCTAAAATCATCAACATTCGTCTAAATTGCATTTCCGAAATTCACAATTCGTTGATGAGACCAAAATGAATACATGGTTCTCAATCAAGGTTTTATAAAACTCTTTTCTCACTCATTTCAAAATCTCGTTTGAAAAATTATCTGCAAACTCGTTATTGGCTCATATGTATGTCATAACGTGTCCAATATCGCGAAATATCGCTATCGAGGATTTATGCAGTTATTTTCTACAATTAAGTTTAAATCATCTCAATAAAACGTTAAGACTAAAACTCAACACATAAATTTACGACAAGGGTTTTCGAGTACAGACTGATGATGTTCTTTCGAGTTTTCGAGTCTTCGAGACTAGATTATGTTCAATTCGATACATGAGTTGGGTACATTTTTAGTGAGAGTCCGCATAAGCACAATCCTGTACTGTGCTGGGCTGTGCTGTGTGGTCCGATTTTAACACGGAGAAGTCTATCCACATCTGTATCTATGGTCATTCAATTATTATTTCATAACTATCATTTAGATTATTTAATAAACGAACAATTTTGATGAAAGAAGAAGAGAAGTACGTAACGTTACAAAGTCTATGTACATCTGTATCTATGGTCTTTGAATTAATATATTAAAAGGATTATTAGTTTCTTTAATAAATTAAAGATTTTAAAAATATATTAAAACAAAAACGTTATCAAGTAAGGTAATGCAACAATTTGAGTTTATAATGGTATTATTGTACATACATATATATTACGGTATAAGTGTATTAGAAGAATTAATTTTGTTTATATTGTTTGATTAGAAATCTCAATTAATAAACCTATAATTAATTAATTATTTAATTAAAAAATTTTATTACATTACTTTATCAGTTCTTAACCACTGTATCCATATAATAATATCCTAAATTCAAATTCTTCAATTATCGTACTTTAAAACGCTTTTGTTCTTGTTTTTTCATTAAAATTTAAATGTTCTAAATGATAATTTTAAGATAATAATTCAAAGATCATAGACACAGATGTAGATAGACTTCGTCGATAGTCTCTACTTCTACACGGAAGTGTGTGTTGGGGTGTCCGAAAATACAAAAAAAATCTCTCGTGTACAAAAACTCCCTAATGGAACGGCAGAACCAGCGGAACTCACAGTACAAAGCACACGACGCAGCACAAAGCACACGACACAGTGCATAGTGGAGACGTACCCTAGTGAGAGTCCACATAAGCGCCTTCCCGTACTGTGCTGTGCTGTGCTGTCCAATTTTAGAACGGCGAAGTCAATCTACATCTGTGTCTATGGTATTAATGTCGTTTTACAATATTGTGCAGATATCTATGTTTTCTTCTGGGACACAGCCTGGGGTTAATCGTTAATACCTGCAAAGGGAAAAAAATTTATGTTTCCATGTCAAAATTTTTGAGAAAATAATTCACAATAGACTACACCTATTTTAGAAAAAATGTAATATAATATCGGATAAACTATTTGGTTTTGTTAGAAATAGAGATACGAAGGATGCTTTCAATTATTAACAAATATCATATGCAAAAATTTGGATAAAAGCAAACCTATAGTTACAGTATTTTTAGACTTGACCAAAGCTTTCGATACTGTGAATCATAGAATACTGCTAGATAAGCTTCAGAGATATGGTATAAGAGTGTCTTAAAACTGTTAACTTGCTATCTCCCAGATAGACAACGTAGAGTTAAAATTCAAGATTGAAAGAGTGAGTACAAATTAATCTCCACATGAGTTCCGCAAGGGAGTATACTAGGTCCTTTGTTATTTATACTCTATGTCAATGATCTACTGAGAGATATGCAAAATGATACACTCATGTCTTATGCTTATGACACTGTCATTATATCAAGTGATGATGCGTGGTCACGGGCACAAGATAAAATGAATGTATATCTAAATCAAGTGTCGAAATGGCTTACTTTGAATAAATTAGCTTTAAACGTAAGTAAAACTGTTTACATAACATATGAAAATTACTGTGATAGTGTGCCAGATACACTAAATAAAACATATCATCTATATTGCAAAAAGAAATATGCGGGGCAAAAGTAAAATTGAAATTTTTTTCTTTTACAATTTTTTTTACAATACTATTCGTTTTATAATAAATTGATATACATCTAGTGGTTTTTTATAAAAAATAAAGAAATTGTAATTACAAAATAAACAACATTTTTATTTACATATTTTCTATTTGAGCGCGCGCGTACGCATTCTTCTAGATCAACCTAAAAAAATATAAAACGCGTCAGCCATACTTTTCAGGGTCAGTAAGTGGCCACGGTCGAGAGTGGAATAAAATACTATATGTAACATGGGACGAAAGTAGATTGTTTCCTCGGGTGATTACTGTTCTCGCTTCGCTCGTGCAGTAAACGCCCCCTCTTGACAAATGTTTTCGCTCGGGCAAAAAACCCACCCTCGGGAAAAATCCGCAACTTTCGCCCCTTGTTGCATAATGTGCTATTAATCATTGTGTATTATTTTTAATTTGCTAGTTTACAAATATCAGCCGGAATGTAGTTAAGGATTAAGTTTACGTTTGATCGATTCAAAACTCAAAATAGACAAGAATATTTTGCTGCAGAGTGACACTAGTGACTATTTGTGGTAAGTCTTCATTGACATCATAGGTACGCCATCAAGTGCGCGCCTAAGTGCGTGGTTGTAGATACAACCTCTATAATGGCTGTGTCTACAATTGGAGCGCATATGTATACGCACATGGGTGCGCATACAGTTTAGTGAGAATATGAGAAATCGAAAAATCTGTTGGTAGTATCAGTAGTATAACTCCGAGCATGGTTGTCCACATGATTTAGCAGTCTGATGTTCAAGGAGATAATCTTCAGCTAAATTTTCAAAAACTTTCAT
This sequence comes from Gastracanthus pulcherrimus, assembly GCA_949152435.1. Classification (NCBI taxonomy): domain Eukaryota; kingdom Metazoa; phylum Arthropoda; class Insecta; order Hymenoptera; family Pteromalidae; genus Gastracanthus; species Gastracanthus pulcherrimus. Next base: position 92,697,360 of record OX424574.1, on the reverse strand, counting down.
TATTAACTCCCGGAGAGAAATGCGTTTGAAAATTTAACTATAGTTGTACATTTTTAAACGCATTTTTCTCCAAGAGTTAATAATGAAAGCTTTTGGTAATTTAACTGAATGTTCCTGGCAAAAATACGGAGGGGATAGTATGGCGTTATTTAGAAATATTTATTTATTGCAGAGAAAAAAATATAAATGTGATGCCGGTAAGGTAGGGATTAGACGACGTCCTAATTAACGACCGTGCTCGGAGTTATACTACGGATAGTACCAACAGATTTTTCGTTTTCTCATATTCTCACTAGACTGTATGCGCACCCATGCGCGCACCCATGTGCGCATACATATACGCTCCAATTGTAGACACAGCCACTAACACGTAAATGCCAGAGAGAGAACGCGCACAAGACGGGGAAATGGCGGGAACAATGCTCTCACTCGTACTAACGTGTTAATATCGAGCATTCGCCGCGAACGCCCCGTCAATTTGCTGTCATGAAACCGAGCCATTACTCTTATGGTATTGTTCTTTATTCCTTTAGCGTGTAATCGACCTAATGTGGATTCAGTGTTATGGAACGATCGATTAACGAACGATCGCTGTGAATCGACACACCACGCACCCAACAAATTTCATACAAAATTAAACAATTTGTAACAAAAATTTTAACATCAACACATTACAATAGTTCATCAGAGACTCGCAGTTTCTGATTAGCACAAAAATCGCTTACTAAGTAAATTAAAAATAATTAAAATTTTAAATAATTTGTTTCATGATTTCTTTATATTATATTTTGATAGATTATAATATATTTTCTTTGTAAATATTTCGATTTCAATAAAATCAAGGTGATAGAAGATAGGGTAGACTGGGGTAAAATGAAATACATTAGGGTATAATTAAACAGTTGTAATAACTTGCATTAAATGTGGTGCTAGTTATTAAATAGCGTTACAGATTACTCATACTGCTTGTGTGATTTCATTTTTGATAAGTTCAGTAACGGCCACCGTTTACGACATAGTTTAAAAATACTGACAAAAATGTACGATTTATAAAGCTACCTTATTTTAAAATCAGCCATCGAATATATATCAAATTTTTATAAAAATTAAAATAGTTTACTTTTGTAGGTTATTTTTTCAGCTTTAATTTGCTTTTCTAATTTTGATTAAATTACATTTAGGCAAAATTATGATACAAAAGGTAAAATATCTCAAATAGGGCCACTATAATGAGCCATTGAAGTGGGGGTACAATAGAACAAGTAGAAAATATGGGGTTTTTCCTCTATAGGCTAAACTTTTTGAGGGGGATGTCTGAGCTAAAAACATTTTTTTCATTACTGATAACTTTTCGAATATAAAATGCAAAAGAAAATTTGAAGTTGAGTCCTCTAGATATGCATGATGTCAATATTACTGTGGAAGGACATTTCATTCGGTTGTTACTTTTATAAACAATTGGAAATACTAGTGGTATATTTCACTCGAACATAACCTTAAAATACTGTTGTATTTCCAATTATTTGTTAAAACGATGCAACAGAATAAAAAGTTCTTTCGTAGTAATATTGATATCATGCTTAACTAGGGGGCATAACTTCGAATTTCATCTTAAATTATAAACAATCAAGGATACATGTAAAAATCATTCTTAGACAGGCCAGTACAAGCTTTACCTTAGTTCCAACATCCCCTTAAATGATACATGAGAATATGCAATTACTTGCATTAAAAGATAATAAAAAATATTTAAAATTTTTAGAATTAGATTATTTTTAAAATTAAGCATATAAGAAAGCGTAGAATTGTTATGCATAACCAGCACTACTTTACGCGTGAATTACAAATTGAAGCACGAAAGATAGTTGAGTTTATGATTGTTATTTAAACATTCTTTTACTTACAAAATGCTGTGCATCGGTTAGCTGACTTCAGGGTTTACGGTTTTATTATTTAAACTTTCTTTTAATTACAAATTACATAATTATTAAAGCTTATTTTAATTACAAATTACATAATTATTAAAGCTTGTTTTAATGACAAATTATATAATTATTAAAGCTTGTTCTAATTACAAATTACATAAATATTAGAACTTGTTCTAATTATAAATTACATAATTATTAAAGCTTATGTTTTAATTATAAATTACATAATTATTAATGCTTGCTTTAACTTGAAATTACTGTGCATTGGTTAGCTGTTATTATAAATTATTGTTCTAATTTCTGACTGATAGCGCATTTTTTAAAAGTATTTTAATATACAGTAGAACGACCTGGCACTGTGAAACTCAAGACTAGCTATGCCTGAATACTGTGAATTGGTGCCAGCCAATCAGCGTCGAGCACCAGGGCTGTATCTATCTAATAAATAAATAAATATTTTCCTGTTAGTCGTTTTTTTAAAACATTTTTATTTAAATTTGTTGGCTTAAACCTTTGTAAGAAACTTTTTTTATCGCATTTTTGCAGTTTAAACCTTTTCATAAAACTTTTTCTGCAAAGTTGAGGTGTGGAACCCTGTACATATATATTGCCGGCCCTAGAAAAATCACAGTGCCGAAATGCTCCGTAGTCACAGTTCCAAACTATCGAATCTATATAATTAAAAGTTATTTTTAAAGCAATTAGATAATAAAAATTATTACGTTTTGTACAGAGTACGTACATGTCCCGGAATGTAGATTGTCCCAGGGATCTCACTTAGGTTTGGTTCTTTTTATTCTCTTCATTATTGAACTGCCAGACTGTCTTCGATTGGCTAGATCACTGATCAAACTATTTGCAATGATAAGCAGTCCAATGGAGCCCCGTTGATAATAATTACATAACTGTTATGTATCTTTATTAAATCACTTTGTTACAGAATTGATGTAATTTTGTTATGTAACAATTTGGCACTTTTTGTTAAAATGAAAATATCAAAGCATAGTCCCTCAGTTTGAGTGTTATCACCTGGGTGATACTTCCAAAAATAGGCACTAGACGTATGAACACTACCAGTATTTAAGTTTCCCAATGCATCAAAAGTACATAACAAAGTTACATCAATTATGTAACAAAGTTTTGTAACAAAGATACATAACATAGTTATGTAATAAAGATACATAACAAAGTTATGTAATAGAGATACATAACAAAGTTATGTAATAAAGATACATAACAAAGTTCTGCAAGTTTTTTCTTTTTTTCAACAGGCGATGCATCCGTGACTGCCATTTTTTACATTTGATTTTTCCAGTCAATCGATGAGCGGGGAGGTGGGGGAGTTCAGAGAGCCTTTTTTTAAGTGGGTAGGAAGTACTTAGTTGCTGTGCTTGGAGTAAGTGAGTTTAGGGTTTTTAACGTTAATAAAGGTGCTCTGTAGTCCCCCCCGTACCTCCGCTTATCGATCGGCCGGAAAAGTAAAATGTAAATGGTGGCAACCCAAGATGCATCTAGTTTACAATTACATATTGATAACCTGGTTCTTAAATCACATTGACAACCGATTCCACTTACTAGTTTTCTCAGCCAACAGATCTCTTTCGCAGCAGTAGCTGCAGCAACGTACTCAGCCTCCGTTGTGCTGAGAATAACTAATTTTTGTCGCTGTGAGCTCCATGTCACAGGACCATTACCCATACAAAATACATATCCCGTCACTGATCTTCTAGTGTCTATATCACTGGCAAAATCAGCATCAGAATAACCAGATGGATCACAACCATTCTCATTCCAACTATTTTCGATGCCTACATCAGCTGTTCCTTTCAAATACGCAAACACTCTTTTTACAGCCTTCCAATGATTAGAATCATGATTGTTTAGAAACCTACTTAATATATTTACAGTGTAAGCTATATCAGGCCTAGACACTATAGCTAAAAACATAAGAGAGCCTACTGTTTCTCGATACGGTTCGCGACAGTCATTCTTGCACTCAGGATCTGCCGCATGCAGATTAACATTTGGATCAGCTGGCACACTGACAGAATTAATATTTCTCATTCCAAACTTCAACAGAATTTGTTCAGTATATAGCGACTGATTTCTACACATACTTTTCACACTCCTGTTTCTATAAATTTGGAGTCCTACAAAATGACTGGCATCACCAACAGTGATAAAATATTCTTTTCTTAATTCAGCTAGTATAAGTTTAATAACTTCTGATGACTTACGTGCAAGTAAGCCATCGTCAACAAACAAAGCCAGATATATTTTGTAGCCTTCAAATTTACCTACAAAGACACACTTGTTAGCCTCACATTCTTTCAGATTAAATTTTCTAAGAAAACTTTTAAATTTCACATTCCAGCACCGCGGTGCTTGCTTCAAGCCATACAATGACCTTTAACAACAAACACACTACACTGTTGCTGTCTTCGCTCTTGACCTGTACTCCTTCGGGAACTGTCATGTAGATCTTCTCTTCTAATTCACCATACAGAAAAGCTGCACATACGTCGAATGAGATCATCTCCATGTCCTCATGGGTTATGTATGCCAACATAACACGTAGTGAGTCGTATCTCACCACAGGTGAAAAAGTTTCTGTGTAATCAAGGCCTTCCTGCTGCATGAAGCCTCTGGCACAGAGACGAGCCTTGAAGCTTGGACCCTCTTCGGTGTTTTGATTCACTTTAAAGACCCATTTAGAGTCTAGTGTCCTCGTGTCAGCTGTTCGAGGCACAATGGTCCATGTACCATTTCTTTTATGAGCTTCAAGCTCTTTGTCGCTAGCCTTCTGCCAATTCTCAGCATCAGGCCCATTGACGGCTTCTGTAAAATTATCTGGTACTGTGTGAGAAACAAAATTAACATCATACCTTGCAGGAGGTTTTATTGAAGACCTGTCCCTCAGAACTCTAGGTGCAGGTGGCAATGGTAATCTTTGAACACCTGGCGGAACAGGTGCTAGTACACCCTCCTCGTTGACTGGGTGAACTTGGCCCACTTCCTCTCCATCAGAATCAGCAGCGTGCTGTGATTGGACCTACTAGAAAGAATAATGGATCGTCATCATCCACTCTGTCTTTCTATGGGTTCTCCGGCTCGCTGTGCTCGTTGAATCTGACATACCTGGCCACCGAGACTTTCTTTGACTCCAAACAGTAGAGTCTGTAGTTCTTGGACTCCTCCTCGTAACCAACTAACCTCAGTTTTGTGGATTTACTGTCAAACTTAGTAGTTAGCACTTTGGGAACTAGCTTGAACGCATCAGATCCGAATTTTCTGAGATGCTCCAACTTCGGCTTCTTTCCCATCCATAACTCGTATGAGGTTTTGTTTTTATTCCTTACAGGTAATAATACTCTGTTCAATAGATATACTGCAGTATTCACTGCTTCCGCCCACAGTGAACCAGGTAAACTTGTGGAGTTGAGTAGAGTTCTTGCACACTCTACTATAGTCCGGTTCTCTCGTTCTGCCTTGCCATTCTGTTCAGTCGTGTATGGAGCTGTGAGCTGGTGAGTAATACCAAGAGACTCCAGGTACGTTGTCATTCTCTTGTTGACGTACTCGCTCCCATTATCACTCCTGAAAAACCTCATAGGTCGACCAAACTTGTTACATATAAATTTCTCAAAAACAATAAACCGATCAGCCACATCAGCTTTATGCTTCAAGAAATAAACATACCGATATCCAGTAGCATCATCTATGAATGTTACATAAAATCTTGCTCCTCCTAGTGATGTGTAGATTGGTCCACCCACATCGCTGTGTATCATCTCACCTGGAACCGTATGCCTCTCAACTTCATTCTTGAATGGAAGTTTGTGTGATTTGCCAAGTTGACAGCCTTCGCAGAAGAAATTCTCAGCACCCTTTACCTTGACTCCATCGATCACATTTTTCGACAGTAAGTCCTTGAGTGAATGTTCGAATGACCCAGCATCTCATGTCAGGTCCTTAGATCTGCTACTGCCACATTTGCTTCTTGTCGTTCAGTCTTGTTTACTGCTCTCACAAACATTCTGTAGATGAGGTTAGTTTGCTTGACTCCGACAGCAATTACTTCCTCTTCATTCAAGAACACTACACCGGCACCTTTGAAGCGCAGCTCCAATCCTCGTGACGTACCCTGACCTACAGAGTATACATTTTTACCCATATCTGGTACATATAGCACATTGTGGATCTGTGCTTCGACCCACTCGCCATCTATGAGCCTCTCCACTTGTACAGAGCCCTCGCCGACTACTGCGCACTCCCGATCATCGCCAAGCACGACGGTGTTTCCATCACTCCTCTGACGGTAACTGACGAACCATTCTCTTCGAAAAGTAATGTGCGCTGATGCCCCACTGTCGGTAAACCAGACATCGTCTTGGTCGGCATTCAGCAGCACTTTCTTCTGCTCAAGCGTTGGCTCCCAAATACAAACTTTCGGCGCGATGTCACCTTGCTCGTGACTTGTTGCTCCCTTACTCGAAGCAAACAGCGCGCAATTGCTTGCCGACCCGCTTTGTTGATTTGAGTGTTTGTGTTTTCTCTTTGGACACTCTCTTGCATAGTGACCTTTCTCAGAACACACGTAGCACTCGACATTGTTTTTCGACTTGCGAAAATTGTTATTTTTCTTCTTCGTATGATTGGAGCCACCTGGTGTCACCTTCCTTGTTGTTACTGCTAAGGCCGTTGCTTCTTCTTCTTCCATATTCAAATACTCTTCTTCTTCTATTAAGCGCGCCTGTAGAAGCTCAATTTTCTGCCGCGACGCTTCCATTGTTCCCCAGGAAGTTCGAAAATGTCGATATTTCAACGGTAAACTCGCGAGAATTTTTGACATGACTACTAAATCCGGAATGTTCTCGCCAATGTCGATAAGTTGTCTAGCCAAATTTTGTACCTTTGAAATATGTTGAACCACTGTGTCGGTGGGATTGATGCGATACTCGTGAAATCTTTGACTCATGAGTAGCTTATGAGACTCCGATTTCTGTTCGTGTATCGATACCGGTTCCATTGCAGCAGACATCAAGTACATGGCCTTAGCATCTTCTTTTACCCAGCGTTTGCCTACAGCGTCTTGCAAGTTCTCCGGCGCGGCCTCCTCGCCATTTACATGCCCGAGCAACTCATTTGCGACTAAGGCAGCGGTCATCTGAAATTTCCAATGTTGAAAGTTCTTTCCATTGAACTTTATTAAGTTGCGTGCGGTGCTTTCGCCTGCCATCTCACACCTTGTCTCGCATGAATTTTTGCTGAAATACACTTGACGCACTTCACCTCCGTACCAATACTTTTTCACTCGCGCCCTGTTTTGCTATTCACTTTTGTCACTGTGCGACAACTGGGCCCATAACCTGTTAAGATTATTCAGTGGATTACAGGAAGAGTGAATGTGTAGCAAATAGATATGACGAGTGACTGCTAGATTTATTTACAAGAACTAATATATAGGTACAAACTAAGGTAAGATTTCTTGATATAAGCGACCGCTCTAACGCACGAGGCTAACAGTGCACGCTCTCGTGGCTCACTGCTGGTGCCTGCGCAGATCAGCACGAAGCGACGCTCCGCTAGAGAGAGATAGAGCATGCGCCCGAGCTGTCTCTTTCATACACAGCATTCATGCAAGCTTATATATACATATATATATATATATATATATATATATATATATATATATATATATATATATATATATATATATATATGAGCATAGAAAAACATTCTCAACAATTATACATACTTATATATATATATATATATATATATATATGATTATATAATAAAATAATATATGAATACATATGGGTGATTGTCAGAAATATGGTATTCTTCTTCCTAATTATATCGGACCAACCTAAAAATCTTGTTTTGTGTGTAATTTTGGTTTAAAATTTTTATTCATGGTAAAATGTGATATATTTTCCTTACAAACCATTTGTAGATGACCAATAATATTTTATGTGTATTTTTCATAGTGTTTACCGGACTAAACATGATCATTGCCACTGTAATTACAGCCACGGTAATTACTTTTTAATAGAAACATGCATATAATTTTATTTTAGTGTAACAAAAAGATTTTTCACACAGTATGTATATATATATATATATATATATATATATATATATATATACAAATTATTTTTCATATGTAACACCAATAATTTTGATGACCACGGTAATTACGTATCTTTTTAGCTTTTGGAAATTTAGAACGATAACCGTTAAAACTAACTATAAAATCTGCAAATAAAAACCGGGTCGCTCGCTTATGTACTCATTTGAAGTTTTAACTAAATAACCTCATAGGTTAGATGGCGCTACTAAGCTTATGTACCTACAGTGGGTCAAGGAACAGAGTGGCAAATACCTATGCTCGACGATGATTGGCTGTGCCATTTTCAGGAGATAATGCTTTTCGCCTATATACAAAATATATTGTTCCATTTTAGTTATAGTAAAAATGGTTATATACAAAAAAATGGCGACATCCGGCTAATCTGCCACACTGTCCCTGGACCCTCTGTCTATGTACCCATTACAATATGATAAATTGAGCGGGGATTTTAAAATTCAAAATGTTGGTAACACTCCTGTAGACAGATAAGTTTAAGAAAATGTTCTGAAAAAATTAGACCATATTGTATGTATTATGTACTTTAAAGTCTCATAGTTTAGATATAATTAAATCCTAAAGTTATTGTCTAATACTTAAATTCAGAATTACGTAAATCGTTCGATGGCAACAGGTCATGGTAATTACTTTTAGGCTATAAATATCACTTGTGTGTTAAAAATATAGCATAGTTTAGTTAGCTTAGTATTGTGTTTAAAATGTTTAAATACATCGTTTTTAAGAACTTGAAACATTTACCAGACTAGACAAGACCAGAAAATATTTTTTATTACACACCACAACTGTATTACACTACTTTTTGTATGTTTTCTTGCATATTCTTATTTTATAGTTACACCAAGAACTTTTGTTAATCCTAAATTCATACATATTAATAATATATAAAATAAATGTAGGGTTATGATATTTTATTTATTTATTTATTTTATTTATTTATTTTATTTATTTTATTTATTTTATTTATTTTATTTATTTTATTTATTTTATTTATTTTATTTATTTTATTTATTTTATTTATTTTATTTATTTTATTTATTTTATTTATTTTATTTATTTTATTTATTTTATTTATTTTATTTATTTTATTTATTTTATTTATTTTATTTATTTTATTTATTTTATTTATTTTATTTATTTTATTTATTTTATTTATTTTATTTATTTTATTTATTTTATTTATTTTATTTATTTATTTTATTTATTTATTTTATTTATTTATTTATTCTATTTATTCTATTTATTTTATTTATTTTATTTATTTTATTTATTTATTTTATTTATTTTATTTATTTTATTTATTTTATTTATTTTATTTATTTTATTTATTTTATTTATTTTATTTATTTTATTTATTTTATTTATTTTATTTATTTTATTTATTTTATTTATTTTATTTATTTTATTTATTTTATTTATTTTATTTATTTTATTTATTTTATTTATTTTATTTATTTTATTTATTTTATTTATTTTATTTATTTTATTTATTTTATTTATTTTATTTATTTTATTTATTTTATTTATTTTATTTATTTTATTTATTTTATTTATTTTATTTATTTTATTTATTTTATTTATTTTATTTATTTTATTTATTTTATTTATTTTATTTATTTTATTTATTTTATTTATTTTATTTATTTTATTTATTTTATTTATTTTATTTATTTTATTTATTTTATTTATTTTATTTATTTTATTTATTTTATTTATTTTATTTATTTTATTTATTTTATTTATTTTATTTATTTTATTTATTTTATTTATTTTATTTATTTTATTTATTTTATTTATTTTATTTATTTTATTTATTTTATTTATTTTATTTATTTTATTTATTTTATTTATTTTATTTATTTTATTTATTTTATTTATTTTATTTATTTTATTTATTTTATTTATTTTATTTATTTTATTTATTTTATTTATTTTATTTATTTTATTTATTTTATTTATTTTATTTATTTTATTTATTTTATTTATTTTATTTATTTTATTTATTTTATTTATTTTATTTATTTTATTTATTTTATTTATTTTATTTATTTTATTTATTTTATTTATTTTATTTATTTGATTTATTTGATTTATTTGATTTATTTGATTTATTTATTTATTTTATTTATTTATTTATTTATTCCAAAGTTACATATAACATTTGCTAAGGGGCCTACGACGGCTCAGTCGGTAGAGTGTCGGATTCCCACGCCGGTGACCCGGGTTCGAATCCTAGTCTCTGCCGATTGATACAAGCACCTCTGTAAAAATTACATGTGCTTTGTTTACAAACACACCGCAGACACCCGTCGTCGATTAGCACCACATAGAAGCACAAACATGGCGACGTTAAAAAAAAAAAAAAAAAAAAACATTTGCTAAATTCGATACAGAGTAGAAATTATTTACACAAAATACACTATAACACCGCAAATCCTGCAGAGGGAATTGGTATTCCCTGTTCGCAGGTCCGGATTAACAACAAAAATAAAAATAAAATGTGCTGGTTAGTTTTACTGTATTCATTACAGCAAAAACCTCCAGCCATACTAACGTATACAATGCAAGTACCATTCATTCATAAGGATACAATGTATCCACGTCGGACTTCCAGACATGGATCATTCCATCCTTCACCATTCATTCATACATACTTTGGTTGGGTTATGAAGGTCTTCTGACTCTTCATCCCAACTCTATATAACATTATTAATAATTTATTAAAAATTTAACAGTGATATATAATCTCTCTTTAACATTTCCATATAAATCCTTATTAATTAATATTATTATTATAAATTGTGTTAAAGATTCTATATTTTTATATAGTTAGTAATAATGTGACGACTACATTATATTAATTTGCGTTAATTAAGATTACATTGCACATGCTTAAGATTCTATATTTTTGTACATTTTTCTTCGATATTATAAATATTTTTATTCTTATAATTTAATCATTGTGACCTAGCACTATAATATTACCAATACCTCACTAACATGGATCTTGCCGTCGTAAATTTTTCTGTTGTCGCGTGTTTATCTCTTGCATATAATATTCTTTCTATGGTGTTGAGCCTAGCCGGGCAAGTAAGTCCAATACCATAGGTAACTCTGTAATGTGGGAAAATCTCTTTGTGTTGGTTAGCTGAATCACATTTGCAGTTTGATGTAAAGACTATATCGTCAATAACTACAATATCATTATAAGATGATTGTTGTTTAAGTGGATACATTGAGTTTGTGAAAATTTGTTTTCCTCTTATTCCTCTGTCAAAGTAAGAAATCGCCTTGTTCGATCCTAGGTAGTTGATATCTCCGTATGTCATTCTGTGACTTGCTGATTTGTTAATCTTCTGTCCAAGTGCAGCCGTTGCTTCCATTTTTCTAGCTTGTTGTTCTTTTCAGCCATTACATCAATCTTGGTGAAGACCGTTTCTACTGGTTTATATTTTTCTATATTTGGATCTTTATTAACATCTAAATCATTATTTGCTCCTTTAACAAATTTTATGTATTTGATATTTGCTTTTCCGTTTTTTGTTTTGTGTGTCTATATATTTATTATTTCGTTTGGTATATTATATAGACTATTGCTGATTTTTGGATATGAGTTTATCATTTTATCGTAATTGTAGTTGGAGTTACGCCGATGTTTGCGATTATTGAATGATTTACATTTGCCCTTAGCTCAAATGTATGTTCTAATATCAAGTATTATACTATTAGCCAATACTGAGTCTTCTCTGGAACCATACATACTAACGTCAAAGTTGTTTTCAATGAGAGCTGCTTTTCTCTGCTGCAGTAAAAACTGTAATTTAGAGGATATTTGGCACTGGTAGGAATTGATTATGCGTATTCGAGGAGGGGGCGACAAAGGTATAGAGTCGCGGAAGGTAATTCGGGAAATATTGGGGTGGATGAGTGTGCCATCGTGGAGTATGAGGTAGACAAGGTAGGATACACGTTATATAGCGTAGGTCGATAAGTAGGATTCAGTATGGTAAGATACATATAGCTTGACGACGAGAAGGTGTATGTTAGGCTATGATCTAGACGTAACAACAGGATGGAATTGTCTGGCATGTTTGTTAGCAAGTCATTCACATAAAGTATAAAAAGTAGAGGCCCAAGTATAGTCCAGGGACACCAGTATTAACGTTTTCAAATTCACTTACATGTGAACCTATTCTTAGTTTTTGTTTTCTATTGGTTAAATAAATTGTAATTAGTTTATGCACCTTTCCTCTTATACCATATGAGTAAAGCTTATCTAACAGTATTTTATAATTTACTGTGTCAAAAGCTTTTGCCAAATCTAGGAATGGCATGTAATAGCTATGGGTTTACTTTGATCTAAATTTTCATAAATTGTTTTAGATATAAGGAATAAAGCATCTTTATTGCCAATATGTTTAATAAATCCAACTTGTTTTTTACTTAATATATTACTATGGCTTATAAAGTCTATAATTCTATTCTGTATGATTTTTTCAAAATTATGATTTAATAATAATTAAAATATTGCAATTACTTTTTTGTAATTAAAAGGAAAATATGGTCAATAATAATAATATAACTCACTCAAACATATAATTTTATTGGGATTGGTCGTCGTGATGTCATGCCGTACTCCTTGCCTCCATCTTGGGTCTAACGGCCAATCAGATGCAGGGCACAGTAGAAGACCCAGTTGGTCTCCTTCTATACCCTGTATCTGATTGGCTGTTAGGCCCAAGGTGGAGACAAAGAGTAGAGCAATGACGCCACGATCACCAATCCCAATAGTTGAAATTTACAGGTGTAGAAATAACTTTTTACCTGCAATAAGTTATTCCCAGATTTAGCCCTATAAAGCCTATTCGTATCCAAATCTCAAAGCTCAGAAACTAAAAGAGCTAGAGTCCTTAAATTTGTTGTGAAAGTTTGTTATGGTTAATCAAGCAAGAAAATGTTGGTATCTAAGCCTTCGACTGGCACTTTCTTTGAATTATAGAGTAGAGACTTATAGTGATATATTACCATAGTTATAGTATATCAGGATGTACAGTCGACGTGAGAAATATCTGGTCGAATGCGTTTGAATTTTTTTGAAATACTGCAATTTCATTGGGACTCATTGGATTGAAAGCACGTTTTCGCGTTTTCATTGGAGGATTTAAAATGAGCGTTCTATACATTGTAATAATTGTTATTAATTGCATCGCATGGGACGTTTTTCGCCCGAACGAAACGAGGGAGAAAAGTCACAAGCGCTTATAATCAACGTACCCAACAGTGTAGAACATTATTTTTTGATACACCCCAAAATTGCTTTTTCACGCGGTTGAGAGGTAGGTCCTGTGATATACGTGAGGAAAAATATTGACAGAGCGTATTTTTATGTATTTTGGGCTGCTGGACACGAATCCGACCCTCTTTTTTACCGATACCTCAAGCGTTCGCCCCTAACCTCAAAAACACCCCAAAATTGCTGTTTCACGCGGTTGAGAGGTAGGTCCTGTGATATACGTGAGGAAAAATATTGCAGAGCGTATTTTTTTGTATTTTCAGCTGCTGGACACGAATCCGACACTCATTTTTACCGATACCTTAAACGTTCGCTCCTAACCTCAAAATACGCCCCAAAATTGCTGTTTCACGCGGTTGAGAGGTAGGTCCTGTGATATACGTGAGGAAAAATATTGACAGATCGTATTTTTATGTATTTTGAGCTGCTGGACACGAATCCGATCCTCTTTTTTACCGATAACTCAAGCGTTCGCCCCTAACCCAAAAACACCCCAAAATTGCTGTTTCAAGCGGTTGAGAGGTAGGTCCTGTGATATACGTGAAGAAAAATATTGACAGAGCGTATTTTTATGTATTTTGAGCTGCTGAGCACGAATCCGACCCCCATTTTTACCGATACTTCAAACGTTCGCCCCTAACCTAAAAACACCCCAAAATTGCTGTTTCACGCGGTTGAGAGGTAGGTCCTGTGATATACATGAGGAAAAATATTGACAGAGCGTATTTTTATGTATTTTGAGCTGCTGGATACGAATCCGACCCTCTTTTTTACCGATTCCTTAAAGGTTCGTCCCTAACCTCAAAAACACCCCAAAATTGCTGTTTCACGCGGTTGAGAGGTTGGTCCTGTGATATACGTGAGGAAAATTATTTACAGAGTGTATTTTTATGTATTTTGAGCTGCTGAGCACGAATCCGACCCCCGTTTTTACCGATACTTCAAACGTTCGCCCGTAAGCTCAAAAACACCCCAAAATTGCTGTTTGATGCGGTTGAGAGGTAGGTCCTGTGATATACGTGAGGAAAAATATTGACAGAGCGTATTTGTATGTATTTTGAGCTGCTGGACACGAATCCGACCCTATTTTTTACCGGTACCTCAAGCGTTCGCCCTTAACCTCAAAAACACCCTAAAATTGCTGTTTCACAGTAGGTGTGAAATTGCAACTTTAAGAACACGGAAAAACCCTTGGGCGTGATCCGTCACCAACTAGTGCCCGTGCAACACCAAACATTGGGAGCGACGCGAGATATTGCCTCGGGAGCGCCGCTCTCTCCTTTTGGGTGAGCGGCAGACCCAATGCTGGAGCCACCGCGGTGCGCGGCTGTTGGTGTTGCAGCGTTTCCACCGGTAGGGGCCGCGGAGTACCGCGCGTGCGGCAGTCGTGCGACTTGGCGGTTGACGCGAGGAAATTTGGCGCGTGTCGTGTTTCATCCAGAAAACCGCCGATTGTCTGCGTGAATTCGACGGCGTTTTAGAATAAATCGTGCATGATTTGAGTGCAGTGTTCTGTGAAACAGTGTTGCGCGTAACACCGAGGATGGAGGCTTTTCTAAAGCAAAATGATTACGCCTACCCCTATCCCACTTTTGCTTGTAAGTAAAAATCGTCAACATAACCTATTAACTAACAATCTTTGGGACTTGTTTGACTTATGTGTATATATTTTTAATACAGCAAGTGGAATTACTGATGTACAGTTTTTTGCTTTGAGCACATCTGATCTACAGACTGTATTGAAAAATCATCCTGATTTGAACGTGTTAGATTTTGTGTGTAAATATAGTTTTGCGAAAGGTATGAGGCATCAAAATGTAAATAGCACTTTAGACATTGAAAATATGGATGTGTGTGTACGGGATGAGTCAGTAAATATTCATACACCAAATATATCTGCAGTACACTCTTATAGTCATTCTGATAATATTGCTCAAAATGAAAATCCTTCTAAAATCGTACAGAGTGCAGGTGATTATATTTTTGTTTTGACATACCATTGCCATATATGTATATAATAGATACGTCTTTTATATGAATTTTCAATTTATTTCATTTGGAAAATCATATAGAATATTAAAAAGCAAATTTAAACTACATGGTTTTGGTTTTCATATTTTGCATGTAAGGTATATAAATAAGGTTATCTTATGATTAAAGTTGATTACAGATTTGTTACATAAACATATATACTATTATGGTATAATTAAATCAGCTTGAAGCATGCATGGGAGTTTCAATTTCATTTTTATGTGTGATTTTTAATGAAGTGATGTTTTTATCATTTAATGAAATGGTCTGTGTTACGTGTGACATTTTTGCATATTAATTTTCATTTTATCATGAACATAAAACCTTATTTTCGAAATATTTACTTTTTGATAGTTTATGTTTATTCTGACTCAAACTTTGTATTAATAATGGTCACTTTTCCTCATTTAATATTGCCAACTACTTTTTCTTCATTTTATTTAACTGTTTTGTAAATATTTGTAGATGCTTTTGAGTTCAAAGAAAATGAATTGTTTGATTTCCTAAATGGCAATCTAGTAGGCCAATATATCCTTGGTAGATATAAAAGAACTAAAAAACTTGATTACAATCGATTAATAGATATGATGATTTGGGAAAGATTAAAAGAAGATGTAACGTTATTGTTCAAGTAAGTTTGGTTATAATCAGTAAAGATAAGCAAAATCATATGATGTAGTAATTCTAGTATCAAAATTTTTAATTTTAATTGTATCGTCTAAAAGTGAAGGGTTACATCTTGTGCTTATACTTTAGCTTTTATATATCATATTCATTCATTACCATCATCAAGGGACGCCATTGTTAATTTTTGTTTGTTGCACGAGTTGTAAATGATTCTGACTTTATTTTTTAATTTGAAAATGTATGCGATTTTGTATGTCTGTATAATTGCATGTTACATTATTAATGCATACAATATATTTTATAATGTATTTTATTTTATTATGTAATTATTACATTACAAAAATTTAATTTGTTCCTTGATTAGAAGGTCATTTCTTTCTTTTTTATTTAATATTTTCATATAGGATCAAAGCAGCAGATTTTCAAATACTCACTAAGCTAGTTATAGAATTATTTCCAACCGAAGATTCCGATTATTTTTACATACCATATTATAAGGATGAAGCAACTAACCAGGTTATAAGTGCTCGAGGTTATTTTTATAATATCTATAAATATATCAGAAAACTACTTAGAGAAGCTGGGATTTTAAATACGCAGGACGAGGATGACGACGATGACGAAGAAATAGATAAAACTGGTATAATATCAAAATGCAAATAATATTTTCTCAAAATCTTTCAATTTTAAATCTTTTGTTATTAATATTTTTATTACAGAGCGACAGCATTCTTTAGATTGCCTGACTGATCCTGACCGCAACAAATATTCTGCTGTAGAAGTGACACGTAAGTGGGAAGAAACATATGACGAACGTTTGAAGGTACTTTCGGTGATTGATAAAAAGAAAGGAGAAACAGTAAAAAAATACTTAAGGAGTTTCAAATGTTTATGTCCACCTCTAGGAATTGCGTTGGTAAAGTATTTTCTATAGATCTAGTACAGTGTTATAAAAGTATGCAAGCTTTTGATTTAATATAAAATTATTATTTTCTAAACAGTTAGAATGTGACTATGTTAAGGTATTCCAAGAGTTAATAAAAAAAATGAATTAACCAAGCCTATTGAATCTTACTCTTCACTATTTGAAGAAAGTTGTCCTGGGATTGCTACAAAATTAATTAATAATTTTAAAGCCTCACGAGCAAAGGACGTAAAAGACTTTTTTAAAACCTACAATAAGTTATTAGACAATGGTATGATACAAATATGTACTTGATAATAATTTATAAGTAAATGAGTATGTATTTATGATTTATGTAATTATAGCTACATACAATAGTATATTGGGATTGCTATTACTACCTCTCTGCTTTACAATAGCAAAAACATACAACAAAGGCAAAGATTCCCAAATTACAATAACTAAAAGTGAAATTTCAAAATCTTTTGTTCTGCACGTTGAAGTAAGTATAGCTTTTAAATTTTATATTTACATTTTACATAAATATACATAGTAAAAGCATTATTTTATTATTTATCATAGGAAACTCAGAATATTGACACAGAAAAAATAAATTTTGAGAACTGGTTGAAGCAAATAGGGCAAGAACATTTACCGTTCGTTATTATTGCTGGAAAAGTAGATCCAATTTCTCAAGCTTTTGTTGTGTTTAATACAGAAAAATATTCTTACACGAATCCATTAAAAGCTGTAGAAAGCTGTTTCAAATGCTTGATAGCGTTACGTGCGTGGCCATATTTGTGCGACCACCTATGGTCTTTCATACAAAAAATAATTTATCATTTAACTCCCAACAAAAAATATCCAGCTGTGTCAAAGATAGTTACAGAATTAGCGAAATTGTAAAAAGCTAGTATTTTCTGATATAACGGTTAAAAAAAATTGATGTTGAATTTCATAAAAGTTGTTTAAAAAAATAATATAAATAAACTAGGCTTAAGTAAATTAAAATAAAAGCGGTTAAAAGCTGTATAATGCTTGAAAAGAATCCAGTTGTTTGATAGCTTGTTACGGAAATAGATAAATGTAAAAAGCTAGTATTTTTTGTAGCAACGGTTGTAAAAATTGATGTTTTACATTATAAACTTTAATTTAAAAAAAATAATATAAAAAAATTAGTGTTAAGTAAATTATAATAAAAGCGATTAAAAGCTGTATGGTGTATTTAAAAGTACTCCAGTTGTTTTAAGGCTAGTTACGGAATCAGAGTAAAAATTGTAAAAATTGATCTTTAGAACTAGTGTTAAATAAATTACAATAAAAGTGGCTAAAAGCTGTATGGTGTACTTTTAAAAAGTAGTTACTTATTTTTTTGCGAATAACTAAAATACAATATGGATAGTTTGATGATCTTGAATCAAATTTTAACATTCATACTTATGTTGTACGGCGATTCTAGCCTACCTAGAAACATCGTTCAAATAGTAATACCATTTTTAGAAAAATTCATTCAAAACGTATTATGTTGTTTAAAAAATGATATTTTAGTAGCTTTAAATGATAATCTTTCAGAAGATGCCAAAAAGAAATTAGATAAATTATTTTGCGATTATAGCTTAATATTCAACAATGTATCGACTAAAAAAAAATTTTTGCAATTGTAAAAAAGAAAGGATTGATTGCGCATGAAGAATACGAGATTGGGCCAACGTTTGTTGACAAAATTGTAGATAACGAACTTGTACTCGTACCAGATTTTTTGTATGGTATATATGTCCCTTTAAAAAAAACTCTTAAATTGTTTTTAGAACTCCCAGGCATGTTTAAGAATATCACGCAGTATGTCGAACAGTTAAACAAAAAATCTGATATTATTACAAATATTATACACGCTGATTTATGGAAAAATAAGTATTCAAAGAAATTTGTCAACGATATTGTCCTGCCTCTTTACGTTTTTTACGATGATTTGGAGACCGGAAATGGAATGGGTCCTCATGCCGGGATCAATAAATTTGGTACTGTTTACTCGTCAATAGCATGTCTTTCACCGAACATCGCATCGCGATTAACCAGCATACTTTTTACTGGCTTACTTTATTCTGAAGATAAAAAGAAAGCGAAGAATTATAAAGTCTTTAGCAAACTAATAGAAGATTTGAACTTTTTATAAAAAGAAGGAATCAGCATATACGAGGGTAGTTCAATAAGTCTTTAGAATAAAGTATAAAAACAATTTTTTTTGGGTAAATTTTTTTTTATTTTTCAACATAATCTCCTTGGAGCTCTATACACTTGGTCAATCGCTTTTTAAGTTTTTTTAATCCTTCAGAAAAGTGCGTTTTCGGAAGTTCCTCAAAATAAGCACTTACAGGGGCAATGACGTCTTCGTTGTCCGTAAATCTCTGTCCACCGAGCCATTTTTTCAAGTTTGGAAATAAGAAAAAGTCACTGGGGGCTAAATCTGGTGAATACGGTGGGTGTTCGACCAATTCGAATTTTAGTTCTTCAATTTTAGCCATTGAAACGAAGCATGTGTGAACTCAGGCGTTGTCGTGATGAAAGAGAATTTTTTTTCTCGCCAAATGTGGTCGTTTTTTTTTAATTTCTTCTTTCAGCTGCTCTAATAATGATGCATAATACTCACCAGTAATTGTTTTACCCTTTTCCAAGTAGTCAATAAGTATAATTCCACGTGCATCCCAAAAAACTGTAGCCATAACCTTACCAGCTGACTTTACGGTCTTTGCCTTCTTTGGAGCTGGTTCGCCTGTGGAAATCCACTGTTTGGATTGTTCCTTTGTCTCAGGAGTGTAGTGGTGTATCCATGTTTCATCCACAGTCACAAATCGACGAAAAAATTCCTCAGGATTCCGACTTATGCGCGCCAAAAGAGCCTCAGAGGCGACCACTCTATTGCGTTTATTCTCAGCTGAGAGCAAACGCGGCACCCATCTTGCCGATAGCTTTTTCATGCCTAATTTTTCATGTAGAATTGAAACAACTGCACCTATAGATATCCTTGTGGCCTCAGCTAACTCACGCACTTTTAATCTTCTATCCTTCATCACCATATCGTGGATTTTATTGATGATTTCGGGAGTAGTTGCTTCTACGGGCCTTCCTGAACGTGGTTCGTCACTTATTGATGTACGACCACGCTTAAATTCATTTACCCAGTTATAAACCGTTGCTAAGGCAGGGGCAGATGTGCCATGAACTGAGTCCAATTCATTTTTTAGCTCATATGGAGTTAAACCCTTTAAATGAAAATGTTTAATTACCGCTCTGAACTCGTTTTTTTCCATTTTTCTTAACAAGCAATTTTTTTTTTCAATTGGTTATAAAAACACGTAAACTCAGAAGATGTGGACTGTGACTGCACCATATATCTAGTCGGGAGTGGTTGACTGAAAACAGATGATTTGGAGCGATTCGCGCGCCATCTGTTGGTCATTCTAAAGACTTATTGAACTACCCTCGTATGTAGATGGTGTTTTTAAAACAGTCAAATTTCAATTGATATTGGTATTAGGTGACAATTTAGGACTGAACTCAATATTCGGTTTGGTAGAGTCATTTAAAGCCTTTTATTTCTGTAGGATATGCAAAGCATCTTCAGCGTTAACATAAAAAATGACAATGGAAGACAAATCTTTACTAAGAACTAAAGAGAATTATGCAGAAGACGTACAAAAGGCAGATGCAACAAATACAGGAGTCAAAGAGTTATGCGCGTTTCACGAAGTGAATGATTATCACATAACCGAGAACATCAGTGTTGATATGATGCACGACCTTTTAGAGGGTGTTTGCACGTACGATTTACGATGCATCATAAATACCCTTATTTATACCAAAAAATATTTTACACTGGAGTTCCTTAACCAGCGAATTCAAGATTTTCAGTATGGTCCTACAGAACAGTCAAACCTTCCGTCCGTGATTCAAATTAACAGGATAAAAGGAAAGTTAAATTTAAAAATGTCTGCAGCTGAAATGTTGTGCCTTTCGCGATTTTTCGGTTTGATTATTGGAGATCGAGTACCTGAGGAAGAAGAATCTTGGCAACTGTATAAATATCTGCGACAAATCTTAGATATTGTAACATCACCGAGAATACATCGATCAAATGCTAAAACATTGAAACTACTGGTACAAAACCATAATCAGCTTTTTATTGACATGTATGGAGATTTAAAACCAAAATTCCACAACTTAGTGCACTATCCACGTCTTTTGTTGCAAAATGGACCATGTATTAATTATTGGTGCATGCGTTTCGAGGCTCGTCATCGAACTATAAAAAAAAATTGTCAGTGAACAAGCTGCACTAAAAATCTATTAGTCACCATTGCCATAAAACAGATGCTAAAGATGTGCCAAATGATGCACACTATAGAAACTGAAATTGACGTTCATTTTGGATCTCCGGATTTAGCTGACTGTGAAGCAAAACAATACATCAGTAGAACAGAATATGCAAAAAATGCACAGTATTTCAACATCGTTGAAATCTTTGGCACTGTGTACAAAATTGGAATGACTGTTGTAACCAATATGGTTCATACTGAAAAAGAGTTTGGAGAAATATTAAAAATTATTAAGACTAACGATGAAATTATTTTTCATTTAAGAATCTTGAATGAAATAACCTTCGATGATCATGTCCATGCCTACATAGTAGATTCAAAAACCGATTCACACAGATTTATACAATTCACAAAGTTACCACTTATTTTACCTTGTTTATCTGCAGTTATAAACAATACATATTATATTGCCACTCGATATGGTTTATAAGGTTATTGTAACCATTTTATTATAATTATTGTAATTATTGTATTATAATAATAAAAACCCATAAATATTGTATAATTGTCTTATTAATTATTTTTCTGTTGAATGTTTAAGAACAGAAACTTTAAAATAGCACATTATGCAACAAGGGGCGAAAATAGCAGATTTTTCCCGAAGGTGGGTTTACTGCTC
The DNA here is from genome assembly GCA_949152435.1 of Gastracanthus pulcherrimus. Taxonomy (NCBI): domain Eukaryota; kingdom Metazoa; phylum Arthropoda; class Insecta; order Hymenoptera; family Pteromalidae; genus Gastracanthus; species Gastracanthus pulcherrimus. The sequence continues at coordinate 92,675,434 of OX424574.1, read as the reverse complement.
GAGCGAGAAGATTTGTTCCGAGGGCGCGTCGAAGCGTGGACAGTAATCACCCGACGGAAAAATCATATAGCGAGGGCAGTAATCACCCGAGGGGAATATCTACTTTCGTCCCGTGTTGCACATAGTATTTTATTCCAGCACTTATTGATCCTGAATTTCTAGGTTGATCCAGAAGAATGCGTATACGCGCGTTTAAATGGAAAATATGTAAATTAAGAGTTTGTTTATTTTGTAATTACAATTTCTTTATTATTTTGTAGAAAACTACTAGATGTATATCAATGTATTACAAAACAAATAGTATTGTAATAAAAAAATTGTAAAAAGAATTTTACTTTAGCCCCGCAATTTTTACTTTTGCCCCGCTAATTTTACTTTTGCCCCGCAAATTTTACTTTTGCCCCGAAAATTTTACTTCTACCCGCAAATTTTAATTTTGTCCCATAAATTTTACTTTTGCCCGCAAATTTTACTTTCCTCTCGCAAATTTTACTTTCATCCCGCAAATCTGGTTTACAGGAAATATATGCTACTTTCGCCCCGATCTTCAGGAGGCAAAAAGTGGATCTATCGGTCCATCCATATCGGTCAAGTGTGGAATAATAATTTAAAAGAAAAGAAACCGACATCGAAAAAAACGCACTCATAAAAGCGCACTAAAAGTATGAAGTAATCTATAAAAAGTATGAGTAATCGATAAAAACCTTTTTGAAGTCGGCGCTGAATTTCAAACTGACGATTAGCACTATGTAAAAGTACAAATATGGCAATGTTAAAAAAACGGAATTTGGTCTAACACATATCACCTAGTTACGGTGGTCTGACTTTATACTCATTATAAGTATATGTGTTTAGACCAAATCCCGTTTTTTTTTAACGTTGCCATATTTGTGCTATTATATAGTGCTTTTTTTTTAATTATTATTTTATACTTTTTAGTTGCACTGGCTAAATTTCATTTTATTTGTCAAAATCCAAAAATTTATTCAAATCGGTTCAGTTGTTTCGGAATAATCGACAAAACTAACGTAGTATTGGCTTGGTACTGGCCCAGTAATATAATGGGACCACCATGGGATAATTCTCTTTCATTCAAAAAATAGTTTATCCAAATCGGTTCATTAGTTTCCGAAAAAGAAGCCATGTCGAATTGAGAGCCTCCTCCTTTTTCGAAGTCGGTTAATAACATAGTTTAAGAATCAGTTCACTTATTCAATAGGAGCGTATTATATCATTTGGTTTTATAGCTTCATGTTTAGAGCGCTCAGTTCCCTTTTTTAGAGCTACAGCGTGACTGTATGTTGAGGCAGCAGCTCGCCGCGTGTTTGGGTGAGCTGCGCACCCAAAAATGTTTCTGCCGCATCACCAAAAGCTTGGTGGCGCCGCGCAGCGGCCATTGATATCGCATCTCGCCCAAGGGTTTTTCCGTGAATTTATGAAATGAATCAAGTGCAACTTTACGCATACTGTGTCGAAAAAGTAATTTAATACTCAAACGTACTCATTTAAAACTCTGGAAGTCAGTTTTAGCTGATAATATTAGATTTTTTAAAATTCAGGGTATTGGTTGATTTGTACCTTTATAGGTTTTCACTGAAATATTATGTATAGCTGTTGTAGTGGAGGATGGGGTATTGCCGGTCACCTAAGCAAACGTGCTTGTTATTTCCACTTTCAAATTATTTCTTTTAACTTTAAATAATTATTATGTTAGTTCAAACCATTGCCTATAAATATTTCTTATTGGTTTAATATAAAATGTAAGATATTGAAGCTATAAGTCGAAATAAAATAAAGCATTTTGACCCAATTTACTCCACATCAAAGGGTGATACCGGTTACCCTTGGTACAATTCCGATCACTATTAGAAAGTTACTTTTATAGGTGAAAAATTTCTTTAAATCAATTATATGAACTTTCATATGGTCCGTCGCATTATTATTCGCACTTACATAGTGAAACATATAATAACATAACCACTGTTCAATCAAAAACACTTAAGCAACGTTACCCTACCTGAGAGCGCAGCGAAACGTTTTCTTAGCCTCACTTTCGGGAGCGTCATATAAATAACATTGTGATCGAGATTACCCCAATTATGTTTAGTAATTTAAATTGCAATGACAAAAAAGTAATAGGTTTATACTCTTTTTTCTTCACTACTCCGTATTCTTAGATTGTTCAAATTAATAAAGAAGCAAAAAATAACTGTATAAAGCAACAAATAATATGCATAAAAGCTTTTTTTATAGACCAGATTTCTTATAAGAAATGTATGCCTACACTTTGATTGTGTATAATTCCTTAATAAAACTGAATAGAAGGTTGTTTGGACATTAGATTAATTGCATTTTATGTTGCGTTTAGTGTACTATTCGAATTATTACCTAAAAATGTTTAGATTATTGAAAATAAGGATGACCGGAATTAGACAGTGACCGGCATTACCCCGTTCTTCCCTATATCAGGTTGTATGTGTGTGTGAGCGTACGTGCGTGCGTGTGTGCGTGCGAGTTTAAGGGTGTACAAGTGCGTGTGTGTGTGTGTTATACACTTTAATAATTGTTATGAATTATTTATGTCATTCAAATATATCATTTTATACCTGATGCACTCATTGAAACCTCTAAAAAATTATTATAGCATACAATATAAATCTTTCTAGTTTGTTCAGTATTGCCAATGTGTCATATCCAAATCTTACAACTCTAAAAGTAAAATCTGACATTTCATACTTGAGTGCACTGATATATGACCGATTTCATCTCAAATCATGCGGGCCGACAGCACCTATCTCTCCGAATCAGCTCAAATTATAGTATATTATTCTACTCGGAAAATAAGCGTATACGTATTTTTTGATTTTTCGATAGCATCAAAATTGCATGTGTTATGCTTTTTTCAAAAATGACTCCTCAAATTTCGTTTCTCAAAAATCGAAAACTTTTTTCTTTTTAAATCGTTCTAATTCGTCTTTTTATGGATATTTGAAAATAATTCTGTACATATTCGATGCTGTTGGTGATACTCTTTCGATCTGCCAACTTAAAATTTTTTTTTACAAAAAATCAAGGATGATATGGCATTTTTTATAAACAATGAAAAATGCTTTTTTCTCAAAAAAGCCATCTATTTTTTGACTTAATTTTTTTTTATACATAGCTAGTCTCAATATCTATATGGTCATATACATGACATTTGGAATCTTTTTGTTTTTTAAGAGATATAACCGAAATAAGAAAAAAAATTATATTCCCCCATAGCACTGTCGTGCAAGAAAAAATCCTATGTATTTTTCCCTTTTTTATGATTTTTAGACATTTTATTGCTTTTTCTAACTTTCCTGCTAACACGATTCTTTGAGTTGATTTTCTTCTTCTTCTGTTTCTCTTTATTTAACAATTTTGTTAAAGAATGAAGAGCAGTTCGACCTGTATAAGATTTTTTCTTTTTACCTACATTTACTTTCCATACATGGGTTTTCTGAATGCCGTTATATTTAGGAGCCTTAAGCCACTCTTTTATTTTATTTTGTCTAAAAACTTCAATATCTTCTTTTGGTAGTAAGATTAGTTTAATATTATTAGTATAAGATTGAACTTTTGTTACAAAAGCATTGGCATCTTGTATTGATTCAATATAACTGTTCTGACGATTATGTCTAGTTGCATAGTGTTTGACTAGTCCGCATCAGAAAAGAAAAAAAAATAAAACGTTATTTGACACGCAGTTTAAAAGAGGCGTATAAACTATTCAAACAGGTCAGGTTCAGAATATATTCCCTTAGTTGTTACAAGCATTCTTGCTTTGTCAATCATATAAACAGTTACTTCGGGAAATGCTGATAAAATACTAGATTTTGTTAATGACGAAGGAAGCAACGTTAAAATTCTAATTTTCTCATTGATACTGTCACAATTTTCAAGCGCTACTCGCAAGTTATTGAGCCATTCATTGCAGAAGCAGTGAGTCAAATCATCATGTGATTCATCAATGCAAACATTGTATGCTTCTGACAATTTTGAGCTAGTTGCAAATGAGAATGAAGATACTAGTTCTGATTTTTTTCTAATAATGTATCTTTGTACAGATGAATCATCAATACCTCTCTTCCTTTTAAGTGGCGAAACATTACCAAAAGAACTTGAAATTAAGGTTTCGTTTAAATGCTCAATCCGCTCTGGGGTGCTAGCTCGAAAATCATGGTCTTCAGTATCACTGTCTAAATCAAGCGTTCATTTAAATATTAAAAATATACAAAGAAAAGCTATAAAAGAAGAGAAAGAAAGAGCTGCAGCTAACTCAGGTCATCTAGGGTACTAACTACGGGAGAGTTTTTACAATTAAACTATTTTACAATTAATATTGTTATGAACAGGTTCGGGTAATGAGAATGACAACACGTATTTATAGAAAAACACACTTGAACTCGGACTCTTTATTCGAACGTAAACACAACTGTTCTCAACAGCTATCAGAATCAGACTGAACATAAACAAAAACATCCGCGACGTCGTTGATCTCGTTGCTAGGGGTTGCTATGCGCGATTCTCGGTGTTCGAATCGCGCAATGTTCGAGCTCGGTCATAACATTGCCCTCTCCTTTTCAGATTGTCGTCCCGACAATCATAACCATCCGTCCTTCAAGCGGGTTGATCCTCTTACAATCCAATGATGACTTACAGGAACCGACATCAACATCCTCTACCTTCACCCATCCTTGGCATCAAGTTACCGAGCAATGCTTACAGATGCGATACCAATCATCACTTAACAGGACTAAGACGGATCCGTCTCTTGAACAATCTACTTCAATCATCCTTCTTATTTGGTTGAAATCGGTCTTCAGACAAGAGGGGGGAAGTTGACATGCTGTGGAACCTCACCTCAAATCCCTGCTCCGGTATTTACCTACACGCCCACAGGAAAAACCACAGCTCAAAAGATCCGTGAGCAGAGCAGTCTTCATTATCGGGTGTCTCTCTCAGTGTAAGTCGCAAGACGTTTGATGTTGACTATCTTGGATTTATGTCTTGGTGAACGACGAATACAATAAACGACGTAATTAATTTTCCTCACAACTTACCAAGGTCCTACCCAATTTGACTGAAGTTTTGGTGCTTTTCCTTTGGTTCTTTGAGGGTTGAAGAACCAAACTTTTTGGCCTTGGGAATATTCAATGTTGAGAGCTCGTTTGTCGTACCAAGACTTCGTTCTTTCCGATTGTAAGTGAATCCGGTCTCGTGCCATTTTGTGGATTTCGCTGAGTTTCCTCCGCAGCTTGTGTACGTAATCCCCGTCTCCTTCAATCTCGACTTACTCTGGTAGACATCCTCGAATCAAGTCCAAAGGAAGCCTCAGATCGAAACCGGTGTACATACAGTCGTCGCATGTTTGGAGGATCTGTAAGCTAACAAAAATAGTGAAACCCAGCGATCCCAGTCTTTTTGATTTTTATGTATGTATTTTGTGAGATAGTGTAGAAGTGTTTGGTGTTGTCTTTCTACTTGTCCATTTGATTGTGGGTGTAATGGTGTCGTTCTTGTCTTCTTGATTCCTAACAACTCAGATAAATTTTTAATCAATTTCGAATCAAAAGTCGTTCCTTGATCAGTATTTACCTCTAAAGGTACCCCATACCTACAAACAATCTGATGAACAAAAATCTCAGAAATGGTTTTTGTTGTCATATTTGAGAGAGGAAAAGCTTCAACCCATTTTGAAAAACAGTCTGTCACAACTAAGAGGTATTTATTGCCCAAAGAAGAAAGTGGAAATGGGACTAAGATATCCTTTTGAAGTCTTTCAAATGGAACTCCTGAATTATAAATTTTCATCTCACCATGACCTTTATCTGGAGGACCTTTCTTTGAAATACAGACTTCACAAGATTTACACCAATTTTCTAAATCTCTTTTACAAGTAGCCCAATAAAATCTTTTTCTAATTTTATCTAAAGTCTTGTTTACTCCGAAATGTCCTCCAGATGGAATCATGTGCTTCTTCCAAAATATCTTTAATTTTATGTTGAGGAACAACTAATTGAGGTATTTTGTAATCTAAATTCGTTGAAACCCATTCTCTATACAAAATCCCATCAATTAGTACTAACGAATCCCATTGAGAACAATAGATTTTGGTGAATTCGTCCATCGATGAAATCTCTTGCCATTCTGGTTTCTTCTGTAATTCTTTCGTTTGACAAATGAAAGAAATAGCTTCATCTTCTGCCTGACTATTCTTCCATTCTTCTGATGTGTTTTCTTCAAAAATGATACGGCAAATTTTTTCTACATTATTGAATTTTTCTTCTACTTTGGAACAATATTTGCAGGAGAAATCTTCACAAGACCGTCTTGAAAGTCCATCAGCATTTCCATGTAAATTGCCTTTCCTGTGAATAATTTTGTAGTTGTACTGATCCAATTTCTCTAACCAACGAGCCAATTGTCCATCCAATTCCTTAAACGACAATAACCAAGTTAAAGAAGAATGATCAGTCCTAATAATGAAAGGTTTACCGATAAGGTAATGATGAAAATTTTTTAACGATTCTATAATAGATTTTGAAAGGACTCTACTACAATAACCTATGACACGTTCGATTCCATCTTGTTTCTGAGAAAGAACCGACCCAATTCCATGGTCAGAAGCGTCAGTATCTAAAATAAATTCAGAAGAAAGAGAAGGAAATGTTAAAATTGGAGGTGTTGTAAGAACCTTTTTCAATCTTGAAAAAGCTTTTTTACATTTCTCTGACCATATAAACTTAGCCGATTTTTCAGTTAACCTATATAAAGGTTTAGCTATGTCAGCAAAACCTTTAATAAGTCGTCTATAATAACCACAGAAATTCACGAAACTCAACACAGTCTTTTTGTTATGAGGAATTGTCCAGTTTACAACAAATTCAATCTTCTTTGGATCAGCTGTTATTCCTTCTTCTGAAACGATGTATCCTAAATATTCAACTTTCCTGCTAAAGAAAACACATTTCTTCTTATTAAGACGTAATCCTGCTTCTTGAAAACGAACAAAAACTTCCTTCAGGTTAATTATTAACTCATCAAATGACTTTCTGAATACCATAACGTCATCCAAATAGACTAAACAGAATTTTGAAAGATAGTCTCTGAGTAATTTTTCCATTAAACGTTAAAAAGTCGCAGGTGCGTTGCATAAACCAAATGGCATAACTGTAAATTGCCAAAGTCCTTTTCCGATTGAGAAAGCCGTGATTTTCCTATCCTCTTCTCGAATCTTGATTTGCCAGTATCCACTCTTCAAGTCCAAAGTACAAAACCACGAATATCCTGCAAGTTTATCTAGAGTATCGTCAATCTTGGTAAAGGGTACGAATCCTTAATTGTAATTGCATTAATTTTTTGAAAATTAATACAAAAACGAATTTTTCCATCGTTCTTCTTGGGAACTACAGGTGGACAATACGAGCTGTCTGATTCTTTAATAACTCCTTGAGAATGCATCTCAGCAATACATTCATCCAATTCCTTAACTTGATGAATAGAGGGTCTTCGAATAGGTTGTTTAATTGGTTGATTATGGAGTAATTGAATTCTATGTTCAACCAAATTACATCTTCCAGTAACGTCATCATCTTGAAAAATCTCCTGAAATTCATGAAGAAGATCTGCAAACTTCTGTCGTTGATCTTGATCCAAGTTTTCTGAGTTCTTGTCAAAAATTTCTTGTAATGTCTCTGGTACATCCTCACTAGAATCAACTATTCTCGAAATCTGTTCATTGATGATTGAACTTGGAGTATTTAAAATAATTTTAGTTATCGAATCTGTAATACCAGTTGTATCAAGGAAATCACTACCAAGTATACAATCATCAATAATATTTCCAACAAAAACATCTAAATTAGCTAAATGGTCACTGAATTTTATCGAAGCTGAAATCAAAAATTCAATTGGTACCTTTTCTCCAGTCGGATACTTAAGAGTTGTAAAATTAATAGGAATTCTTTTATCTTTTGACTCGACAACTTTCGGATTTATAATAGTCACATCAGAACCAGAATCTACTTTAAAAATACAAGTTTTGTCATTAATTAAACCATCAAAATAAAATTTATTTGAGTTCCTATTAATTCTTCCAACATTATAATCAATCAGACAAGAGTGTGTGTTTGTTGGAGTCTTGTCAAGTTCTGTTAAACTCGCTTCAGAAAGTTCAACATAACCTAGTTTCCCTGGTCGCTCATCTGATTTGGACAATTTGATCTAAAATGTCCTTTTCTACCACACGTCCAACATTCAATATCCTTAAAGAAATCTTGAGATCTCTGTTTGTCCGAAGATTGAGGACCTTTAGACTGTGAATTCGAAGAGTTGATTCCAGTCTTATATGTGTCATTCGTTCTCCTTGAAGTCTGAGATCTCTTATCTAAATCACGAATAACCTTCACTTCCATAGCGCGAGCAAGAGCAACTTTCAGAGAAGTTATCCTTTCTAAATAAAGGATCTCCCTGATTGAAGAATCAAAAATAGCAACTATAAATTGAGCACAAGCGATTTTATCTTGGACTGCAAATGGACATTCCGGATAAACCAAAGCAGAAAGTCTCTCAAGATCGGCAGCCAATGTTGGGAAATCTTCACCAAAACGTTGACGTCTGTTCTGAAATTGTGCGTAATAAGTGGGTGCTAAGTGTTTATCACCAAAACGAAGTTCAAGACGGGAAACTAAATCATCAAAATTTGACGCAGTCGAATCAGATTCAACGAGAATTGATTTTGCTCTTCCTTTCAAACAAGAAATAAGAGCTGCTGATTTATTTGCAGGTGTCCAATTGTTTGCTCTAGCGATGACTTGAAATTGAACCAAAAATTCACGAAGAGGTGATGATCCATCATAATCATCAGCTTTCAATTTAAAAAAAAATCCGTTCCCGAGTGGATAGGTCTAGTGTTCGGTAAAACAGAATTATCTACATTTGAACCTAAACCACGAGTATCAGTAATCAAAGGATCAACAACAGAAGTTCCTAACCCAAGTCTATTCTGATTTAAAGATAACCCAGTGTCATTGATTCTAGCGTTCTCTGTTTCTGTTGTATGTGAATGTATATCTCTATTCTGTAAACGACTTAGCTGATTAATTTGGCGTTGCTGTTCTCGCTGTTCTGCCAGCAGTGTGTTATTCAGGGTCCGAAGACTGGATATCTCTTCGTTCAAGTCAGTCCTCTCCCTCTCCTTATAACTACATGTACATGAAATTGTAAGATTTTGTCTTCTGACGAATAAAAAGTATATCTATCTATCTATCTATCTATCTGTTTTTGGTCACCGAATAGTTCTCTTCGAACTTGTTGATCCCTCAGTAGCCTAATCTGTGCTTTAAGTTCCTCATTTTGACGACGAGCATCCAACAATTCCGAATCTCAAACATGGAGTTCCCTTTGTAAATTCAATGCATCCTCGTTGCATTGATGGAGTTCTTGAGTAATTTCCTCTACACGTTTCTTCAAGCTTGTTATCTCCAAATTCGTTTCAGTGAGAGACGGTTGAGGCTGCTCAGTTGAAAGAGTTCTCGGGGATGGAACTGGTGTTCTTGATACCACTGACATCTTGCCGGAACGTAAAAGCATAAACTTTCCACTAAATCACTTTTTCGAAAACACTATCCCGGACGAGCCTCCAAAATGTTATGATCGGGTTCGGGTAATGAGAATGATAACACGTATTTATAGAAAAACACACTTGAACTCGGACTCTTTATTCTCGGTGTTCGAATCGCGCAACGTTCGAGCTCGGTCATAACAATATTGATGAGTATTTATTCATTTACAACCAATTTACATGAAGATTTACATACAATGCTACCGAAGCTAATAAAAACTACAATTTTATCTTACCACGACGCGACCGACTCGACAATACTCCGGAATTTTCTCTAATTAGACCAATAATTCACGTCTCGAAACTTACTAATACTCAGTTTAAATCACCAACGTATCTAATAATACCTAAACTTGATAATTTAATTAATAACGGCTCCCGATACAATTAATTATCATTATGGCCGCTCGCCGTAGTCCGAACGCTAGCTGTAAAATAAAAGAAAAACTGCTATGACGAACACCGCCTGAACCCCAATTCTGAAACAGATAATTCCCCAGCACCCACTCGATGAAAACTTATGATTCGAACACACACACACTTAATCACCAGTTCACCAAGTCTCGATCGATCTGACGGATTTTTGCAGCAACTCCCGCTGAAACAAATAAATAACGAAAGATCTCATCAAGTAATTCTTAAGCCAAAATTACAAACTACTATTGACAATGATCTGTGTGCCGGGCGCTCTGTGGACAGAACTCGCCGGTGATAATCTACTCACGTTGAATCAAGTCGAATTCCAATGGAATTCCGTCGTCTGAGCCTCCTGGTGCTGCTCAGCCTTCGGCTGGACTACCCTGGACTGGTTACTGAGTCGGCGGCTGATGCATCTGCAAGGGATGTGTGTGTGGTGCTGGTAGTGTGCATTGCTCCGTCGTGCTCCCCGTGAAACATATAATAAAACGTGCGGGGTTAATACTACTAAAAATTCAATAAATTTTCTAGTGTGCGTTCGGTGGTCTCGGTGCGTGCGGGATTTCGTCCGATTCCCTAAATTATTTATTTAATTCTCGGCTATAGCCCTCACGCAACCCTACCTAACCTTACCTACCGTAGTATACTCTTGTGGCATTTTACATGTCACATGAATCTATTTTCTATTTTACTTAAATTTCTTATCAGAGAAATTCCAATTTTTTTAAAACTTAGAGCGAATAAGTGGACTTCACCGACTGACAAGGGCGTAGTTATTGATCTGAAAGTATAGGTCCCTACTGAAAATGGTCATGTGGTTCGTACATGGTTTCCATATGATTCCCATATACTTCCCATGTGGTTCCCATATGATTCCCATGTAGCTTCCTCATGTAATTTTGGCAAGGGAACCATATGGGAATCACGCGGGAACCATGTGGGTTAAGGAAAATTTATTCTTTTAAAAAATAAATAATTTTTTTAGTTTATTAACTAAATTGTACTATTTACTTGAAAAATATTTGTGTATATGCATATCAGTTTGTATACATGTCAGTCTATGCGTATATGTGTGTTCGTGCGTCGTGTATCTTTTAGTGTGTGTCAGATTAAAAGTGTGTAGTCATGAGAAGTTCGTAAAAAAACTGTGAAATTGGTATGTGGTTACATTTGGAACAGGACTTTAAAAAATATAGAATATTTCACACATTTTGTCACAGTTTCTCAGTTTTTCACAGTTTACACATTTTATCATAATATTTCACAGTTGTAATATCCATTATATAAGAGAATGAAAAAAAAAAGAAACTTGAGATCATCTGAAAAAATGTGAAAAATTGCACAAGTTTTATTACATAAAATACGTGTTTTCTATAAGAGTGAGAAGCTGCGAAAAACAAAGAAAAAATATGACAAACTGTGAAAAAGTGTGCACATTTGTTTGTAACGATGTTCCAAATGTATGTGAATTTTCACATTATTATTTTAATTTTTTACACTTGTAATTTCCACTGGGGCAGCACTGAAATCTTGATCTATTAGAAAAATGGCCTAGATAGAATACTAAAACTGAAATAAAATTTAGAGAAAAGTTTTAAGAATACTCTTACTTATTCACTTTCAATCTTAAGCACCATATTTACTAAGAAATATCCACTTTTACCAACGTAAATCACTCTGGACTGCACAGGCACAGCTGGATAAAGTGAACAAATGCTGAAACATACAATGAATTATTATTATTATTATTAAGATAATTTTTTATAATAAAGAGTAGTCTACAAATATTTATAGAAAGTAATTATGACTATTCTGTCACTTCACTTTGTTCAATTAGGTAATAATGTAGACTGATATTCTGATGATTGAATTAAAATTTCAGTATGCGCAGTGAACATTTCTCAATGTACTTTATTTTGGATTTATATTTACATAAGTGTATTACCAAGTTATAAAATATATAATTGAATAGTCAATTTCATCTTCAACTAAAACTTACTGTACAAAATAATACCAATATTTGTAACATAATAATAGAATCTTATCAAAGTCATCCTGTGGATATTTAATTACTGACCTGAAATAAAAGAATAATATCTAAAGAAATAATTTTTCTCATGTACTAGATGAAAACAAAACTGGGTACTTATCTGATTTCGTAGTCCTTGAAAAATTTAAATATACTTCATAGACTTTCAGCAATTTAATCTTGAGTATATATGTTTACGAGTATGAAAATAATAAGATTTTGTCTCGCAGCAAGCATATGAGAAAATAACAAACAAATTTTGTAAAATAAGACAATCATTTTTAAGAGATTAAAATTGTAATTTTGCCACAATTTTTTAATCTATTATATCTTTTCACTTAAAAATTAAACATAATTACTAGTTGCTATCAAATTGCAAAATTAATTATTTCCAATCATTATTCTCAATCTTTTGTGAAATAACTAAATTTGTAAAAAAATTATCAATCAAAATCTATAACGTTTTTATCAACAGATAGTTAAAACGATTAGTTTCCACAAAAATGCACTTTTTACAAATTGACATATCAAGTCCCTGAACAAAATGTGACGTGAACTCCACTTTTTCACGTGATTGTCATAACGATACACGTAACAAATTTGTATACAATGCACCAAGAGAAGAACTTTCATCACATTCATTCATTCCACTAGTCAAGATATGTAAAAAAAACCGGTTCACGTAAAGAAGATAGTAAACAAATTGATAGGTTATACATCGTGCATGAATAAATACAAGACTTTTATACATAAATTCTAGAAAGTGTATACATAGAAAGCCACGTTTTTTTGTCACATTAATTGTGATAGAGAACTTACTTTACATTTGACTATTCACTTATAAGTTTCGTCAAAGCGTATTTTTTCATTACACTAACTCGTACGGCCAGCTAACAATTGCGCAGATACAGCATGGCACCGCCGTAGTCTGCTACAGGTGCTTACTATCCTTGATGTCTTGAAACTCTTGAACAGCGCGAATAACGTAGTTGTCAGCTGATCGGACGAGCTAGTAAAACAAAAAATTTGCTTTGCCGAAAATTAGTGAATATGCAGTAAGTATGCGAATGTAAAGGAAGTTTTCTATCAAAATTAATGTGATAAAAAATGTAGCTTTCTATGTATACAGTTTCTAGAATTTATGTATAAATATCTCGTATTTATTCATGCACGACGTATAACCTATCAAGTTGTTTACTATCTGCTTTACGTCAACCGGGGTTTTTACGTATTCTTGACTAGTGAAACGAATGAATGTGATAAAAGTTAATGTCTTGGTGACTTGTATAAAAAATTGTTACGTATGTCGTTATGACAATTACATAAATAAGTGGAGTTCACGTCACATTCTGTTCAAGGACTTGATATGTAAATTTGAAAAAAGTGCATTTTTGTGAAAAGTAATCGTTTTAACTAAATCAGATAAGTATCCAGTTTTGTTTTTATCTAGTACGTGAGAAAAATTATTTCTTTAGATATTTTTCTTTTCTTTCAGGTCAGTAAGATAATTAAATATCCGCAGGATGACTTTGATAAGATTCTATTATTATGTTACAAATATTGGTATTATTTTGTACAGTAAGTTTTAGTTGAAGATGACATTTACTATTCACTTATATATTTTATAACTTGGTAATACACTTATGTAAATATAATCCCAAAGTAAAGTACATTGAGAAATGTTCACTGCGCATACAAAAATTTTAATTCGGTCACCAGAATATCAGTCATTGAAGGCATAACGCTATCAAAGTCTACATTACCTAATTGAACAAAGTGAAGTGACAAAATAGTTATAGTTACTTTGTGTTAATATTAGTAGACTGCTCTTTATTATAAAAAAATATTTTAATGATAATAATACTTCATTACATGTTTCAGCATTTGTTCATTTTATCCAGCTGTGCATGTACAGTCCATAGTGATTTAGGTTGGTAAAATTTTATATTTCTTAGTAAATATGGTGCTTATGATTGAAAGTGAATACGTAAGAGTATTGTCAAAACTTTTTTTTAAATTTTATTTTAGTTTTAGTATTCTATCCAGGCCATTTTTTTAATAGATCAAGATATCACTGCTGCCCTAGTGGAAATGACAAGTGTAAAAAACTAAAAAAATATGTGAAAATACACATACATTTGAAACATTTGTTACAAACAAATGTGCACAAATTTTCACAGTTTTTCAGATGTTCTCACGTTTCTCTTTTCTTTTCATTCTCTTATATAATAGAAATTACTACTCTGAGAAATTGTGATAAAATGTGTAAGTTATGCAAAACTGAAAAACTGTAACAAAATGTGTGAAATATTGTATATTTTTTAAAATTCTGTTCCAAATGTAATCACATACCAATTTTACAATTTTTTTACGAAATTCTCATGACTGCACACTTTTAATCTGACACACACTAAAAGATACACGGCGCACGAAGTAATTGGGGTAGAGGCACTAGTAGTCGGCCACCCCTCGGTAGTCGGCCACTTTGGCTATTTTCTTTTAAAAAGTAAACCCGTAGACAGAATATCGCTAGATTAGTATTTTTTTAATGATCTATGCCATTTAAACATTTCATTCTGACGTTAAAATAGTTTAAGAACCATTAAACATTATTTTTTTATCTTTGTCGATATGTGCTCATAGGTGGCCAAATACTACAATTTTTGTAATTTTTGATGAATTTTAGTTGTCGGCCGGGCCTGGTCGATAACCCATGTCCAATGCCACTTTTGATTGCAATGATCACTACGATTAATTAATATTTAATTTCATTCATTTAATATGTATTCCATGTATTCCAAGATGGCGGAGGAGAGCGTAGGTCCTCTAAGTTATAAAGAAGAAATAACATATAATTACCATCCAAAGCAAAAGTTTAGGTCGGTAGTGTGCATAATATGTGAAAATGTCTATCATCTAAGTGACTTTGTTAAATATAATAATATAAAAAGACTAAGTGAAATTTTGTTATTCGTCCGGAACATGAGGAGCTAATACTAACCTCAAAAGTGGATGAAAATGAGCTGGGTAATGAGGCTAGAGTTATCATTGCTCATATAAAATCAATGCAAACAGTGAAATTTAAGAAGCAATTAATATGAGAATTAAATGAAATAGTAGAGGAAGAGAATAATGATGACAATAATGATACTAAATATGAAGACTGCTCATAATTTTAAACATTAAAGATGGAAATTACACTATTAAAAGAACTGAACAAGGAATTAAAAGAAAAAAAATTAATTGTTAAGAATTATAAAGGATGAGGAGAAAAATGCATTTCTAACTACAAAAATGTATACTTTTGCAGAAGTAACTGCTAATGACAAATCAAGCCTGAACGAGTACCCAAAATTATAATCAAAAAGACTAAAAACACAGAAAACATTGACAAGATTAATGAAACCGTGTCACATTATTTAATCAAGAACAAATCAATTCAAATAAAAAGAATAATCAAGAAGAATAATAATGAATTAATTATAAATTGTTTAAATAAAGAGAGTGTTAACAAGTCATACGATACATTAAATTCAAAATTACCAAATGTTTGTGAGATAAATAAAGAACAAATTGAGAACCGTAAAGTAAAGAAAGTTTAAATTAATAACTTTGAAAAAATGGATAATGGAAGTCTAGAAGAAGATATTAATGTAAGAAATTACAAAGATTTTAATGGAAAGTTCGAGATTATACATTTTTATGCGAATAAAAAAAATAATATGCAGTCTATAATAATAGAGTTCCTAGCAGAATTGTATCAACACATCAGAGAGACTAACAATAAAATTTTTGTAGGTTATCAAAATTGTAAAGTTTATGATTATCTGAACCTTAAGCCTTGTTACAATTGCGGAAGGTTTGGACATAATGGAAAGAATGTAATAATAGTTCTATATGTTTAAAGTGTGCAGGAGAGCATAAAACAAAGGATTGGAATAAAACAAACAAAAGGTGTATAAATTGGGTATACAGCAACGTAAAATACAAAACAAAATATAGGATTGAACACGTGGCTACAGATAGCCACGAGTGTGAAATTCTGAAAGCTAAAATAAAGAGGTATATAGATTTTACTGACTATATCATCAAACCTACTATATCGAGACACATCGGTAAAGTAGATAACTTTGACCACCAGCCGGTTACACCGAGGATATCTAGAATTTCAACGGAATCACTACACGAAATCAACTCCAACATCGTATCCAAAATATGACCAGAAAATAGATCCCAACCCATAGAAACCAGATCTAGAAAAGGATCCGAACAAGAAACTTCATCTTAGTTATGGATCGAGATTTAAATTTTGAATACATTCATACTAGTGAATGTAAAGTGGAGAATATGGAAACGCTCAATAAAAGTCTTAAAAATAAAAAGAATTTGATTTTATGTAATACATTTTCTATACCTTTTTCATGAATCGGTCTTTTTATTTCAATAACAAACGTATCAGCTGTTCTTTCTAAATAATCTACTCCTTCAAGTGATTTTTTTGGTTACAAATTTGTTAATTTTTCTACTAAGAATTCTGTGAGCTTTTTTAAAATTAGATAACCAATTATTAGATGCTTTAAAATGAAAATCTTCGTTTCCAATATCTTTTTGAGCCTGTAACGCCCATGTTTGTAAATCCTTGTCATGAATCGGATAACTAGCATCAACAGCAGTTTTTAAATTTTCTAAAACAAAAGAACCAATTTTTCCTACTTTCTCTTTATACGTTCCTCCTTTATTTAATGTTTTTGCCCAACCTTTTAATTGGGTTACGAACTGAACCTTGCAAAAACGATTTTGTACCGTTATTAATGCTAAATTTTTTGTCAAACCACTTCTCCAGAATTCCACGGCTCTTGCTTTATAATCATGCTCTAATTCTTCTGTATCTTTTGTACGTTGTTCTAAATCTTCATCAATTGTAAATATTTTACCATCGTCTTCTATAATTTTCATATCAACATCTTTATACGGTTCTTGAAAATCTAATGTTTAATATTCAGCCATCTCTACATCGTGAAATTCCTTCATATCATTTAATAGCATATTCTCAATATTATTTTTTAAACTAATCACTGGAGGTGTTTCTGGAGTTTTTGGTGAGTTTAAAGCTTGAAATTTTATTAGAAGCAAATTTATAACGTTTATCGGATTGATAGTCATTCTTAATATCTGAAACATACACAGACGATCCAAAAAAATTTGAAATTTAAAATAAATGAATTTGAATTCTATTATGAGTATGATTAAGATAATTATATAATATTCTGTAAAAAAAGTTTTTCAAAATGTAATAAAATTATCTAATTCTGTTAGAGATATTTAAAACTTTTTTATATATTAATGTATTAGTATTTGATTAAAAAAAAAGAAAAATATTTAAATTAATTTTACAAACATCTATGAGCATTCAACTATTTTTAGAAATTTAATATATCGACCTTAATACCCTTGTGAAAATAAAAAAGTATATATAACTGTATATAAGTGTATACAAATGTATAAAAATGTACAAAAGTGTATAAAAGTGTCTATTTTTGTTTAAATTCGACAATAAAATTAAGTATATGAGCTAAAATTGATAATGAATATACAACAAATAATAAATAATAACATCGAAAAATATATAATGACTCAATAATATCAAATATACATAAAATAATAGGTTTTTAACTCTCATTATCACATAATCTGTGTATAATAGTGTAAATAAATGTACAAAAGTGTAAATTTTTCACGAAATTCTATAAAGTAGTGCATATATACGTATATAAATATAAACTAGTGTGGCAAATCCAAAATGAAATCGCTAAGTTATACTAAATATTTTCTCTATAAAAAGTTTATGTTAATATAAAAAGTACACTCTTGTACATTTATATATACATGTTTGATTTCCACTAGGGTATTTTGCATTTATGTAATGCTTAATAAATAATATGCATACCTTAAGGTTCTTATAATTAGCAAAAAACAACTATTTCGTTTTTAATTCGTAAAACTATAATCAAATTTTATTTCACTGATCACTGTGAACATGCGAACATGCGAACTGAAAAAGATGCGAAATGTAACGACTTAAAAACAACGATTGCGTATTATTATCGCTGCTGATTCGAATGCTGGATAAAAATAAATGTTTGATATTCGATGACCTTATAAAAGAGAAAAATGCGCACCAAAATATTCTTAGCTTTCATACATTACTTATATATTAAATAAACTTAAAAGGTATAACATTTAAAAAAATTTTTTATTACATGCATTTGTGAAATATATTTTTATATTATAATAAAATAGCATATATTTAAATCAAAGAAAACGTCGAGAAATATTTTACTCTCCTTTTTTTAACTGCCATACGCGTTAAATTTTAAATTTGATTTATTGAAATTCAATATATTTATTTATAGTAGAAAGACCCTTAACAATATTATTTTATTTTATTTTTATTTTTATTTTTATTTCAATTAGCGGACAAAATGCCATATACAGAGTGACCGTGGGTCAAGAACAAACATAAAGGTGCACTTGAAATAATACAAAATTGAAATTACAACTATACAATGTTATTTAAACTCCTAAATATGAAAGCGACCAATCAGAATATGAGCAATGTCAACATAAGTTTTGTTTAAAAAATAAATTCATGTTTAATAAGCAATTGCACTTCGTTTTTACGAAATTAAATAAAAAGTGTTTTCTGGGGGTGAACTGTAAGGGTGCTTTTCTCTTCTTAAATTAACATAGGAGCAAGTAAAAATATCTCTAATTATTTTTTTATACTCTGCAATATATCACAAAATTAAGAAAATTTTAATAGTGCATGTCAAATGCCACGTTTAGCGGTAGTTATACCTTTGACTTTTTTTCTTTTACCATTCTCTCCTTTTCAATATTAAACATCAATATCGTTTATAATATACAGACTTTTAATAAGATTGAACAAATTAAAAAATTTCTGGAGAAAAAAATAGTTATCTCTACGCTTATAAAAAACAAGGGATGCAACCCTAGATAGTAAAAGCAATTACCACAAAAGCGCATTTTGATAAGAAATAAATTGGCGTTGCTTTCATCGGAAAATTTCAATTCGTTTTTGAGATATTAAAAAAAAAACTGTTTTTGGGAGTAAATTTTAAGGGTGGTTTTCACCCCTTAAATCTCCGAATTAGCACGTAAAAAAATACGTGTCTAATACTTTTTGACGTACTACAACATGTCACAATATCAAGAAAATCGGTGAGGTACACCTCGGGTAGTTTCCTTTTTAATTAAGTAGAAAAGTTGGCATTTGAGCATGCGTAAAAATGCTTGTGATTTAACTTCAGGATCCATAGGAAGGAAATTTAAATTATCAACAGAGGGCGTTACAAAATAGCAGAAAGTTTGAATTTGTGTCTCAACTGCAGACATTAATCTTTATAATGAGCTTTATCGCTGGCCGAATGCGTCTAGACACACAGGAAGCTGAGATCTAACAGTGGATTTATATACGAGGTCTGTCCCAAAAGTATCCGACCTACCTCGATTTCTCGGCGCTTGATTTATTCTTCGTCATCCGGGGGGTGGCATCCTTCAAAGGATTGAACAAGACGCTCATATCGATGTTTCCACTTATTAAAGCACTCTTGAAAGTCAGACTTCGGAATCGCCTTTAGTGCATTCGTCGCATTAGTTTCAACAGTCTGTTTATTGTCGAATCGATGTCCTTTAAGCGGCATTTTCAATCGAGGAAACAGCCAAAAGTCGCAGGGAGCTATATCAGGACTGTATGGAGGCTGGCGGAGCTGCGCAACACTGTGTTTCAATAAATACTGCTGCACAAGGTTTGATGCGTGCGCTGGAGCATTGTCGTGATGAAGAAGCCAGTCACCGGTTTCCCAAAGTTGCAGTCGTTTTCTCCTGATTGCATTACGTAATCTTTTCAAAACTTCAACGTAGTACTCTTTATTGATTGTCTGGCCTGTTGGGGCATATTCGTGGTGCACAACGCCCTCATAATCGAAAAAAACAATCAACATTGACTTGATGAACGAAGATCACTGTCAACAGATGTGCGGCCACTTTTGAACCGCCACTACCACTCTTTTATTTGTGTTTTGCCCATACACTCATCTTTAAAGGCCTTTTGCAACATTTCAATAGTTTCCGCACAACTTTTACCGAGATTAAAACAACATTTTATGCAAATTCGCTGTTCGGTTCGTTCTGCCATTTTTAGCAATAAGCAAATTGCGACGTACGCAAAAAAGTCGTTGTAAACAAATACACGCTGCGCGGGAGCTAAGGCGTTTCATCGGTATCTCAGGCTACTGACGAGAAGGTTAGGAGTTGCTGGTGACGTTCGTACCCTCAAGAGGTCGCCTGAGTCTCTCCGCGCGAAGATATGAACGTAGGTCGGATACTTTTGGGACAGACCTCTTATAACCCCGACAGACGGTGCTCAGCTTAAAAGGGCCGCCCGAGATAAATCTTGTAAAAAGTCATTATCCATTATATATACTGCAAAAATATTTTAACGTAATCTTTTTTTTTTTTTTTTAATAAAGCATTTGAAATCTCTAGAAGAGATTTATTTCTGCTACAACAATTGTATTACTGTACAATATTTACAATTTTTACAATTCAAATGGGTTTACAATTTAAATAGTAGTAGCTTAAATACGCAGATTACATTCTTTTAAGAATTTGAAGATATATAAGCAAGCGTCAATATGTGGATCGGCAATAAGTGATTCAACGCAGAGAGGAATATAGATACGTAGCTTATTTAAGTTTTTGATTAGTTCAATTCTAGGTATATCGTAGAGTACGCATTGCCAGATAACATGATTTACGTCCTCACTATATAAGCCACATTTACATAACGAGTCATTAACTACATTAAGGCCAGGTTACTCCAAAAGACATGATTTTTTTCAATAAATTTTATTCATAGTACAAAACATGTTGAGTAATCAATTTTTTTACATATGAAAGCACATATATTAAATTACTTAAAAAAAAAAAAATTTTTTTGTTCAAAATGGCGGTTTTGAAAATGGCTGCTGAAACTCGTCTGATTGAATTTTTTCAAAAGTCCGCCATTTTGTTTTTTTTCATTGAAAATGTTGCATTCTGCTTGAGGCCATAGCCAATTCGATACAGAACATGAAACCGTTTTGTTTTTTGCTTTCAGATAATTCGTTTCCAAGAAATGATGTCATCCATCTACTAATCAGACGAGTTTCAGCAGCCATTTTCAAAACCGCCATTTTGAACAAAAAAAAAATTTTTTTTTCAAGTAATTTAATATATGTGCTTTCATATGTAAAAAAAATTGATTACTCAACATGTTTTGTACTATGAATAAAATTTATTGAAAAAAATCACGTTTTTTGGAGTAACCTGGTCTTAATACGAACTAGAGAAGCAGCGAGGTTATAGTGATCAGACCTGCATCTGTTAATAGTAATTATAAAGTCTCGTTTTAATTTTTTTGAGCCTAAAAACCAAGGTTGAATAGAGCTGGTGTGATAAAGTTGAAAATAGGTTTTTCCTTTGACTGTGCCTGTATTCCGTATGTGAGCGACTGTAGCCAAGTGAGCATTTTTTTTAAAGGTTTCGTAAAAGTCAGAGTACGGAATAGTGACGATTTCTACAGTAATAGAGGTAGTCTTGGTTTTGGCTATTGAATCGGCAATTTCATTGCCACGAATACCGCGGTGAGAAGGGACCCAGTGTATTTCTATGGAGGTATTATGAGGATTATTGAACGTAAATTCAAAGTATTTATTTTTTATTTCATAAATATACGAATTGACTTTGATGTTGCTTATAGTAGAGTGGAGGGAGTGTAGGGCGCTGAGTGCGTCGGAAAATATTAGGAAATTTTTACTACCATTTTTTAGAGCAAAACTTAAAGCCTTATCTATTGCGATGCATTCAGCAGTATATATTGATGCCTGTCTATTAATTGATAATGAATTGTAAATATTAAGCTCTGGACATACCCAGGAGCAGCCGGTATTAAAGCCCGGAATTTTACTACCATCAGTGTAAAGAGCATAAGCTTTTTTGTCTTTAATAAAATTCTCAAGAATCTGGTTAGCTTCATTAGATTGTTTTAATATTTTACCTAAATTTAAATTAATAGGAATTGGTGTGCTTAAGATACTATAATCATAACAGTATAAATTGAAGTTATTATATGAATTTAAATCATGAAGAACTTTCGAGTTTAATAAATTATATATACACTGGTGAAGTATTTTATTTTCTTTAGTATAATTGAACTTCTTACTAATATTGAAGGAAGTATTGATTGTCGCAGTCGTAAGAGAGTTGATGCTAGAGAGAGTTTTTAGAATATGGCGGTTGCATAAAAGTTTAGCTCTTTCGTGTATTAACATTAATTTCGATTCACCGATGAGTGTGTTTGTAGGCGTGCTCATGCGGTATCCTAGAGCAGCTCTTATAGCTGCGTACTGTATTTTCTCTATTTTATCAATTGAGTCCTTTTTTTTAAATAGATGTAGCTACCGTAGTCGATGATTGATCGAACGTAACTTTTATATAAAGTAAGTAAAGTTTCAGGACTAGAACCCCACCAGGTTCCACAAACATATTTAATGATATTAAGAGCTTTGAAGCATTTATTTTGTACATGCGCGATATGAGACTTGAAAGACATATCGTAATCAAGTAAAATACCAAGAAATCTTGTAGAGGCTATTGATTTAATGAAAAGGTTATCAATTTGAACTGTCGTACTGCCTGGTAGAATTTTTTTACTGTTACAGTCAATAAAAGAAGTTTTATTTGGAGATAGTTCTAGTCCTAGGTCAAGAAGGTTATCTTTGACTTTTTTAATTGCATTTTGAAGAATTCTCTTTCTTCTTTTTATGGAAGCGCATTTGACGTAGATGACTATGTCGTCAGCAAACTGTGAAATAGAGGCACTTTTTTATATCACGGATTATGGTAGCCACGTACAAAATGTATAGGAGTGGGCTTAAAACTCCACCTTGCGGAACGCCCTTATGTACTAAACGCGGGGAGTCATCAAGTTCAGTGAAAATTTGTCTTTCGTGTGTTAAGAACTTAATGAATTTGATTAAAATTAATGGACAGCCTATATCGGCAAGTCTTGTGAGTAGAGTGTCTATATCAACATGATCGAATGCTCCATTGACATATAAGAAAGCAGCAAGAACATTTTTTTTTCTAGAAAAGCTTCGTCAATTTTTAATGTGAGATTGAATAAATTATCAGCACAAGACTTGCCTTTTCGGAATCCACTTTGACTTGCTGGAATTAGTTCGTTAAATTCAGCCCACCACTGTAAACGGTTTTTTAATAAAGTTTCGAACAGCTTACATAAGCATGAAGTGAGGGAGATCGAGCACAAACTTTTACCATCTGGTTTACGAATGAAGTGAATGAAAGATTGTTTCCATCTATCTTGGAAACTATTCGTTTGGTACATACTATTAAAAATGTCAATAAGTAGGAGTTTGAATTTAATAAGCAAAAGTTGCAGAATTTGAAAGTCGATGCCATCGATTCCTGGGGCAGATTGAACTCTTTTTGAATCGAGTGAAGTATTAAATTCGACAAAGTTAAAGGAAGTTTCGAGCAAATTATTTGGTTGACAAGTTGGAAGCCAGTTGGGGTCTGCTTGCGCCCAGGAGGGATTGATTTTATCTAAAGCAGTTTCTATTTTTTTATTGTTGCAAAGGTTATCAGTGGTGTGCTGTGGAGTGGTATCAAGTCTTTTTAAAAATTTTCCATTTTTTCCACACATAATTGCTGTCAGTGTTAAAGCTTAGAGATTCGGCGAATTTAACAAAAGATTCTTTTTTCTTGGTTTTAAAGGTTTTTTTAGCTAGCGCTGTACATTTTTTGTAATTGATGAAGTCGGAGTGATTTTTTGAGAATTTCCATTTTCTATACGCAGCACGACGAAGTCTCTTTATTTTATCGCACTCCGCGTCCCACCAAGGGACTGAGTTTTTGAGATTTTTATTAGATATAAATTTTTTCTTTGGAGTGTTGATTTTAACTGCATCTGTGATAAGATCGACAAAAAATTGTACTTATCGCTAGGAGAGAGATCTTCAAACTCAGTTGAGAGAAATTTCTCATAGTTAACATTAAAATAAGCGTTGAATTTATCCCAGTTGGTTCGCGTAGATTTTATTTTTAAAGTTTTTTTTTTCGTAAAATTTTTTTTCGGCTTTATCGGTTACATAGATCGGAAAATGGTCAGATCCCCAGGTCTCGTCATGAACTGAAGCAGCAGTGATGTCTGAGGCAAAATTCGAAGTTAACACTAGATCGAGATTAGATGTGTAGTCGCGATGAGCATCGATGTAAGTAATGGTATTTTCATTGTGTAAAAATAAGTTGTGTAAATCTATAGCCTTAGATAATCTTGTTCCATTCAAATCTGTATTATCGCAATTCCAAAATACGTGATAAGCGTTAAAATCGCCTACTAGAATACTATTATTGTTAATGTTTACATTACGAATAGTTGAATGCCATTGTTCTTGCGTAAGTGTGAGACCTGGAGATCTGTAACAAGCTAAAAGATCGAGCGGAGGATTAACATTATTTATTTTGATGCCACATATTTCTACGGACGGATCCGGGTTTATGATGTCTGATAATTCGCGAAATCCTAAATTATTGCGTATCATAAAAAAGATACCTCCACCTTTAGTGTAGGATCTGTCCTTCCTGTAACACTTAAATCCAGGAAATCGGAGAGTTGTGCTTGCCGACAGCCAGTTTTCGACACAGATGAGTATGTCAATTTCAGCCAGGATTGACCTTATTTCGTGGGATCATTGCGTAAAACTGCGTGTGTTCCAGTAAAGTATGTTGAGTGAGCCTTTCTTTTCTTGATTTAACGACATTTTATTGTGTAGAGTCCGAGTCATTTGCGGAAGTAGTATCTTCTTCGATGGAGAGAGCTTCTTGAAATGAACTATTTAAGCGTAGCAACAATCTTTTTATTCGATATTGCAATTTGTTGTTTGTAGAAAGGTTGCGTATATCCGTGAGCATGCTCACGAGCGCTTGAGTATCTTCCGTAAACCTTAGGGCTATTTCTAAAACGTTGGATTTGTTTTAAGTTGAGAACAAAAATTCGAAAACTTTTTCATAACTTAGTGGGTAAGTATCCGCTTTTTCTTCAATAGATTTCTCTATGGGCTCCATTTGGGGTTTTACGTCGTCTAGTAATATTCCTTAGTTGGTGATTTTTTTCATTTTTTTAGTTGCAGGTTTCTTGATTTTATTTTCATTATTAGTCGAAATTTTATCCTTAGTGGTGGAGAGAGAACTAAAGGTAGATAGCGAGCTTGACATATGTCTTTTAACACGAGGAGGGAGGTCTGTTGATGGAGCAGTAAAAAAGTGTTGGGAATCTGTGGGTACAGGAAAATTTGACGGGGAAGGAAAGGATGTGTCTACAAGGGTATCAGCTGTTTGGGACGGTTTCTCTTGTGGTGCTGGCAATTGCACAATCGTATAATCGCTGTTTTGCGTAAGTAAGAGATCTGTTTGTTTTGAATTGTTAAGCGGGCAAAGCTTAGCCACGTGCCCGCCTTGTTTACAGTTGAAATATAAGGTAGAATCGGTACTTAAGTAAATCCAGTAAGTGGTGTCATATAAAATTTTAAACGATTCAGGGATCTGTGTGTTGCTTTCTTCTTTTATGTAAACTTGACGTCTATGTGATTGTATGTGAGAGCGGCCCGGTTTGCTCAAGCTTGCTCTAATATTATGAATTGTTGATGCCGGTGAAATTCCGTGAATTGGCAAGGCTTCTAATAGTATTTCATTAGGAATGTGAGTTTGTACGTTGGATAATATGAGGCGTTTATTTTTTTCTATTAACGGTCTAATATGCAAGTCGTTATTTTTAACTCGGATTGTTGAACCAGATAACTTTTCTACCATTGCTTTGCTTGAGAGAAATACGCAGCTTCTTCCTCCTGATATTTTGGAAACTGACACAATATTACTTACTGCAACAATGGTTCCTAAACCGTCGATGTAATCGTCATTAGTAAGGTCATCCATTGCATCAATGATGTTCTTTCCTTGGACGGGTCACATTGGCGTAGGATTGTACTTGAGATTTCTTTAAAGTAGGTGAATCGGAATTTTGATGGCCCCCGCTAGCGGACGCCATCGCTAAGAAACACCTTGGGCTTTACAAACTGCCGGTACAATTTGTAAGCCAAAACGAAACTCAAAATTGTTTCAAGTTTTCCGCTCAAACACAGCGAGAAAGGAGAACAGCACACACTTTCAAGCTTTGTTGACACAGATCGCGAAACACTTCTACTCGGTTCGACTGCTCGTGCGAGACCGTAATCTAAGTTGATGAAACTTTTTATATCTTAAATATGTATGTTACATGCGAGTTTACCATGATTTAGACCCCTCTATGTGGTCTTTATAGTTCCCTAAACATTCACTAATTTACATTATTGAATTTAAGCCTTTTAACCACTTACCACGGTTTTTGAATGAGGCGGTACATTTTTCATGGTTATCGAAGCTTTAAACTATTCTTAAGAAGTATACTCATGGACTTTCCGGACTACATTTATTTGAAAAAATTATTTCTAACTAAAGTCGAACATCTCGGCACTGTGAAACTCGGAACTAGCTATCTCCCGGCACTGTGAATTTGCGCCAGCGAATCAGTGTCGAGCACCAGGGCCGTATCTAGGTCATAATAATAACGTCCTTCCCCATAATCAATTATTCTCAGTACAGTTGACTTACATGCAGTTTTATTAAATATATCTATACATTTTTTCAGTTTGAACATTTTTTAAAACTTTTTTATTAAAATTTGTTTGCTTAAACCTTTGTACGAAACTTTTTCTATCACATTTTATCGGTTTAAACCATTTCTTAAAACTTTTTCCGCAAAATTTGGACGCGGGACCCTGCGCATACATAAAGCCTGCCCTAGAAAAATCACATTTGCGTTACAGAATCAAATTTGACCGACACTTCACCGACATTTGACCGACACTTAATTGACACTTGACCGACATTTGACCGATACTTGATCGACACTTGACCGATACTTGACTGACACTTGACCGACATATTTATGTCATAGTCGACGCTTTTCGACACCTTGTATACAAACCGTTTTCCGCAAGTGATTTTAGTATTTCACAAATATATATATATATATATATATATATATATATATATATATATATATATATATATATATATATATATATGTAGCTCTCGAACCATAAAACAATAATTTTCAGCAAAATGCTTGTTGAATTTCAGAAAAGTTCTAAAGGTTAAGATCAACTTCTACTCGATGGTAACATTTTTTACAAAGATAGACATCGGTCTGGGAAATTATACTGGAAATGTAAATTATATATATTTTTAGGATGTTCAAGCCATGCTGTAACAAGGTATCGAACTCATAGTATGAAAGCATCTCATATATATTTTTTTTGTTTTCTTTCCTACCTGTATACCCTTTCGGGTTTCTACAGGATACCCCCGTCACTTCTGTGTGCAGGTATTTGATTCTAACAAGCCCTTCCCCCTTCCCCGGACTGTTCCCGCATTCACCGAAGTTACCGACAATGGCAGGTTTCTACCTGTGTCGGCAACCTGTGACGGAGGCAAAACCTGTAGGAAAGACCTCGGCCAGGATGCGAGGCGGTAAGAAAGTCAACTTGCTAGTCAAGTATCCTTTCTTACCTTTCGGAAAAGGCCACCTATGTTGTTGCCCTTGGTTGTGCGAGCAGTCACCCATCCAAGCGACTCCCCACGCACAACCACTGACCCCACCAATGGTGTCGGCTGCCTGCCACAAAGGTATTAATTACTTAACAAATTTTTCTTGCGAAAAAAGTTAGAGGTGCCGGCAGTTGTAATCGAACTCCGGCCCGCCGCGCGGCAGGCCAACACTCTACCCACTATGCCACCGAGGGGCTTTACCTCTTGAATTTGCTGTAAATTCTTACATTTAAAGTACGAGCGCACACGATTTTGGTATGAGCGACTTTGACCGATTGAAGTACAGGCCCCGTCCCCTAGCGCTGGAGGAGGTGGCAAACTGCGCGCGCAGCTGTTCCATGTTGTCCGACGCTGTACGGCGTACGTATAAGTATGTATATGTAGGGGAGAGCGGGGCAAAATAGTCATTTTGCGGGGTACTATGGACATTTTGGATTTAAAAATGTAGAAATCCTACTTTAAGTAAAATAAATACTTCTAAGATATATTTTAATATCTCATTTATAATTACCAATAGATAAAAACCATAAAATTAAGTGTAAATATCCCAAATTCTTAATATGAAAAGACTTCTATCTGAAACGCTGTAAGTGACTATTTTGCCCCGGCTGGGCTTAAATAGACATTGATGAAGAAACAAGTAATATAAAAAGATTAGGGCAAATTTATCAGGTTGTGGGGTGAAAGTATCACTTTATGGATTAAAATAAGCACTTTAGTAATTATTTGATTATGGTAATTTAATTTTAACTTCAACTATATGTAAAAAAAATAAGACTAAATCCATTATTTCCATTATTTATTTTTAAATAATGAAAATGTCAGTTTTTCCCGTGTCTATATTGCCCCTCTCTTCCCTACATATATGGAATATATGAATATTTCGTGCTGCGTGAGAATTCATGTATACTAACTGTGTAATAATGTTATTTGCCAAAACTGAGAAACTTCCACTACCACAAATAAAAGCAAAAGTTTTTTCTCTTCTAGCTAAGCAGAAAAATGAAAAGATTTAGAAATACACCTATATACATACATATTATTAGACGGATGTTTAATGGTCATCATAATACGGATAATATAATACAGACACATCGGTTTTCGTAGCTCAGTTACCAGTTGGGGAAGATTATCCATTGTGCAAACAGGTAGTCGACATTTGCTTTATGGATAAAGAAATTCCACTGTAACTTCACTTGAAATTCAAATTGTTTTGAAAAAAAGTTAATATTTTCATCTGTTTCTTTGTTTTTAAATTTTTAAATACCTCAGACATGATTATTATGAAATGATAACTCTATGTTACTAAGTTTTTCCACCGTACTACTTATTTATGCCCTTTCAAATGAAATGAATTTTTGGGAAAGTCAAAATATATCCTTTGTCCGAAAAAGTTTTGCAACCTTTATAGTAATGAATCTTTAAAAATCGAGCCTTTTCAGAGCGACAAGAAAATGAAAAGGAATAAATTTCGGAGATAAATCGAAACATTTATAACCTTTGCTTATATTCAAAACCTTGTCGCATATCTGTAATATTTCAAATATCGGCTACTTTTAGATTAAATAGTGAATATATTGTAATGTAAATCCCAATAATTGTTTGCTATTGTAACAATTTATTTTCAAAAAAATCGAGTTAAACTTTGAAAAGTCTACAAAATATTCTAATTATTGTAATCGGATTGTAAGAATTGATTCTTTATTCATGTATGTATGCTGTTACTATAAACCATTTGAATACCGAAAAAAGATCATAAACGCACATTGTATTAAATCCTGATTATATTGCAACTATTAGCTCCTAGCGAAAAAATTATAAGAAAAAAAAGATGTATTTTCCTGATTCAACCAAATAAAATCTCAGGCCCATATTCAACCGGGACTCTGGTTTTGAAGGTTCCAACAAACTATTCGGTGGATCAGAATTCTTGTGATAATAAATAAGCAAGTAAGAGTTTAAGTCTACTAAAAGCATACTATTTCAATAGCATCTTTAA
The DNA here is from genome assembly GCA_949152435.1 of Gastracanthus pulcherrimus. Taxonomy (NCBI): domain Eukaryota; kingdom Metazoa; phylum Arthropoda; class Insecta; order Hymenoptera; family Pteromalidae; genus Gastracanthus; species Gastracanthus pulcherrimus. The sequence goes on along the minus strand of OX424574.1, from coordinate 92,645,551 downwards.
TAGTTGTTTTCAACCGCTAGTCGACTTATTAAATTTGAACTAAACATTTATAAATACTGTTTAAAGTATTTTCTTACATTGGGGCGAAATCGAATGCTAATTGCGAGACAATATCGAACACCGTATTTCTGTCACGAAACATTTTCTATTTAATTGTATTAATTACACCTCGTTAATTCATAGTTGAAAACAATATAAAAAAGACAAAATATAATGCTAAAATAATTTTGAAACTATTTTTCAAGCAGTGTAATATGTCAAAGGTAGCTAAAAATTATCGTATGCAGAGATATTGCCAGTAATTATAATAACGTGAGCATATCAATATAATCTTATCGTGTAAAAAAAAAAAGAATCAAGTTGACATGAATATTGTTCAAAATATTATTAATTAAAACGACTACAAACTACTCTTCAGTGTAGAAATTGAGCACAAATTATTAGAGTAATTTTTCCTTACATTGCAGAAGCTGTCGACAAGTTTAAATCTTAAACATGTTAGCCCTATACGTATTCGTCAGCTAGCTGATATAATCTAAAGACAATTAATTGACAAACTGCTGGAAACTGGATTAAGAATAACACAACAAAAGCGGATCGGTTTAGCACTTTTCTAAAAAGTTATTCAAAATTGTCGTCTATGTAGTCCGTAAAGATACATGTTTAGCTAGTGTTGTGAATTTCAATAAAAATACGTCAACTTTGTATTAAATTTTAAATATAAATAATCGTTGGTATTTATAATAAAGTTATGTAATGTGTAAAAAGGGAAAGGGTATTTGGAATCACCACCCCAGGATTGGCCTAAATTTGACAGCTCATTCTGCAAAGAAGGGGCTTTCATCATAGTGGCTAGCAACCCAGAGGCGAAGAAGTGGTTAATTGAAAACTTACCCATTTTGGACTTACCCTGGGAGGGCCGCAAACTAAAAGTGGGAGGGATTGAGCTCCTCCAGGGCCAGGTAAAAGCCGTCGCATGGTTTCCAATGCCAATTGAGAAGCCAGAGACGATCCTGAAGATCATGGACGGGTTCAATTCGACCCTTAAAACGAGCACATGGCGCGTAATCAGTGCCCCGACTGTGGAGGAAGGAACCAGGCGGGAAGGGGATAAACAACTCCTGGTCCTGTCGGTTCCAGAATCATAGGCGGAGGCGCTGGCCGCCTTGGAAGACAGGCCCTGGTACGACCTCGGACGTGCCACCTTTGAGGTGTCGCGCCGAAAGCCGCAGGGGCCTGTAGGTAACAATGAGGAGAAGCAGCCGGTGATGTCGTAAAATGGCACCATCAAACCTTCCCATCATTCAGATTAACTTGCACCACAGTAAAGACGCCTCAGCTATAATGCTTAGGAGTATGACTGGGGTGCACACAGGCATCGCGCTAATCCAAGAACCTTGGGTTGTGAACGGTGCTATTAAAGGGTTAGGGAACTTTGTTTGTTGCAGGGATCCAGAGTCGAAGAGGCCCAGGTCCTGCATACTGGTCAAAGGAACCAACGTGATACCACTACTCGACCTCAGCACAGGGGATCTGACGGTGATTTCTACTACGTTAGAAGGAGTAGGCAGGATAATACTCGCATCAGCCTACTTCCCGTATGATAACAATGATAACCCACCCAGGGAAGTCTGCAGATTAGTGGATTTCTGTACAGAACAGGACATCCCACTGATTTTAGGGTGCGATGCTAACTCCCATCATACGATATGGGGGAGCACGGACATTAATGCGAGGGGAACCACACTTCTGAATTACTTGGTTGGCACAAACCTAGACATTCTGAACGTCGGTAACACTCCTACTTTTCTCAATGCAAACAGAGCCGAGGTGATTGATATAACCCTCTGCTCAAACAACACCACGCACTTGGTTAGAAACTGGAGAGTCAGGGACGAGGCATCGTTATCTGACCACCTTCAGATAACCTATGAAGTGGGTAAGCCAGGGCGAGAGCAACCTAGATGGTTTCGCGACCCTAGGCTCACGCTCTGGAATTATTATAATATTGAATTGGAGGCCATTTTAAAGAAAGTACCAGTCGACATAAGGGACAGGGAAACTCTAGAAGAGGCAGCTCGAATCTTCACAAACGGTATCACTTTGGCCTTCCAGAGGAACTGCGACCTCAAAAGGACCAAAAACATAGGTGAAGTTACCTGGTGGAGTAAAAAACTGGAAGCACTCAAAGAGAAAACGAAAAGACTGTTTAAGGCGGCCAGGAAAGCACACAGCATTACGCTGTGGAATACTTATAAAAAGGTAAGTAATGAATACAAATCCGCGGTAAGGGAGGCACGCAAAAGAAGCTGGGACACCTTCTGCAAGAACATCAATGGAGGCAAAGAGGCGGCAAGACTGGACAGGATTCTATCCAAGAATCCGGAAGCCATTCTGGGAACGCTGAAACTCCCTAACGGCAGACATGCCTCAACTGATGAGGAGACTCTCTCCCTCCTGATCCAGGCGCACTTCCCGGGATTTAGTAGATTCAAGGATGACGAAGTAAACCCTGACTCCGCGGAGTTCGGGGTTGGCTGCAGGAAGACGTTCACCGATTTAAGTGAACGACGCCGGCTGGCCAATAAAATCGTCACGCCGACCAGGGTCAGGTGGACAGTAGGGTCTTTTAGTCCTTATAAGTCACCGGGACCCGATGGTATATATCCGGCCCTGCTACAAAGAGCGGAGGACGTTATCATCGGCCCACTGACACGATTAATAATAATTATCCGTCAATCCAGCAAAGACGGAAGTAGTAGTCTTCACCAGGAGATACAAGTGGAATAGACAATGCAATCTTGTACTGAGTGGACAGAAACTGACACTAAAGAACAAGGTAAAATACCTAGGTGTAATTCTGGATAGTAAACTATCATAAAAAGAGCACCTACAGTATGCTACCGGAAAACTCACAGCATGCCTGTGGCAACTGAGAAGGGCCGTAGACAGAAACTGGGGTTTGAGACCGGAACCAATGAAATGGATGTATGAGGCGGTCCTTAAGCCAAGACTTACCTATGCGGTCATAGTCTGGTGGAACAGAACTGCCCTATCAACAGCAAACATCATACTAGAGAGAACAAGAAGCTTGATTCTCAGGGCCATCTCCGGAGCGACTAGGACAACTCCTACTGCAGCTCTGGGGATGATCCTGAATATTGAGCCTTTCAGACTGACCTTGGGGGCAGAGGCTGCAAAGGCCCTGCACAGAGTCAGAAGAGTACTCGGAGAGGAGAGTATTGGGGAATCCATAAGATATCCCAAAGGACTGGATGGAAGGGACGTCCTGAGGATGACCCTGGACACCACGAACACGCGCTTCCTCTTCGATAAGAAGTACAGAATCAGTCTATCATCCAAGAAAGACTGGGTGACAGGTAAAGGTAGCCTACCAAGCGGGAGAAATCTGTACTACACAGACGGATCCAAGAGTATGGCAGGTACTGGAGCGGGCATATACTGTAGGCGGAACGGTAAGGGCACTATCGTACCCCTTGGCCAGTACGCCACTGTCTTCCAAGCCGAGTTGGTAGCTATAACACGCTGTGCTGGGATAGCTGCAGAAGCCGTCTCAGAGGTACGGGTGTGTATCTGCTCGGACAGCAAGAGCGCCCTACAGGCACTCAACAGTTATACAACTAAATCCAGATTAGTGTGGGAATGCTATGAAGCCCTCAGTGATCTGGCAGGAACCTCAAAGGTCACGCTATTATGGATCCCAGGGCACAGCGGTATCAAGGGAAACATGATAGCAGATGACCTTGCTAAAACCGGAGCTAAAGAAAGCTTCATCGGCCCAGAACCAGCTATAGGCATCAGCAGCAGCCTAGTAAAAGACACAATTACTGGGTGGGTAACTGCGGAGCATCAGCAGGTATGGGATAAAGAGGAACGTTGCAGGCAAGCGAAGGCATTCATCGCTCCCACAACAGCAAAAGACTGGACAAAAGTCATTCTTGGTCTCAGTAAAAGCAAAGCCAGGATCATCGTGGAAATACTCACGGGCCACGGTAATCTGAGGTTGCACAGGCACAGGATGGGCTTGGAAAACAGCCCTGAATGTCGATACTGCTGCCTGGAGGAAGAGTCATCAGAACACCTCCTGTGCAGTTGCCCAGCGCTGTCTGAAAGTAGGCGCCGATTTCTGGGAGCCTACTTTCTGAAAGCCGAGGAGATAAGGGCCAGTGCTGCCCCCGGAATCTTTTCTTTCTGAGAGGCGGTAACATCAAGGCGGTAGCTGGCATGACAAGGAGGGACGCCAAGGGAAACCATGCGTCTGGGGCTCCTACTGAGCCCAAACTCAGATTATATAATAATAATAATAATAATGTGTAAAAAGGAAATAAATATATGATTTACTTGAATAAGTATAAGTTTCTCGTATTTCCTAAAAGATGTCAAATTGAAGTTACATATTTATTAATATCTGCCTGTGCTATTTAAAATGCATTGTTCGATTTCACCTCAGCGTCTGTTCGATTTCGCACCCGATAAGGGACGAAAACGTTGTTTGTATTAATGATGAAAAAAAGGTATATATTGGGGTAACAAAGACTTACAAAAAATTTGTCATGTTAGTTTTGATGATAACAAATAAATCTACCGTCGCAGAATTAATTTTATTGATTAAGTATGTTGAACAAAAAATACTAATTAAAAAAGCGTTCAAATTCGCCTCGGTCTCCCCTACACTACAAAAAGATGGAAAGCAGAGAAGTCGAGGGATGCGAATCAGGTGGACGATAATAAGAAGGCAACAAGGTGGCAGGTATACCGGTGGATGTAGAAAATGGCGAAGACATTTCAAACACCTCAGTGGAAAAGACGGTGCGTATCCGCAAGAAATATGATCTGCTGCTTGTAAAGAACTCTGCCGGTATAGAATATAAACATGAATGTAGATATATCTTATTAGATTTCGCAGAGTTACCGCCATTATTGACAAATGCAAAATATGCCGATTGCGGAGAGCCTGCTTTTAGATTTGCATTATCTGATGAGCGACGTGGTTTCGCACATAAAGTCGTTCTAAATTGCGATCATTGCGAGATGAGAGGCTTACAAACTCAGAAATTCTAAGTCTATATATTTAAACGAGTTGAAAAGGGTAGATCGACAAGACCAGGATTCGACGAAAATTTACGTTTGAGGACCGCGTTTAGTTATGTAGACAAGGGCTATGCCAATTTCGAATAATTCTCCATGACCATGGGTATGCAGCCATTTTCGGAAACAGCGTTCGATGGATATTCGAAATTACTTGAGAGTAGCGTCGATAAATCGACTCAAATAATTTCAGACAAGTGCCGAATTATTGTAAAACAAGCCTATGCAAAACTGGATCTAGAGGGTGAATCGAGTGGGATCGAAAGGGCTAAGAAAAGACAACATCTAACCGACAAAGATTCCGAAAAAAACAATGAGTGTGATGATACAGAGATGGAAAATTCGACACACTCGGATAAAACAGTTCCTGAAAATCGAGCCGAGATTGTTGAAGTTCACGAAAAGGAAGATGAACTGAAAGATCTATGTGTAAATGCCGGTGTAAGCTATGATGGTTCTTGTCCCACTCGATGTTACAAGTTAAAACATGGTTTTGGGAGTGTTATTGATTTGTTGTCAGGATTTGTTATTGATTTTGAAATAGTATCAAAATTCTGTCATGCGTGTGCTCAGGTCGTACAAGATTCGGTGGAAGATTCTCCTGAGTTCTTCTTTTGATTCCAAGGGCATGTGAAAATTTGCCCTATAAATCACTCAGGATCCTCTGGAGTTATGGAAACGTCGGCAGCTGAGATTATACGAGAACGCTCAATGGATTATGGTTTTCGGTTGACGACGATACTTTCAGATGGAGATGCTAAGACGTTCAACCACCGCTCCAGTCTAAATATTTAGGGCTTTGAATATCCGCTTACAAAAGAAGAATGAATCAACCACGTAGGAGAAAGGTGAAATTCATTTTTCTATAATTTATGCAAAATTTATAGAGATTTGGAAACTAATAGCTAATAGAATACGGAAAAAAAGAATCGTGTAATTAAATTATACGGAAATACATCTATAATTATAAGTTTTAATTCATACGAATAGAAATAATAGTAATAGTAACAAAAACAATAACAACATCAACAATAATAACAATAATAATATTAATAATAATTTTTTTTTTTCGAAGGTATGTAGAAAATGCCATCTAAGGTACACCCGACTGGGTCCGTACAGCCGGATAGTATGGGGCTGGTTGGGGGTGCATCCACCGTGTGTATAATATAGGACGAAAAATAAAATAAACAAAAACGCGAAAAAAACTACACAGCCGTTGCTTCGCAAACCGATCCACTAAAACCTATCACCCTTTCCTCTTCTAGCGGAACCCACCCTGGTACCGTTTATCACCTTACCTCAGGGTGGTGCCATTCTAGTATCGTCTCGACAACCGCTGCTGCCTTGACCTGAACCAAATTTAAAAATTTATAATTTTAAATCCCTCGAGGGGACATCAGATCTAACCCGTCTCATTTATACGCGTATTCGAACCGGCGCATTCATCTCCGTACGGAAAGGAGAAGTATCCCTGTCCCTTCCCGCGACATTCATAAAATGAGAGAAATTGAGCGTCTCCCGGTTAAGAAAGCGTCCCATCTTCTCTCTCCACGTCCATTTCCACGGAGACGTCCGATGTCCCTGGGTTATGTTGGGGTGTCGGAGCGACTTCCAGCGCTTCATTCATACCTTCGTCGGTTGCCCTGTCTAGGTACCGCCGCTTTTGTCGCAGGATCGTCTTGGCGAATTTTGCCGTGGCGACCCACTTATTCTCGGCGGGCAGCATTTCGCCCACTATGTTCTCAGGCGTGAATTGTTCAACCGAGCCGACAAGAACTGTTCTTTCTTCGTTTCACTTTTCGCAGACGAAAAACGCGTGAAACGCATCGTCGCAATCAGCGGAACAGAAGGTGCAACTCGGGCTCTGAACCTTCCCCATACGACTGAGGTAGGAGCAGAAGTATCCATGATCACTCAGGAATTGGATCAGGTAGTAGACACTCAATTGTATTGTATATGAACATTATGATTCTAATGTGTGTGAACGTATCAGAAATCATATAAATTACTCATAATAAAAACAGGCAATGAAAGATGTAATCTATGCTTCCATATACGACGCAGTCTCTTCTGACGAGAATCCTCATCATTCGAAATGTCCTAAAGGTTCTTCGTCTTGGTGTTTCTACCATCTGCACTAGCAAAGAACAAGCATAAGTAATGTAAGGACGCCATTGAATGATCTATACTTTGAAAAAGTTCTCCCTCTATATGAACGACTAACTTACGAAGCATTACTTACAAAATGTGCTAGATGTTTGACGCGAAATGCCAATGAAAGTTTACACAGTGTAATTTGGAATAAATGCTCGAAGCAGGTGTTTGTGTCCAAGGCGCGAGTAAAATTCGCAGCTTCCATTGCCATCAGTGAGTACAATTTGAGAGTAAAAAAACATCACAGAACTTATGAAGCAAGTGGGTTGTCAATCGGAGAACACACACTGTCGGTAGCGCAAAGCTTAGACGAGCGTAAACTCAATAGGGGCGTACTAAAAACAACTAAAACACAAATAGGCCAGGAAAGTCATAGCTTTGGCTAAAAGAAGACAAAAAAAATCTGCTCGAGAATGAAGGTGTTATGTATGGTACAGGGATGTTCTGAACTCTATACGGAAAAATTAAAATGAGTTTGATATTATATCGTTTCTGAGTTCGACTTCTCGTAATGCATTTCACATTCTTCATTCTATTGTATAGTATATGGTTGTATATAGTTGTAGATAGTTTCTGTAAATAGTAATACTGCGGTTGTAATGAGATTTTGTGTATGTTATGATCGTATATAATAGATCTGCTTATGAGAGTATAACAATCAGATATGATCAGGTTTACGTATAATTTTTTGTTATTTTTTTCACCAAAATGAATTGATGAATATAAAACTATAATTGCTTATGTATTGGAGCTCTCTGCTAATAAACCTGTATAACGACAGTAATCATTCAATAATAATTTACAGAATGCATTTTATAGGTTTCATGTCATTATTCCAATTACGAGTAGCATTTTCTATGTTTTGAAGGCAGCATGGTTTACGTCGTATTCGAGTATTCTCTCTAGAATAAAGTTGTATATTATAAAAAGTTCAATTGTAAAAATGAAATCGTCGTCCGTATGAGAATAATTTGCAGTTCATACTAATGACAATAATCAGTTGCATACTAATAATAGTTCAATACAAACCGGAGTCAGCCCGTGCCGCGCCGCCAGGCTATATACGACTACGCGGACGAGCCGGCCCAAGCAGCCGCGGCGCGTCAAAGCGGGCGCAGTAAAAATGTATAAGGCCCCACAGTTTTTCATCTTTCGGGCTGAAAGTTTTTTTTACAGGTTCCTGGGATGAATTTGAACAATTTAACGTATGGATTAAGGTGACGGTGCAATGGATCAAGAATTAAATATCAGAAACCATAACAATTTTTTAAAAATGGCGAAAAAATTTATTTTTTATCTTATTTTGAGTGCGCTATCGAATTCCTCGTAAAAAACTACATATGAAACTAAACTATTGATTAACTATCATTTGGCTGAAATTTCATTTGGGTCTCCCCTTAAGTAAAAAAAATATATCAAGACATATTTTATGAAATATAATATGTAATTGCATACTGTACACGGTTAGACAGTCATAATCACTTTTTTCTATAATTATTGATGTTTGTATTCGCGTTAATTTTCCGTTTAAGCATAGCAAAATAAATCTTTTCTTAGTTTGTTGTTAAACTCACTTTTATAACATTATTTTTAAGTATAAGTAAATAAACTGTCTTAAAGTAGTCATTTCAAGTTTTAAATTTGCCACTTGTAAAGTTTAAACACTTAACTATAAAAATGTTATTAACGTTTGAAGTTAGATGTTTAATAGCTGAGTACGATTCTTTTTAAAAAACATTGTTATTGGAGGCCTGTATTTTGATAACAAGAGTTATCTAATTCTTTTGAGCTTATGTACGTTAATGATAGCTCATTTAAGAATATTATCTCATACTTTAAATAAAATTTTCTTCAAATAAAAAAAATTAAAGTCATAAAACCATTATGATCGAATAAAAATGCTTTGCATAAACTCACCTTTAAAATGTGAATAATTAAAAAACGTTTTCTTTAAAGTAGACACGTGATAGTTAGACCGGAAAAAATAAATTTATATATAACCGTGTATAACTATATATAATCACTTATATGTAATTATATATCGATTTTGACCATATGTAAAGATATATAATTATATATAGTTATATAAGACCATATATAATCATATGTGAGCAAAATAAAATAATAAATTAACAATATAATGATTAATTTATTCAAATATCAATCAAATAATGATTTTTATTAAAAAATAATGATTTATTATCCCTATTAAAAGAAAATATTATTATCAAAAGAAATAAATTAGCCCGAGATACGACTCGAATCCGAGATCTTTGAGTTGAGAATCCAGCACGTTAACCATATTCCCAACTCATAACTGTTGAAATTGTAACACGGGAAGTACTTTAATAGTTACATCAATTCTGCCGTCATCAGAGAGTAGAAGTATCAAGTTCTGGTAAAACTAGGATATGATCAAGCATCTTAGGAGTCAGATAAGGTCCTAATCAGGTGCCTGAACAGGACCTGATGCAATATGTAGTGGCATGCATATCGGGGCCATGCTATGTTTCCACTTTATATACAATTGTATATGGCTATATATAATTATATATAAATGGGACCTATACATGAATATTTTAACAGGTAGTAAGATGCTTGTATATCATTATATATGATTTTATATAATCATATATAGCTATATATAAGTGTATATGAGAGGTTAGATATAACTATATATGAATATATATAATTTTATATGGCCGTATATAACTGTATATAACGCTATACAAGCTAATTGCCACTAGACTTGTATATGCTTGACTATATATATTTATGTAAGGTCAAAATCCATATATTCTCATATACAATCATATAAAATCATATATGATTATATATGATTATATATGATTATATATGATTATATATGATTATATATAACCATATAACTATATATATATATATATATAACTATATATGGTTATATATAAATCATTCTTTCCCGGGAGGTTTTAGTATCATCTATAAAACCCATTTTGATTTTTTGAATTTCGTTTTGCCAGTCCAAAGTTATAGACATCTTTGTGCGCCATGTGCGTGCTCACACTTTGCCTTCGTGCGTCAGTCGCTTGCTGTGGCGCTCCAGTGTACAGCGTTAATTAATAAATTCTAGTGCACGCAAGTTTGTATTAATACATATGATACATATTTTTTATGTAAAATTTCCTCCTCTTTCGATTGGCGGGGTTCATTTTTCAAAAAATCATTTTGCATTTAATTTGTTAAATAAACAATGACGCGGTAGATGTAGAATGGTTAACTTTTGGTATTTAGTTTTTGATACCTTAAAAAACATTTTCCAGCTTAATTTGCACAGAAATAATTGTTTTTTAAACAAATATCTGACTTGACTCCACTATATGTAACTTTTACACTCAATTACAAATTAGGTTTATATATTAGTGCATTCAAGTATCAAATTTCAGATTTTTCTTTTAAAGCTGTAAGATTTGGATACGGCACATTCGCAATACCGAACAAACTGAAAAGATTTATATTGTATGCTAAAATTGATTTTTTAGAGGTTTCAATAAGTGCATCAAGTATATAATGATATATTTGAGTGACATAAACAATTCATATCAATTATTACAGTATATAACATAGACACCTACACACACAAAATCTGATATACTGTAAGGGTCCATATTTATATGATATGAATATTGGTTTATTTTAATTATTTATTTTTTAGAATACTTTTATATACTATTTTTTTTATTGATATATGCAAAGAATGAATTATAAGAATAAATAAAGTGAAGATGAATAAATGAATTGAAAATCGCGTTTGCGCATTAGACTGATCATCACGAAGCGAATATCCGCACAAAGAGGAATCACGAAGAGTAGGGATGTGTGCCCACATCCATGTGAGTTGAGAATGATAGAGGGAGTGAGAAGAGTGGGAACTTGGTTGCTTAGTGACGCCGGCAGCAAGGTTCCAACCGCAGTCGAATTTGCAGGCTGGCAGTGATGTAAAAGTGGGGAGTCAGGACACAGTCGCCTAGCGAGCAGGACCTTACTCCTCTCGCTCTTATAAAAATGATTTGGACAGCTAACTTATATACTCGCTAGTTTACTCATTACTATTAACAAATATATGAGTGAGCGCAAGTTGTTTTTATGATGTCGAACTGTGATATTAAATAAATGCAAGACATTCGACTTGCTTAAGGGGTAACACCACTCTAGCGTACCGAAAAAATGCCTAATTTGTACGATTTTTTACAAGAGTAGGAAAGAAGGGATCAGATTTCTTTTTTGAGGGTTTACTATACATATATTGAGGTACAAAAATATATTTTTTTACATTTAAATACAAAATGGCGGCTATACACCGAATATCGTCAGAAGCCTTTTTTTCAAACCTCCAAACGGGAGAACACTTTTCTCGGAAAGTATGAGACTTGGAACAAAAAAACAAAGAAATTCTTAATCTATATAACGTTAACTTTGGAAGTACGTAGGGTTTTTTTATTTCAATTTTTGTAGAAATGGCGCACTTCTAAAAAAAGTCGATTTTTCTAAAAAAAAAACGATGTAAATTGTTTATAAGAAAAAAATTTACATTCAATCGACAAACGGCTACGTACTTCTTTGGAGAATCTATTTGTGAAGCTACAGTAAATATTTCAATCCAATCCAAGCAATAGTTTACGAGTAATCTGTTCTCCCAGTTTGAAAAAGCCGGTTTCGAGAAAAACGCGTTTAAAGTTTTACATACACTTAAATCGTCGATATTTTTTGTTTACCTCTAATCTGCGATGCCGGCATCATACATTTGGTCATCCAAATTAATATTTGCCTCCTCCTCTTCCTTTCTCATCGATTTTGAATCTAATCGGGCCTTCTTGGCTGCATCTGTGAGCGACCGCTCGGAAAACTTGATCCGCCGCTCATCAATTTCAATGCAGAAATTGAAACAATTTGGTCCTATTTTAAGGCCTAATTTCTGCATAAGCTTCATGACGCTTGACAGGCCATCGTTGTAATTTACACACACACACACACACACACACACACATATATATATATATATATATATATATATATATATATATATAAATGCCTCCGGCAATATATACTGCAGTGTCAAGAACGTGCTTGCCACTGGAGACTGATTTCGGAACCATACACCACACGATTGAGTTGAAACTCTCGTTGCTGTTTTGCGTATATCCGCCGAGGCAACGAGCCAGCAGATTGTCGCTGCTCAATTCAGCATATATAGGAGAAATTGCTTCAAATACCTCTTACGACATTGCTGGCTTGTGTTTATAATTCAAATCTCCAGTGGCCTGGGCCCTCTGTCACGAGCACCATGAATCTTCGCCGCGCGGGCATCTCTCGCGCCTCGAATTGTCGTCCGTCGATATTTTATGGTCTAGCGTTGCGTAGATTTAATTGCGCATATTTTTTATAGAATCATAATTTCCACGTATTGCTAGACCATAATAAATTGACAATTCGTCGATTAATTTACCAGTGAGTTTGCTCTTTCTTCCGAGACCTTTAGTTTTCTTTTTTAAATTTCGAAGGCGAATACCCATCCGTTTCTGCACGTGGACGATGCACTCTTTCTTCATTACTGACAAATTTTCATACGGCTGCGAGTCTACGATACCTTTAAAAGTTTTTGAATCACCGTCCCCGACGTAATTGGCATATTTAAGTTGGTGTAAAGATTCTGAGCGCTGGAACATCTCAATAACAGCATCCAATTCCATTTTTCCTGGGTTTCGAGCCATTCCTTGTACTCATCCGTGTCACTTTTCTTTTCCCAAAATTCGCATGCCTTACAATATTTAGATTTTACTAAAATATCGACCACTTTGCCAGTACACCATCCAATAAGTGATACAAATCCGAAAAGGGACGTGAATCCGCGTTTGCGCCACGAATCATCGCCAGATACAGTAATACCACTTGTGTTTCCTTTTTCATCACTTTTTTTCTTTTCTTCCTTAGTTGCATTTTTCATACTCTGCTCACAAACCTCCTTTGCATCGACAGCAATCTTCTGCACAACTTTATCGTAAAATGATTGAAAAATTGGCCGCGGGAGCTCCATGAACGCGCAAAATTTTATTATTCCATTCAATCCTATTCTCGGTAGTCGCATAGCAAGAATCATTCTACGATTAATGTCGTATGCTTTTTCAATTGAATGGTGAAGAAGGGATAGAAATGTTGTCGCAGTTTTGGCATGAAATAACAATTTTGAAACCCAAGCCACGCTTTCCACACTCTATGAATGTCACATCTGACTTGCACTTTTTGCATACAACAGCTTGCAATATAGCGGTAAATACGGTTAAAAAATTCAGAATTCGATAAGCAAAGCCTTCATCTACTTCAAAGTCATCAGGATCGATAGTAGATAATTTTCGAGCCGATGTGCCAACCGCCTCGACGCTTGGCTTCTTCATTTCATAACGGTTACTTGGCCGCCGCTTTGAAATATTCGGTCTCTTGAAATTGCTCTTTTTCCCCGTCGTCGATTTCTTGCCATCATACACTGGTTTTTCACTACTCATATTGTTTATAATTTTTACACTGTTCACTTAAAATCAACGAAATTTGTAATATATAAAAGTATAAAAACGAAAAATCAGCAGAAATACAAATCGAAGCGTGTGCTCGGCGTCGCTTTGCAGCTGCACTAACTAACACATATACACGCCGATACAAGCTAATTTCAGTATTAGCGCACTCTGCAGGATGCCTGAGGAACCTCAAGGACCTTTGGCTCTGTAAGTAACAAGGTCTCCTATTATTCGAATAGATGAAATCAATACAAAAGCGATAAATCAGAACGCGCTGCGCGCTCTCATTTAACGCGATCAGTGAGCGGTCCGAGGGACTGCCGTAAAATCGATATTTGAACCTTTTAAAAATTATTTGACACTATAGGACCAATTGCATATTATTTTTATGACCCTAAAGTATTGTTTAACCCTTTCGTGCACATAAGAGTTACAGCTATGGTGCGGGGAAACTGTTTACATTTCATAGGGTCCCGATTCGCACTGAATCCGAATCCGAGGTCAGATTTTGAAAATTCAAGATGGCGGATCCAATATGGCGGACGGGAAAGTAAAAAAATCGAGATTTTGAAAAACAAATTTTTTTTCGTAGTTTTTGGGTAAAAAATTCATAAACTTCGAGCCGCGCTGAACCCGAATCCGAGGTCAGATTTTGAAAATGAATTTTTTACTCAAGAACTAAGAGAGATATCGAAAAAACAACAAGAACAGTTTCTATTTGTGTTTTCACGTAGAATACGAAAATTTTTTTGTTTTTCAAAATCTCGATTTTTTACTTTTCCGTCCGCCATATTGGATCCGCCATCTTGAATTTTCAAAATCTGACCTCGGATTCGGATTCAGCGCGGCTCGGGAACCCTTAGAGCATAATCAATTTCCTACTCATGTGGTTGCAACGCTTATGTGCATGAACGGAATAGACGGCAAATAGGTCTGCGTTATTTTCAAAGTTTATGAATTTTTTACCCAAAAACTAAGAGAGATATCGTAAAAACACCAAAAACAGTATCTATTTGTGTTTTCACGTAGAATACGAAAAAAAATTTTGTTTTTCAAAATCTCGATTTTTTTATTTTCCCGTCCGCCATATTGGATCCGTCATCTTGAATTTTCAAAATCTGACCTCGGATTCGGATTCAGCGCGGCTCGGGACCCTATGAAATGTAAACAGTTTCCCCGCACCATAGCTGTAACTCTTATGTGCACGAAAGGGTTAAGCCGAAAAAAAATAAATTTATTGAAAATCCTGGAGTGGTGTTACCCTTTAATATAAAATTCTAATATTATTTTTTTTCTATACACAAATACGAATTTTTCCAATTTTTCTATTTCTTTCTTTCATTTAGGTTCCTCGTTTGGAAAATAATAAATTGAATAAAATATAATTATCCATTTATTCAAATAATAAATAATATACAAATCAAGAACTCTTACAATGGCGTACAAACACGGAACCGGGGTTTAAATAAACGCATTTGAATCTAAGAAATTTTGGTGGAAACGTAGTGATTTGATTCTTGACAATAACAATAATAAGTAAGAGAAAAAAAGATTGTCTTTAGGGATTAAGAAATCAAGATAGAAAATTGATTTAAATGAATGAAATACTATTAGATGATTGTAAATCACAAAAAAATAGAAATCATGGACACTCCTAACAAAACGGATTCCAACATAATGAGTACTGGAAATATAATAAGAGAATTTGATTTCGGATTGTACAAAGAGAATTCAAATTTATCTAGAGTAGAATATGCTACAAAATTGCTAAACTTAGCTAAAGAAATTGAATCGTATTCTGAAAAAGATCTAATACTAAAAATAATAGGTTATTTTCCAATTAATATTCGGTATTATATACGTAAGCAAAAGATAGAAGATCCAACCAATTTTTTAAAATTTTTGTCAAAAGAAAACGATAAATATCCAGTAAAAAGAGAATTAACATCAAGTACAATTGAAACTCAAGAGATACAAAATGGAAATTTTTCAGATATTGAACCTCGAAATATTAATCACTGTCCTTTACAAGATTACATTATTCAAAGTTCAGAAGAATCTGATATGAAGTCAAGATCAATAAAAAAGGCTGATTCCGGAGAAAATGTCAATACAAGAAATTGCGGAAGGTGGGGGGGGGGGGGGGGGGGCAGTGAAGATTATAAAACAACTAACAAAATATCGTTAGAAGAAACTATATCTAATGCTCGAGCTCATAATAATTTTATAGATTATAGTAAAGATTTATTAAATCTAAGTTTTTTAAATAAGAAAACTGAAATTAATACTATGAAGACGCCACAAGATGAAATTGAATTAAAAAATGCTCAATGCAATATTTTATGGTCAGATTCTGCCTCTAAAATAGAGGAAAATCAAAGGGAACAGATACCAATATTTGGGACACAGGCTCAAAAAAGCGAAATTGCTTGTGAATCCCCGATGTCTACTAAATTAATCAAGGACACAGTAAATAGAGAAAATTCCAGTGTGAATTCCAAAATAAATGACGAACTCCTTGAGCAAAAGTCAAGAGAGTGTAAAATTATCGAAAGTCGTTTGTCAAAAACTAAAATAATTCAGCAATTACAAGGAAGTGAAGATTTGCAAAATTCAACATAAAAAGTGCTTTTCCAAGAAGAAATTCAAAATCGAAATATTGAGCCAGAGGATCAAAATGTTACATCTTTACAAGACGATAAAATTATCAAAGTTGAGAAACATTCCTGGAAAAAAGGAAATGATGGAATTGGACCATTAAATAAGACCAATTTCAAAAACAAGAAATCATGAGTGATGCGCAGTTTTGTCCATGGGAGTTACATTTTGCTTAGCATGCGCAGTTTTACTATAGCAAACGTAAAGAATTCCAGTAGAAATAAATTATTAGCCTACGAGATCTACAACAGAAGAAGGAGACGACGACTTTTTAGTAGATCCAAGCTACAGCTGACATCATGGAGGTGATCAGACGAACTATTGGTGCAGTGTTACAGGTACGTTAGTGAAAATTGCGCGATTTATTAAAAATGTTCCTAAAACGAATTAATAATGCAATATAATTATTTATTTATTTAAATAATAAAAAATATACAAATCAAGAACTCTTACAGTACAATAGCTACACATAATATTTCACTGAAAACCTCTCCTCGTCAGATTAAAGAAAAAGCTGAGATTTAGGTACAAATCAATCAATAGACTGAAATTTTAAATATCTGATATTATAAGCTAAAAGTGATTTCCAGAGTTTTAAATGAGTACGCTTGAGTATCAAATGACTTTTTTGAGTTAAGCGGACCATTAATATCAATTATTACAATGTATACATTCTGATATACTATACTATAGGTAATATGAAGTGCCTGTCGAAGGCAGAGCAAATTTTTTCTGGCTTTACTAACCAGAAGAAACTTTCACAACAAATTTGGGAGTTTTGTCTCTTATTTTCTGATCTGTGAGATTGGAGTACGAAGAGGCCTATACCCTACATTTGGAGTAAACACATTTTGCAGGTTAAATATGATTTCCACAGCTTTAAATGAGTACGTTCAAGTATAATATGCCTCATTTGAGTAAAACAGACAATTAATAACAATTATTACAATGAATAACACATCCTGATATACTATAGCATTAGTAATATTTCACTGTAAACCTCTATACTCCAAATTAAAGAAAGTGCCCGACGAAGGCTTGGAAACCAACTTTTTCTTGCTTTACTAACCACAAGAAACTTCCACAATAGATTTTCAAAGTGCTACCTCTTTTAGTTTCTTTGCTGTTAGATTTGGGTAAGAATAGCCTGATACCATGAATTATGAGGAAACTTATATTAGAAGCTTAAAGTTATTTCTAGAGTTTTAAATGAGTACGTTTGAGTACAAGATGACATATTTGAGTAAAATAGACAATTTATACTGACATACTATAGCTATTGTAATATGTCATTGTAAGCCTCTACTCTCCAAATCAAAGAAAGCGCTTGACGAAGGCTTAGAAACCAACGTTATATATATAAATAAATATAAATCGCTCTTCTCTTCATACTTTGTTTAAAATATATTTTTGCGTATAATGTGTTAAATCCAATTATGACCTAAAAATTGATTTTTGATACCTTTTTTGCGCTTTAGTTTTCGATTTTCTCGACAAACTTTGTCTAATTGACGTTTTCGTAAAAAATATTAAAAACTAGAAAGTTGTATATATATATGGAGCATTATTTTTGGACGGGAGACCCCATCCTCCCCAAAATTCATTTGAGATCAAAAAATCGGGCGACGGTGCAAATGAAAGCTTAGAATATGTATGGCCGTAATAGCTCAAAGACGTCATAATGAGCCAGCAGTTTTCGAGCTTAATATTCGTATAGGTAGTTGATAAATTAGGAATAAAGCTTTTTTCTATGTATTTTGTTCCGATGAACACTATTCTGTACTCATTTCTGGTTCATCACTAAAGCTTTCCTACATACCCTCAAAGCACCCCGAAACATCAGATTTACGTGGATCCCAATCGCAGAGATAGTAAAAGAATTAAGACTAAGCTCATTCATAAGGATTTCGAGGCAGGAATGTTAAATACATTTCATATTTTGCTTGTAAATAAGTTTCGTATCAGTCGTAGAATTAGAGTAACTTTTGATTAATAACTCATATTTTTTATTTAGTGTGAAGCTATGACTCTTTTGTATTTGTGGAACTGCTGGAGCATCGTTAAATCTTTTATTAAGCGATCCAGCTGCCTTATCATGTTCTATTTTACTGTAAACAAGTGTATTAATTGTTTTGAAATGATTCTGACCCCATTTGAGAAGTTTTTCAGGAGATAAAATGGCATCAGCTGGTTTACATAAGAGACTACGTCTTTCAGCTTCTATCTTGAATAAGGCTTCAACACCATCGGATGCTCCTTTTCCGTTAGCAGAAGCGTGACAATGCCATTTAGCCTGCACACCAAAATGATTGATGAGATTAATCATTTGAAATTTATTTTTGAAATTCTGCTTAGCACCGTCAGTGTAATAAACAATGTTCTTTGCGCGTAGACTTTGTTTTATATGTGGAATTAGCATTTTCTGCACTGTATAAACAGCTGCTGTGTCATGCCTTGTGCTGTCCGATAAAAAGCTAGAGATTTGTGTTGAATTACTGAATTTTGTTTGTAGTAATAAACCACAGGAAAGACGGTACATTGAGTATTGTTGAAGTGAAATGCCTGTGACGCCTCCTGAACGAAGTATTTGTAATTTTCAGAGAAGTCTAACAAAGCTAGTACTTCACCTTCATCAAGATTTTTTTTTTATTTTCGAAGAACTGAGACTGTTGTTTTGCTATGAGGTTTTAAAATACCTAATTTATCGCCTAATTTATCAATAAAATCATTTGTAGAAAGGATTTGCGTTAGCAAAGTCGATTGATCTGTCCCAATCCAGGTACTAAATTGCACTTTATGAGTAGCTTTGTCTTCCATTAATTGTTGTAGGAATTGCAATAAACTTGCAACACTTGGAAATCTGCTACATTCGCCTAATAAAGATTCATCGTTGGGATGGTTACAAGTAATATTCTGTAGACAATCTTTAAAGTCTTAAAAGTAAATCTTTGACTCGCGCGAGAAAGAAAGCGCTGGAGAAAGGAGTCATTGCTCCCGAGGTTGCTGACCTGCCAACACCATCAAGCAACACTACTACATCGGGAGTTGCAGATAAGCATAACATCGACTTCTCTCCCTGAACCCATTTCTTTCCAAGCGGCCATTTTATAGTCGATTGTTTTTTGCCTAAAAAATTGTCGAAAAAAAAATAATAATAATCAATAGCACTTTTCTGAAGTAAAATTGTCCGCTCTTTCCGATTCTGAAGTTGGAATTTTGAAATGTCCGTTGGAAAATTTTTTCGACAATTTTTTAGGCAAAAAACCAATTGACTATAAAATGGCCGCTTGGGATGAAATGGGTTAACTGAGATTCTCTCACCTGTGTTTAACCGCATGAATTTTGCGGCAGTTTTGCGCACTATTAAATTTATTAGTAATTCTTATGTTAAATCTTTATTTGTTAAATGGTCAAAATCTCTTAGAAAATTAGCTAGCTCTAACTCAAGATTAATATTTTTACTCAAATGTAGAACATATGACAGAGTTCCTAAACACGTTTTTGGCATTAATAGGTTATTACAAAATATATCGTTCCGCAGTATGTCTATTTCTAAAAAAATCAACCATTTTTCGTTGAACATCCAAAGAAAGTGTCTCAATCTTGAGATTACAGATTTGAATATTCATATTAAATTTTTTAAAAACATCTATAGATAATATTGTTTCAGAAGTAGAAAGTTTAACCTCATTAGAAGTTGTCAAGAAATTTATGTCCTATTACGAACCCGTTTTAAATAGCATAAAAAGTAAATGTAAAGTAATACACGATAAAAAATTTAATGAATTGATTAATTTTAAGAATAAAAAAATTAATAATCAAAATAATTTTTGTGATAATAATACCATTAATGATAATAATTTTAATAATGTAAATACAGTTTTTAGCTTGTATAATGGTATTAATAATGTAGATATAGATCCTAATAATAATAATAATGTTATTAGTATTAGTAACAATAATTAGTAACAAAACTATAATGAAAATGAAGTTTTCAAAGAGAAATGGTTAATTAATCTCTCTAACACCCCTCTTTCTCCATTTGTTTTTAACATTCTCAGCATGGGTGATAAATTTAATTTTAATTGCGATTTAGATAAAAGCACTAATTTGAATATTATAAAAACATTGATAATTGCCCCAGATTCAATGAGAATATAGATAAAAAAATTAGAGAGGACCTTTTGGCAACTTTAAATAGTTATATTAAAAACAAAAAATACATCACGATTCAGGATACTATTCTTAAAGAGAAAATTAAACAAACAGAAAAATTTATAAAAAGTTATAAGGAGCTAATGTTTACTAAGGCTGATAAAGGCAACGTAACGGTTGTAATTAATAAGGATTGCTACATTGAGAAGGTAGAAACAGCTCTTAGTGATACAAAATATTACAGCTTATTAAACATATCCCCCTTGCCGAGAATGAAAAACAATTTTTCCAATCTTAATAAGGAATGGAGTCAAAGAGGAGTGTTCGACTGTGACGACTCTTTTGTAGGTGTCAAGGGTGACTTAGACAATTGCACTTTAGCCTGTGCTTATATTCTTATTAAGATTCATAAATCTGGAAACCCGGCCGTGTAGTTGTCTCAGCCATAGGTAACCCCTCTTACAGCTTTGATAAGGGGTTATCGAAATTTTTAAACAAATATATTCCAAAGCCGAAGTCGAACTTAAATAATAGCACTCAATTGAAAAAGGACTTAGAAAAAACTCGCATTCCAGAAAACTTTCAGCAAACGTCACTCGATGTTGTTTCTCTATTTTCTAATTTACCACATGCTCTTATTTTACAAGCTCTAGATAAAAAGTGGAAGTATATAAAAAATATTGTTCCCCTATCAAAACAAGAATTTTTAGAAGGGGTAAATTTACTTTTAGATTCGACGTTCCTTCAGTTTAACGATAAGTTCTACAAACAAATCCTAGGTGCTCCTATGGGGTTTTGCACTAGCCCGCTTTTTGCCGACATCACTATTGAGGCTTTGGAGAATAGTTGCTTAAAAAGTTTAAATAATAGTATATTGTTTTTTAAAAGATATGTTGATGATTGTTTTTTAATAAATAAAAAGATTGATACTGATAAAATTTTACGAACATTTAATATGTACAATATCGAACTGCAATTTATAATTGAGATTGAGAAGGATAATAAAATATGTTATTTAGACAAGGAAATTATTAGAAAAGAGAATGACTACACGATCACTAATTGATACAGGAAACCCACAGCATCTGGACGATATATAAATTTTCTCTTTCATCACCCCTTATCACAAAAAATTGCAATTATTTACAATCTTGTTGACAAAAGTATTAATCTGTCAGACCCGATTTTTCATGAAGAAAATCTGAATATTATAAGGTTTTTTCTAGTGAATAATGGCTATCTGCAAAAATGTATCGAAAAACCTATTAATAAAAGACTTCATCACATTAAAAATTATGATAATAATACTAATAATAATGCCAAAAAGCGAGCTATATTTAAGTATCCGAAAATGGCCCTTCCCTTTTTTAAAAACGTTACATTTAAAATTAACAAATAACTAAGAAAGTATAATGTTATTCCGATTAACAAAACTATTCACAAATTCAACTATATGATTAAGTTAGGGAAAGATAAGCTTGACAAATTTGATAATAGTAATGTTATTTACAAAATAGATTGCCAACAGTGTCCGGCTACTTACATTGGGAAGACTACTAGACATTTACATAAAAGAAAAAATGAACATAAAAATGATGTAAAAAATGAAAATAGTACTTCGACGCTTGCCAATCGTGGTAATACTTTATTTCATACTATAAATTTTGAAAACATTAAAATTCTTGATCGAGAAAGTAATACTAATAAACTCTCATTTTCGGAAATGTTAAACATATACTACCGTAGTGACACTATCAATAAAATTGAGGATACTCAGTTGTTAAAAAATATTTACAAGAGCTCTCTAAACTTAGTAAAAAAACATCTAAAATAATACCCTTGCTTAAAACTTTTGTTTACCGTATTTTATTTATGTTTATATTATTGATTATTATTTATATAACTATATTGTATTACAATTAGCTTGTTTTGGTTGCTCCATGACTTTTTTCATTTTGTTGCTCGCTCTTATATTATAAAATTGAACGTTGACGCAGATAATTGTATTAGTTTACTATGAAAGGAGATTTTCTGAGTCTTTCTCCCCTTCCTTCGTACGGACGCACTGGCCTCTCGCGAGAGGCTTTGGGATGGCAGGGCGGGATCCGGGGAGCATGTGGTCGGTGGAGGTGGCGCGACGCACATGACTGGCCGGCGCGCTCGCTTAACTCGCGCACGCCGAGCTTCTCTGTCGCGTGCTATCTCTTCACGCCTCATAGCACTCTGGGTTTCATCGGCCCGACCTGCGATCTGGGAGCCTTTATACCCTTCTCCAAGTGATTGGATATCGCGGGGGGCTAGTTCGTTTGTATTTTAATTGCTCCCTCAGTGGTTTCTGGACGTGCCGCGCGATAACATCATGCGCCGACTAATAAATATCGAGACGTCTTTTGTCACTTTTTGTGAGCCACTCAGAGGGAAATTTTACAGTGTATTGTGTCTATGTGAGTAAAAATATTAGTTGGTTTTATATTTTCTTAATTAATTTAATAATCTTAGAACAAAAAATGTCATAGTTTGTTTATTTTTTGTGTTTAAGGCTGTGCTTATTTTCTTGGGTTCCGCTTGTTGTTATATAAGAAATTTGTGATCTTAGTTGATATATAACCGTAATTTGTTATATTAGGTAGGTTTTTATGATAGATATTATGTTAATAATTCGGTAATGTGAAAAAAAAATCAATTATTGTATTATGTAAATTCTTTTTGTAGCCTGAAGAGGGGAGTAGAAAAACTCCCGAAACGTTGCTAACGTAAATAAATTAGTGGGATAGTTCCTGGAGATCATTCGAGCTTTTATTCATCTTAAAATTTCCCTTGGAACAATAAATTCAACTTTACAAATCTTTAAAGTCATTTATTGAATTTTTTGAATCTTTAGTGAGCTTTTTTATGTTAATAGCATCCAATAATAACTTATTTATAATTCCGATGAATCGTGCAAATACAGACGGAATGTGTTCCACTGGAACCTGCAAGGACACAATGTTTTGAGCGAAGCTGAGCAAATTTGCTAAAACTCACAGAAGAATCTACATGATTTTGTTTGTATGTTACATAAAGTGTTCTCCAAAAGAAAAAAGAAAAAAAAAAGCAAAAATCCATTTAGAGAAGGCGTTTCTAATCAAACAACGACCTTCCAAGCTTTCTACCGAAACATCTTTTTTGCCAGGCATTATTCTGCTATTCGCATCATCTTCGTAGAAATCAATAACATTTTTGATAGTATCTTTGGGCAATTCTCAACCTGATTTCGTAGTAGTAGTTCCTAAAATACCCTTTAAAGCTCTAAGTTCTTTAGACTTCTGAGCTAGCTGCCAACTGCATCCAAATTCACTTGCAATTTTATTCATATACCCTGATTGTGGAGAAATTGTCAGGATACTCAACTTTTGTGGATCTTTAGTCGATAAGCTTGCAAATTTTTCTTTGAATCCATTTAGCATTTCTTCCAATTCAATTTCCCTTTTCGACCGAACAACGTCAGTCTCAGTTAAAAGTGGTTGAACAAAATCAGGATTAGAAGAATCAACATTCATATTATTTGAAGAATTCATATCAATATCACGTTGCCTATCGTCCGGTACATTTTGAGATGACTCAGAATTTACACTCTGAATACTCTCACTATAACGGCGTCTGCATTCCCAACAAATTTTAGCACTTGAAAAAAAAGAAGGTAACTTTCGTTTTAGAGGTTTAGAGAGATACCTCAAATCTTTCTCCTTGTGACCATCTGCGCCTAAATAATTATAGGGGTTGCAGCATCCTCCACCATGCACAATGTCTGCTTAGGACATATTGGAAATAAAGCTAAGATTGGGTGACTATTGGAAAAAAATATTTCGTTATGAAAAGAACTGCTTGCGGTTATTAGTTTTGAAAAGAGCTGTTTTTGGGGAATAGTTATCAAAAGAACTGTTTGTGAGTATTAGCTCTGAAAAGAACTGTTTGTCAGTTTTAGCTCTGAAAAGAACTGCTTGCGGCTATTAGCTCTGAGAATAACTGTTTGTGAATTGTTTGTGAGTATTAGTTCTGAAAAGAACTGTTTGTGAATTGTTTGTGAGTGTTAGTTCTGAAAAGAATTGTTTGTGAGTATTAGCTCTAAAAAGAACTGTTTGTTAGTATTAGCTCTAAAAAGAACTGTTTGTGAGTATTAGCTCTGAAAAGAACTGTTTGTCAGTTTTAGCTCTGAAAAGAACTGCTTGCGGCTATTAGTTCTGAAAAGAACTGTTTGTGAGTATTAGTTCTGAAAAGAACTGTATGTGAGTATTAGCTCTGAAAATAACTGTTTGTAAGAATTAGCTCTAAAAAATTTTTTAAATATTTGCCGTAAAAATAATTTTGAAAAGAATTGAGTTCTACAGAGAGTGTAAGTTTTTCTCATGGAAATTCCAAGATGTAATGAAAGAATTTCACTGAAGTAATAGAAAAGTTTGTAAGTACGAGTCTTATGAAACTATTGGTAAATTTCAAGTTCCTTCGAAGAATTAACGAGGCTCCAACGGTTCTACTTATACTAAGGAGCCACAGCTTGAAAGTAAATACAAAACATCTGTTACTTATCGGAAGTTACTCTGACGCTATGAATGGTACGAAACTTGTTTATAAGACAAAATAGAATAGGAAATGTATTGTACATTTGTGACGTAGGGAACGTTACTTAAAGTAGCTAACGCGTACTAACACGCATTACAGGAAACCCAGCCAACAAGTCCATGCGCGAGCCTAACTACACCCGGGCTGGAATTTAATAATTTATGATTAATACTAACGGGGGGATATTTTCGCGTTTCCCGAGGTACACGAGAGAAAGGAGCCGTGCACACACCGAAGCCACGAACTATCATCCGACGGTAAAACACGGAGCACGATACACGGTGCGTAGACGGTACAGCGGGCACTGCACCGTGGCACACTTTACGGACACATACACCAGCACGCCCCGAAGCAGGAACACCAGCAACCAGGGGATGCTCCGGGGAAAAGCCGCAGTAACAGCCAACAAGAACCGACGACAGCTGATCTGCGCAGACTAAAAGAGAGGCAGCCGGTACACACGCAGAAGTGACCGCGCTAGCCGCGTCTGTGCCAACTACACACACGCGCACTCACACTAGCCCAGCACACCTCGCGCACGCACGCAGAAGCGGCCGAGGTAGCAGCAGTCGCCACTAACACCGGGAGAACCGAATTAAAGCACTCCTGGGCGACGACGCGTCAGCTGGACCGCACTCAGCGAGATCACGCCGGCGGAAAGCAGACAACAACAGAGGCGGCAGCACCTACTGATCGTACAACGAGAAGAGCCAGAAGAAAGAGGAGAGCGAGAGAGAGAAGCAAGGCGAAGCGAAGGCTGAAGCCTAGTGGGAGAAGACGGAGAGAGGGGAGAGAACTGCTTACCCAGCGGCGGAGCCGCCGAGCGTTACGATACTACAGTGAGTACGGCAAATGTATATAGATATACTCGCTGCAGGCGGGCAACACGAGGGAACTCGGCGCGCGCGGGGAGTATATATATATATATATACCCGTACGGTGGCATGCTGCCGCAGTAGTAGCCGCTATATTAATTACGAATTCAAATATCCGCGTGTATTCGCGACCGGACAAGCAAGTGTGAGATTTGCACGAGGGACGAGTGACTCGACGCATGCTAGCACCAGGACATTTGTAACGTTGCGGTGAGTGGACTGTGTAAAGCCAGACAGCTTGCGGCACCCGGCTCATAAGGATAAAGTAAATTAATTATTATTATTTTAAACATTTGAACCGTGGTGTGACTTACTGCTCACGACACGACGCGACCGTAAATTCAGTGCGCGTTACAAGCCAGTGAGATCGTTAAATTAATAATAGGAGAACTCTCTTTCGCGATTAACTTCATTAACAGTTATTTTTGAGGGTTAATAATTGCGCGAATAATTAGACAAAATTAGGGAAGATTTATGGTAGCGGGGTTGAAAAACTTGAATAACCTGGTGACGTGGTTGTTTGGCCGTATTTAATCTATATGCCTGTAATGGCCGGCATTAGTCATCTTTAATTTTGTGACTCGCAACGAATAGTGTAAAATAGAACAATTGTTGAATTGTAATCATTGTTATTGTTACTAAATATAGCCTAGGTACTTGAAATTGTTAAATGTATTAATTATCTAAATTATTCATCGTAATGTCCCTTGACGGAACCTCCTCAGATGAGAGCTCATGCTTGGTAGTACACTTTACCTGGCACCCTTATAGATAAACACAAATTCGATAAAGTAAAGGATAAGTCCCTAGAGTGGAACATTAATTATTTATATATATATATATATATATATATATATATATATATATATATATATATATATATACTTATACGTAAATAAATCCTATGTCATAAAATATATGATAAAATATAATTACTTTTAATTTTTTCGAAGTTCTATTTGGATTAGAAGTCGCATTTTGGTTATAAGACAAAATCGCTTAGTTAAATGATAATAGATTGAGATAATTGTATATTTTTTTGGTAATCAGATTTTCAAAATGACAAAGGGTTTCTTGGGTGTTTGACTAAAAACTGACTACCCAAATATTTGAAATAAGTATTTAGAACAATTTGTCTGTAATTTTCTACAAAGATCTGTAGCAAGCTTTGCAGTACTAGAGACAATGTGCCTCGAGAGCTGCTTGAACGAGCTACGTCTGTTTAATATGAGTTAAACACAAGCTTTGCTGTACCAGAACAGACGCTTGAGTCGCTTCGGCGAGTGAGAGTTTACTCAGAGTTCAACACAGACTTTCCTTCACCGGAACAGATACTGCTCCGGAGGCGTTTCGGCAAGTAAGATATTACTATGAATCAAACGCAGGGCCTAGCTTACTGGAGCAGATACTGCTCCAGAGGTGCTTAGCTAGCTAATGCTGGTGAGCTAGTAGCTTGCCCGGGGTTGGGTGTGCTCCCGGTAGGAATACTCTGAGGCTTCTTATATCCTGGGCCTAAAGCGGGGGAAATTGGCGCTCCCTTACATACATACATATACGTGCTTTCCTACTTAGTCCTACTCGTAGGACAGAGAGGACCGATGAGAGAACCGATGAAGGTGCGGTGCTTCCCTTGCTTGAGACATAAAAAGCAAGGCTCTCATTGGTTTATTCTCTTTGTCGCTCCTAAATAACTAATTTATTGCTTGCATAAGCATTTATTCTATTTTGTATTTTGAATAGAATATTAGATTTTATAATATAATTTACCAATATTCCAAAATTAATGTGAAAATATCAAAATATGGTACTTAATTTACTATTAAAACTAATGTAATATAATATAATATGATACAATTATGTATATTAGTTAAACATAAAAACTTATTAGTAATGAATGATTACATATATTTTATGTATTTATATATAAACTGTTTCCATGATTTTGGAATATATAGATATTTCTTATAGAATAGTGTAATTATAAAGTAACATATTTATCTATTTATTTATTTATTTATTTATTTATTTATTTGTTTGTTTGTTTGTTTATTTACTTATTTATTTATTTATTTATTTATTTAAACCAGAAAAAGTTTACAGAATATATATACAAACATACACTCCAAAACTCCGCAGAGATAAACAAAAGTTATCTATTCGCAGATACTGGCCTTAAAAAAATACTTATACTTAATTAACTTAATACTAAAACTTAAAAATAAATACTAAAAACTAAAAATAATTACAAGCTTTATCAGTAACAGCATTTTTTCAGCATCATATACATATAAAATTTTAATCTTTAATAACTCTTGATGGTTTATTTACAACTATACTTTAGTTTCATTAAAATAATTATATCTTTATTTGATAATATAAATTATCATTTAATCTAAACAATTGGATTTTACCCAATTTTTAATAATCCTTTTTCGTGAGACTTTATTAATATTTAAAACTTTTATCACTAATTCTTTTCTTATTTGCAGGTATATTCAGGTTTTTGTTTCTCGTAATACTAGTTGATGTGAGGTATTTCATTTTAAGATCACTGTAGTGAAAGATAAGTGCTTCGAATGTAAACAATTGTTCTAAGTTAAAGGGATTATCATGTATTACGAAGTTATGTTTATTAATTATTTTTAGAATTTTTTTTGTAAATTTTGCACTAAATATCGAGCATTTTTATATGCTTCTCCCCAAACTATGATACCATAGCTTACTGATTTAGCTCTTTTATAAAAAAAAATATATGAGATATTTAGTTTTCTTTATTATGTATTGAATGTGATTGTCCCCCTTTAAATTGCAGTCAAAGACTACTCCCAAATATTTGTAATTTTCCACTCTGGTTATATTTCTATCCTGTATCTTTACATTTATTTGTGTTGATGCACTATCGATATAGCAACCATAGGCTATACATAAAGTGTTATCAGCATTTAATGATAACTTATTTACCGCTAACCATGTTGCCCAATGCCCTAGCGGCGCCGACTCGTGGTGTACTTGGCATAAAGCAAAGGCTACGAATGCTCTCGACTCTTACCACCATAACAAGCCGCTTAATATGGAAGTTTTCAATGCTATAAAGCCGATTTATGAAGAGCTTTCGAATGACGATTTACTTACTCGCTGTTTAGGAGGTTTCACACAGAACAGCAACGAAAGTTTCAACTCGACCGTGTGGAGTTTGGCGCCCAAGAGCACTTCGAGTGGCAAAGTGGTTCTTGAAATAGCTGCTGATATTGCTGTTTGCATTTTTAATGATGGCCTCAGCAGTGTCATGGAAATCATGAAAGTTTTAGGCATGACTATAGGGCCTAACTGCTACAATTTTTATCTGGAATGTATGTCAAACTTTAAACGCGTTTTTCTCAAAACAGAATTTTTGAAATCTGCATTGCAAAATTCATTTTATGAGCAATTTTATCAACGTCAGATGTGCGCCATTTTTGAAAAAAAAAACAATAGTTTCAAAAAATCGTACGTACTTCTCTAAATATTTAGATGTAAAATAACGCAAAATTTTTTATTTTGTTAGGGTCCAAAATTACGCATGTAATTTTCAATGTAGAATAGCGTAAAGAAAAAAAGGTGCTGCCGGAAACGCGCTGTGTGCGGCCATTTTTTTGTTGGAAAAATTCAAAAATTATTTTTTTTTTTATACTTCAAGATATGTATTTAATATACCATTGTTTACTTTTATTAATAAACATTTTTGTCATCTTAAAAAAAATGTTGAATATTCACATGATTTTATGCCTGCTAATGTGGCCATATCCCTTAAGATAACTTGTGAGTAAGTCCAGCGCCTGTCCCATAATACCAATACAATATAGTTTATCGATTAATATTTTATGATCAACTGTATCAAACGCCTTTGCTAAGTCAAAGAACCTTTCGATTATCGGTTTATTTTTATCCAAATTACTATACAAAATATTCGATGTATAATTCAAAGCATTCTTTGTACCTATTTTCTTCATGAATCCAAATGAATGAAATATGTATGTAACTATTTTTACATACGAACTTATTTGTAACATATATATAATGTACTTAATGTATATTCATATAAAGTAATTCACTAATGAACTTTGAATTAAAAAAATATTCCGTAAATACTAATGTAATATAAGATTAATCAATTTTTTATCTATTTAAAAATGAGCTTTTTTCTCGTTATTCCACAAATTGTTAATTACGGTTATTTTTCTTAGTTATGCCTTTATAAAGTTATATTTTTATATTATGAAAGTTGTTAGATCAATTTTTTATATAGTAATCTATAAATGTACTTATATATAAACAATGTGTTTATAAAATTAATGTTATAAACTATCGACAAAATCAAGTTACCGACTTGCATCATTCGCACAAAAATTGTACTCAATTTTCTTAACAAAATAATAATATTATATGTATTTTTCGATTATTGGTTTAAATGCTATTTAATTTAATCTGAAATATTATTATGGAAGCTGTATTTTCGGTAGGAAAATTCTGCGCTTAGAAGATACATTTCGCGGTCGAGAAACAGGGTCAATATGAATCCTAAACACGTGCGCATCACACAAGTTACACTTGACTTGCGCGCCCTTACTAAGATGCACTGACCTAAAACCTCATTTACGACAGAGTTTGAGAATACACGTTTTTTTAAAAATGTGCGTGTTTTATTTATAAAATAATAGCAATAATAATAATAATTATATATACTTGGATAGGATTGGATATATAAGAAATGTATGCAAATAATCTTTATTAAGGAGGATCCATCGGAAAGGCCCGTATCTAGTCGGGGCCTGCAGTGGGGGCTTTGATTTTGTGACATCCCATGTGTTGAATTTGAACATTTCGCGCCACATCCCCTCCACGCCGCACCAGATATCGGTCGAGGCACCCCCTCCCTCAACTCCCGCGGCAGGTCGCATCGCCGCTGGCCACAGATGTTAGTCCAGTTCCTGACACCGTTACAACTAGTTGAATCTGTGCAACTGTGTTTGCTCGATAAGATGCTCGCCTATCGGCATTCGACTTCTATCTTAACCTTGATAATCCTCCCGCTAAATCCAATATTGGTCCAATCGAACCGGATACACTGAGAGCTTCAACCCCGATGCCGAGATTTCAACTCCCCGATCGGATATCACACGCATAGCTATGCATTCGGAGACGTCGAGCTGAAATCCCCATTGAGAGCATCTAGATGTCACGCGTCATGGAACCGACAGCCGGAGCACTGCGTAAGTATACCACAGACTGACCTCGCGACGGTCTCTCCAGTGCCATCCGGGCCTCGTGCCTAACCCCATCGTGCACGCCAAGCGCAGCCATCTTGGCCAACGCGACGCGGCGACTTAATAACTCGCTCCTCAGCTCCAGGCTCTGGCCAACGCGACGAGCTCTCTGTACCGACGCCAACGACGGCGTCTCCACAATAAGCTGTCCATCATCTTTACCGAGGCAGTGAGCTCCTCGGCGCTTAGGCCGACGCAGCGATGCAAACGAGCGAAAACGCCGCCATTATCGCCTCGAACGCGAGCGGGCCTGCCTTCACTCCGCCAGACAGGCCTGGCACTCTCTGACTCTCTCTCTCGCTCTCTCTTCACCCTGACGGTACGGAACAACGCAAATGCCGCACGGCAGCTCTTCACCGTGCCTTCTGCTCAGTACCGCTCATCCAGAACGCGCATCGAGTCGTTCCCGCCTTGCACATCGCTCTACTCTTCGATGTTCACTTTGGGGTGCACTGACTGCTTTCGAAGTGGCGCGCATCAAGACTCAACCTACCTTGCCCGCGGTCTCACTCATCCAGAATACGCATCGGGCTTGCCCTGCCTTGCGCACAGACTCACGCGTATCAGGACTCACCCTGGCTGTCGCGCAGTATTGCTGCTACAGAATGCGCATCGAAACTGCCCCGCCTTGTGCTCGGACTCGCGCCCATCAGGACTCAGCCTACCTTGCGCGCGGTCCCGTTCTTTCATGTTGCGCATCGGGCCTGCCCCGCCTTGCGCGCGGTCCCGCTCCTTCAAGCTACGGATCGGGACTGCCCCCCCCCCCCCCTCGCGCACGGTTCTGCTCTTCCCCAGTGATACTCGGCTCAATCATCAGCAGCCTCGAATTACTGGACGGCTATTGAACGGATTTCCTAGAAATCAACGTCGAGCTACCTCGTCTGCCAGAGGCACTGGACAGACTCCACTTCCTCAACGATGACTATGCGACCGTGAAAGATCTCTTCACTACAGCCAATGGCTGACTGTGCGACGCACGGGCACGCACTGTGGCACCGCCCGCGTCAGATAGCACAACACTCTAGATGAGGGGCTAATGCGACCCTGGACAACATCCCGATCACTGCCCCCATACTCACTACAGCTGGAGATGTCCTCGAGTCGCACTACAATCAGCGACGTGTTTTGGCGCAAGACTATTTCAAGGTTTTGCTCTACGTGAAGCCCCTCAGGGAAGAATCAGCAGCTCTTAGATGATCTGGTACGGCACTGAAGTCAGGTCGCCATACTTTGGACGAACCGTGACAATCGTAAGCCTGAAATACGAGACCTGTGGCGAAGTTGGTCTCTACCAGTGCCAATAATCCAGACTCAGCCTCAAGTTGACCGGTGCACAAGAGTCCGTCCACGACGGTCGGCAGTCGCAATTATCCCACCTAGCTATGTCAATCGAAACTTCACATCAACTCCACCATCCTGCAGAAGTTGATGCAGGCGGATCGGATACTTATCTGCTTCCTAATTCAAAGAGCATGGTCACGGCGGGCGGGAGGAATCCTGTTTATCCTCATCGTTCATGGAACGAAGCGGGCGAGATGTCAGATCCTTGGGGTTACCACTTCACCACCTCGCCCGCCTTTCTCATCCCTGTTGCCTACTTCACAACCATGCTCACTGTTGGATACGCGTTGCTGATTGCGTAGTCAGCAGGATATGCGTTGCTAATTGCGCGCTGCTACACGACTCTTTGGAGGCTCCAGGCGGTGCTGAGTGCGAGCTGGGCTCGCTTTTCCGTGGGCTTGTGGGACTCTTCTCCTATTGCCGACTGTGCGCTGCTCGACGACTCCTTACAGGCGCCGCTGATCGTGAACTCTGTTTGCCATACTGCAGACCTGCTACCGTTGCTGCTGGCGCTATGCGCGATGCTGCGTAACTCCTTCTAGGCACTGCTGAATGCAAACTCGACCTGCCTAGCTCCGGACTTGCGGGACTCGCTGGTCATGTTGTTGCCTCTGCGCTGCTCTCGCTGGTTTTGTTGCCGCCTGTGCACTGCTGCACGACTCCTCGCAGGCACTGCTGAGTGTGAACTCCGTCCGAATTGCTGTGGACCTGCGGGACTTGCTGCTGTTGCTGCTCGCGCTGTTGACTACTGCACAACTCCTTTAAGGTGCTCGCTTATCTGCTGCTAGCTCTGCTAACTGCACGCTGCTGCACAACTCCTTCCCGGTGCTCGCTGAGCTGCTGATCGCACTGCTGACTGCACGCTCCTGCACAACTCCTAACAGGTGCAGCTGAGTACGAGCTCGGCTCGCTTAGATGCGGACTTGTGGGACCTACTGCTCATGCTGCTGACGCTGCTGAATGTGCGGCCTCCTATCAGAGGACTGTGCGCAGATGCGCGCCTCCTTCCGAATTATGTTGGGTGCAAGTTCTGCTCGCCTTGCTGCAGACTTGCGGGAAGTACTGCTTACACTGACCACTGCGCGGCCGACCGTCTTGTAACTGATCATGTGCTACTGCGGGCCTGCTTCCGAATACTCCTACTCCGCTCGCCCTCGCGCTTCTCTTCGGTCTCTGCTGGGTACCAAATTCGCTCGTCCTAAGGTAGACTTGCGGGAGTTGCTGCTCCTTTACTGACTAAAATGTTGCATAGCTTTTATCAGACTCTACCAGATACAAGCCCTGATGGCTTGCCTTGCACGGCAAATGCATCCAGAGCGTATGTTCGAGGGACTCACCTACCGCTCAGGCAGGTACATTAACTTTATTTCGTTTCTGGTATCGGATAACTGGGTTCTAAGTTGAAGACATAGAGGCCTGATCACGACTAGTATCCACATAGGCTTGATCCAGATAAGCAGCCGCTCCAAACGACAACTTGGAGATTTACTAATGGCTGGCTACCAACTACTAATTGCTTCTCCCGGATGAACTGAAAGTTTATGGCGGGTGGCAACTTTTCTTTAATAACCTTTGGATTTATCCGCACAGGCGCAGTGAAGGCCCCTGTCCGATGTCAGGGATATGTTATTTTGTTTCAGACACAGGACTATCATGCGCACAATGAGCCATATTTCAGTCTTGTATCCAGGGTGGACACTCTTAATATAAGGCAACCTGGAGGCTCGCATACAGTAAGCTACTCTTCTCCGACGACCCGGAGACTCTCACATAGCGGGCTGCTCTATCTGAACGATTTAGAAGCTCGCACACAGCCGAGATTCTCAACTGGTGATCAGGAGTCTTGCACATAGTGAGCAAATACTTCCTAATGGCACAGAGGCTCACTGACCACAGGCCTCTCTTTCCATACAATTCAGAGGCTTGATCACGGCTACTTCACCCCGACGTTCTAAAGAACGAGCACGCAGCGCAGCTACTTGCGGGCGGACACTTTCTTCTTCCTCGATCTCGACGCTTGGATCCGGATGATTTACATCAGTCACACGGCGGGTAGCTACTTCACTTTAAAGATCTTCAGTCATTTACTTTCGACGGGTGGCTACTTGATGACTTGCCTGCTCATTTACGATAAGCCGCGCACCGTCCCGACGACTTCACATCCGTGATTTGGTTCAATAATGAAAATGTTCAATGCCGTTTCTCCTCTCCGAGTTTTGCACGGTTTCTTCGGATGAATAAGGCAAATGCCAGGGATTATGTAGTTTTGAGTCCATGCGAATGCTCGGAATCACAGGCAACACCTCGGCTATTCAACAATGATCCAGATCCATAAGTTCAGCAAATCTACAGTGATTTGCTAATTCATCTTAAACCATTCAGACATGGCGGACGGCACCTTCTCGCTCACCTCGATGGCGGGCGGCGCAGCCAAGTCGGGGGATACCCAATTGAATTCGTTCACGGAACGAGGCGGGCGGGATGTTGAATTTGAACATTTCGCGCCACATACCCTCCACGCCACACCAGATGGCGGTCCAGGCGTCCCCTCCCTCACTCTAGCGGCGGGCCGCATTGTCGCTGGCCCACAGATGGTTAGTCCAGTTCCAGCCACCGTTACGACTAGTTGAATGTGTACAACTGTGTTTGCTTAATAAAGCGCTCGCCTATTGGCACTCGAGAATCAACTTCTCTCTTCACCTTGAACAGCCCGTCGAAATTTCCGGCGTCAGCCGCGAAAGCACAGCGACACTAACCCTTTTAAATTCAAAGTATGACCTCAAGAGAGAACAACCCAAGCTCGAACGTAGAACCCTCGAACTGGTAGACCTCTTGACTGGATGAAATTGAATTTGGAACGACCAATCTGTCAGCCACGCCATCATCGTCTGTAATAATAAGTATTTTGTATGTCTATATTTATTATATATATATATATATATATATAAAAACTCATAAAAGTGCGAGTAGGAGCTTAGAAAACCCAGAACGAGCGATTTATATTTTAAAAGAGTGTATAAGTGAAAATTGTAAAAGACTAATGAAATATCTCCCAAATAAATTAAAATTTAAAACATGCAATATAATAATTCTAAAATATAAACCTTCCCTAAACGAATTCCAATAAAACAATTACATAGTATACATATAATATAAATATATTACCATTGTATCATATTAAATCAATATAAAAAAAGGAAGAACGAAACGAGCACAAGAAGATAATTCTATTAATTAAGGTAAGACCTGCAGACATAAATTATCTGCCGTCCACCCAGGTGCGGACACAAGGCGTCTACCGACCACCCAAGTGCGGACATAAATTGTCTGCCATCCACGCCGATAATCTTAGTAATGCCAAAAGAAATATTTTCTTATTTGTCAAGCGAATATTAAATAAAAAATATGTTTTATGAAGCGCCTATTTTGTGTTCAGTGTTTTATACGGTCATATTTTACATTTTTTTTTTGATTATCTCCGAACTTTCAACGTTGACCTATTATTTTTTTTCAAAATTCATCTTCTACGCTTTTAACTCTTTAATATAACTTTTATTCAATGACAGCTGTCTTATATATTAGAAGTTATTAGCAAATGACCGCGTCAGTAACCAAGGCGCCGAAGGCCACGCGTGGAAAAACTCATGTTTCATAATTAATTTCTTTTTTTTGGTCGTTTACACCCTATGTTCTTTTTTTTAATTGAAAGATTAGGGAATTTTCTTTCAAGATGTAAAGTTTCATATGCATCTGTCTTTAGCCCTAGGTCGATGAATCCTTCTAAAATTTATTTATGAATTTTAAGTCAATTTAAGTTGCTATAATACAAAATAATATGTTCTTTTCGCCACAAAAATGATATTTTAACGCTCGCATGACACTTTTTCACGCTTTGAGGTTAGAATTTCAGCGTTTTCGTACTTTATAAATAAATATCTTTTTAATAAGTTCGGCTACTCATATTTTTCATTGAGTCATTAGAAAGTACAGATTTCGTACTTCTGTACGTTGGCTTTTAGTTTAATCAGAAGTATTTGTGAAGAAATATCTTAATATTACTGCTCAGAGTTGCATCTGCTCCCATAAGACGTGTGTAAAATAGACGATTTTCAACTGATTTTATCTGTAAAAGTTATTCGGTAACCTGGTTTAAAACTTTTCGAGAGGATACATTTCATTTTCATAAATAAACTGTATAAGTTTTATTTGATTCTAAAGAACGTACATTCGCGTTCGAATCACCTTAAGCGCTCGTAAAACATAAAAAAAAATTGGAAAGAAATGGAGAAAAATGGTGTTTTTCTTTAAAATTATGTAGGTCATGAAAAAAGTAAGTTGATGGTATTCATGTGAAAGCTTTTTGAATGATCTATAAATCTAAACAAAGAAGAATATGCGACCCTTAAGTTTTATAAAGAGTTTTATAAAAAAATGTAAGAAAAATATAGAATTCTAAATGAAAAATTCTAGAAATTTTCAGTGATTATTAATATTAATCGTATTAACATATTCCACTGAAAAAAGTATAATTCATGAGCAACGTTGGGCTCATTTAGATTTTAGATGACAGAATCCCTAAATTCTAGTGATAAAATCTGACATTGCAGTCAGCTAAGTTCAGATCGTTGGCGCGAAATGCCGCGGGGTGTTCTCAAACCCATCCGACACCGCCCGACTACCTAACCTGTTGAAATTTGTTCGTTTTGATTTTCCTGCATCTTCTGCAGGTTGGATGGGGTTGAGCGCACCCCGCGGAATTTCGCGCCAACGACCTGAACTTAGCTGACCGCAATGTCAAATTTTATCACTAGGATTTAGGGAGTCTGTCATCTAAAATCCAAATGAGCCCAACGCTGTTCATGATTTATTTTTATAGGCTGCCATTTAAAGCCTGTTGGATGTACATTCAAAAGTTTGCGACAAAACAGGTTAACAATTCATCTCTAGATATCAAAAACCTTTTGAATAATTTTCTTTAACTGTGTTTTGTTATAAATACATCATTATCAACCAATCTTGGCGTCCAAAAATCCATTTTCTTACATTCTCTTCACTTTTGCCTCCGACGGCCTAGTCTATACATTAGGGTGGTTCAAAATTCCCAAAAGTTATCAAATATCAAAACTAAGCCTCTAAAAAGTTAGTATTTGTCAAAAAAATAAGTTTCCTGCAAGCTGGGTGTATAAAGTTAACATCTAAAGGTGGCTACCTCGAATTTAAGATTTTTTATAGAGCACTTATGCAATTTTTCCGTAAAATTACAAATTAAATAACTAAAACTTAATTATTCATGCTAAAAAAAGTTTTGGCAATTGATTATTCTACTAGAATTGAAAATCAGTTATATCCTAACCGGCAATAAAATTTCTGCTTCGACTTAACATTCGTATATTTAAAATTTTTACTAAAATAGGCTATTTTTGTACATTTTTAATAACCTCAGTCTTTCATGATTGTTCAAAGTCCAAAATTATTTCGAATCTTTGTTCCAATTAGTATCAACAGAAAAATTGGCGCACCATAGGATATCAAAATATGGAAGTTATAGCAGTCTCTGTAATACATCGCATTACTAATATTTTAAATGGAATCTCTTATAGTTTGATGTAATTTACTTCAGGTAATACACGCCATAGGTACTTACACGAAATTTTGTATGAAAGCTGATATGAAGACCTTTAATTTGCGCTGTTGCACAACTTCTAAGGACATTCTGGTCAAAGTTATGCTGAATTGAAATTTATAGAAAAAATTAGGTGATAAATAGGTAGAGGTTATTAAAAATGTCCAAGAGTAGCCTGTTTTAAGTTAAAAGTTTGACTTGTACGACTGGTAAGTCAAAGAAAATTTTTTATTGCTGGATAGGACAGAACTGATTTTCAATTCTAGTAGTATAATAAATTGTCAAAATATTTTTTAGAATGAATAATTAAGTTTTAGTTACAGTAGTCTCGCAGTATTTGTCTGCTAGTTAATCGCCTGTTAGGCACGCCCGCTGGTACACAAACGCAGTTACACATGCGACTGTCCCTACCTTTCCGCCCGCTACAGATCGCTACTAGTGTCGTACGACTATGAATCAAGTGAAATAAGGGGAAAGAGCGCACGCGACTGGCTCTCGTTAATATCCGATTTCTCGGAATAACACCACCCAGAGCCCCGAGCATAGGCAATTAACGCGAGACTACTGTGTATAATTTGTAATGTTACGGAAAAATTGCATACGTGCTCTTTAAAAAACTTTAAACTTGAGGTAGCCACCTTTAAATATTAACTTTAAGCACACAGCTTGCAGGAAACTTATTTTTTTGACAAATCGCAACTTTTTAAAGGCTCGCTTTTGATATTTGAAAATTTTGGGAATTTTGAAACACCCTCCTATACATCTTTAATATAACATCCAATTCGAACATGACAAATTCCGCACTCCGCAGGCATAACCCTGGGCAAATGCGGTAGGATAATATAAAGTTATGGAAAAAATAACTATGAGATACTTGCTATGCCAAAAGGCGGCGGAACATACAAAAGTAATTGACCTTATCGATTTCAGATAATCGTAAAATAGAAAAATCGTTTAAAAAAAACGAGTCGATGAATCTTTAAATTTCCTTTTAATTTCGAAATTTTATTCAAAAAAGCTTAAAAAATGAGCCCAAAAAATATATAACCTCAAATACTTCGAAATATAAAAGTCGTTGTGATCTGGACAAAGAACTCGTTCAAACGACAGTAAAAAGCTACCGTGTTGGAAAGTTTCAGATCAAATGCTGCCGATTTACTTCAGTTATCACGGTTGACTAAAAATCAATTTTTTCTATTAAAATATCTTTTTCCCTTCAAAAGAATAAGACGAAGCCTCAAACATTTTACAGAATATTCTTCTCCATATTTCTAATCGTCACAATTTTTTTCAAACATTTTCATTATTATTTTGCACAGATATAACCGTTTGAAAAAAATGAAGGTTTCGTTTATAACAAAACAAGGGAAATAGCTTATTCAGAATATCGGGTTAGAAAAGATAAGTAATTTTATGCTCTTTCAAATACATTATTACTCAATTGCTGATATTATTTCTAAGGTATTAATAAACCCAAAAAACTAAAAATAAAAAATCGAAAAACTATTAAAAAACAAAAACGTATCAAAATACAATAAAAAATATTTTTGATCCGAGGTTGCGTAGGCCAACAAGGAATAACAAAAATCCTTCTACCTTAACTAATTATTTTTTTTAATGTTCGTAAGATTAAGGAAACAGGAGGAAAGGCATAACATTTTAATTTTCGCCAAGGAATGGTAAAAGAATCTATTTTATAAGCTTCTGGATCTTGGTGCCAAGAACAAAATTCTTGAAGCTAATAATTCCAATTCGGTATCAATAATTTTTATTCTAGAAGCAGCATCAGATTCAACGTTATATTTTTATGGCAAATAAGATGCGAATAGTCATATTCTGCATTCTTCACAGCATTTCCATATCGTACGGGATAAACTATTCAAGTTTTGAAGTTGTGTACCTCCCTTTCTGTTGATTTAAGAAACGTCCGTTACATTATCACTTGTAATCAATACCTCGCAATCGTTCAAATTCGAAGCAAAGCATTTTAATGCAAAAAATACGCGGTCAACGCCAAGTAATTAATATGATATTATTTCTCACCTGCCCTGGGCATTTGCACATGACCATTTTTTCAAGAAAATCGGAAATGATATAATGACTTCCGTTGTCGTTTCCTGAAATATATACTTCGCCTTTATTAAGTGAAGTATTTTTCTTATTTGTCGACTGCGTAACATCGTCTACATAAAACAAAATGGAAAGGAAATATATGTACTGATTTTGTCTGGTCTTGTAATATATGTCAGTCATAGAAGCGATCGGCATGCGGCCTTCCTTGATAGATACGAGGGTAGTTTAATAAGTCTTTAGAATAAAGTATAAAAACAATTTTTTTTGGGTAAATTTTTTTTTATTTTTCAACATAATCTCCTTGGAGCTCTATACACTTGGTCAATCGCTTTTTAAGTTTTTTTAATCCTTCAGAAAAGTGCGTTTTCGGAAGTTCCTCAAAATAAGCACTTACAGAGGCAATGACGTCTTCGTTGTCCGTAAATCTCTGTCCACCGAGCCATTTTTTCAAGTTTGGAAATAAGAAAAAGTCACTGGGGGCTAAATCTGGTGAATACGGTGGGTGTTCGACCAATTCGAATTTTAGTTCTTCAATTTTAGCCATTGAAACGAAGCATGTGTGAACTCGGGCGTTGTCGTGATGAAAGAGAATTTTTTTTCTCGCCAAATGTGGTCGTTTTTTTTTAATTTCTTCTTTCAGCTGCTCTAATAATGATGCATAATACTCACCAGTAATTGTTTTACCCTTTTCCAAGTAGTCAATAAGTATAATTCCACGTGCATCCCAAAAAACTGTAGCCATAACCTTACCAGCTGACTTTACGGTCTTTGCCTTCTTTGGAGCTGGTTCGCCTGTGGAAATCCACTGTTTGGATTGTTCCTTTGTCTCAGGAGTGTAGTGGTGTATCCATGTTTCATCCACAGTCACAAATCGACGAAAAAATTCCTCAGGATTCCGACTTATGCGCGCCAAAAAAGCCTCAGAGGCGACCACTCTATTGCGTTTATTCTCAGCTGAGAGCATACGCGGCACCCATCTTGCCGATAGCTTTTTCATGCCTAATTTTTCATGTAGAATTGAAACAACTGCACCTATAGATATCCTTGTGGCCTCAGCTAACTCACGCACTTTTAATCTTCTATCCTTCAACACCATATCGTGGATTTTATTGATGATTTCGGGAGTAGTTGCTTCTACGGGCCTTCCTGAACGTGGTTCGTCACTTATTGATGTACGACCACGCTTAAATTCATTTACCCAGTTATAAACCGTTGCTAAGGCAGGGGCAGATGTGCCATGAACTGAGTCCAATTCATTTTGTATCTCATATGGAGTTAAACCCTTTAAATGAAAATGTTTAATTACCGCTCTGAACTCGTTTTTTTCCATTTTTCTTAACAAGCAATTTTTTTTTTTTTTTTCAATTGGTTATAAAAACACGTAAACTCAGAAGATGTGGACTGTGACTGCACCATATATCTAGTCGGGAGTGGTTGACTGAAAACAGATGATTTGGAGCGATTCGCGCGCCATCTGTTGGTCATTCTAAAGACTTATTGAACTACCCTCGTAGATAGATAGATATACTTTTTATTTATCACTTATGACAAAATTATAACTGTATGTACATTCTGTTTAAAATAAGTTATCACATTATTAGTCCTTACATTTTAAAATTTCTTTTTGGTTCGCTAACACAGGTCGTCAATATAATCTAATATAATATAATGTAGTCAGTAAATCACAGCATAGCATGTCGTCAACTTAATAATATAAAAATAAATAGATAACAAGTAATATATACACATACACATTTATATTCCACATATATCTATCACGTCAAAGTATATAACACACATTCATTCTTACAATCATTCACGCCAATAAATTACACTCACACTTTACACTTAACACGTAGAATAACTTAGGACTACACGGAACATGGACGCAAGTACAATCATTTTTATGGAATACTGTCGCCGTGTAATTGTTTAAAGTGCCCACCTAACGCCGTTTTGAATTTGTATATTGATGGCAGACACCTTACACTGCTGGAGAACGAGTTCCAGAGGCGTGCGCCCTGGGCCCTAATGAATAAAGGCCCTTATTAGTGCGCGACCCCGGAACTGATCTGAACTGGTCTGTAGATAAGTGCAACAAATACTGGGGGTAGGCTGCCCTGTTGCACACTACACATAATATATTCTGGAATTTGTGGCTTTCCCTCCTGAGTAGTCGGCGAACTGCACAGGAGGTTGGCCTTAAAGGTGTTATGGATATACAGGACTAAACCGCCCCCGAATTTGTTATGATCTAGTCTGATGGTAGAATAGCCATCGATCGGTCCTCCTTGACGGAGAGGCTCAGCCGTCAAATTTAACCTAAAAATACAACCTCGTTTTTTGCTTAACTTTAGTGACTTTTTGCCATCATTATTCTCAATAACTTCAATATTATTTGATAAATTTAGAGCCACCTTAACTTATCTGAGCTTCTTTCTCTACTCTTTTCTCTACTTTTATCTCTACTCCTCGATGCGTGCTTCCTCTTTTCACTATTAGTCATAATGGAACATCTAATTACACAAGATTCAACATAAACAAACCACAATAAGCAACCTATCTTAAGAATATATAGATATATGGGTCTACGTCAAGTGAGCAAGTGAAAAGTTTTAATACTCAGAAACTTTAATTTATTTACGTACAAAAATGAAATAAAATCACTGTTACACGCTCTGATCGATCCACATACAGATGGACTTAAGAAAATGATTTATTTCATACACAAAATGTGTAAAAAATTTTCTAACCCTTGCCTGTATTGGTTCAGGATTTATGCCAAGCTGAATATCATGATTATTTGCATTTTTTTCATTTTTCTCAAAATGTATGTACTTTGTCTCTAGAAGTGTAAAATAAAAAGTACTTTAGTCCGTGTGTTTTGGAAACAGAATTTGATGCAGAATATGATAGTGTTTTTTGCATCACCTTTGATGATTTTGATTAGTTCAAATTTCTGCCAAGACAACAATACAATTTCAAGCTGAGCGTCACAAGCAATTTTGTTGAAAAAAATTTCAATGATAGGTTTAGATGTAATTTTAAGATAAAAAAATATTTTAAATGATACAATAACTCTGTTATGAGAAAAAAGAAAAGAAATTGTCTTATTTTACCAAAGTTAGACTCGTATGGAATTTAACATGTAAATCTGTTTCTGATATAATAAGCCAATTTCTTTTATTTTTTTCTCGTAACTGAGTTATAGTACCATTCTAAATCTTGTTTTATGTTAAAATATACATCTAAAATTTA
The DNA here is from genome assembly GCA_949152435.1 of Gastracanthus pulcherrimus. Taxonomy (NCBI): domain Eukaryota; kingdom Metazoa; phylum Arthropoda; class Insecta; order Hymenoptera; family Pteromalidae; genus Gastracanthus; species Gastracanthus pulcherrimus. Next base: position 92,601,852 of record OX424574.1, on the reverse strand, counting down.
GGTAATAGAGATAAGGTATGAAATTTTTTTTACATATTTTGAGTATAAAATATATAATTTTCTTAAAGTTTCAGAGTATTAAAATTTTTCACTTGCTCACTTGACGGGGAATCACCCATATATATTCAACTTGTTTATATACGCATTGTACTAGAAACGACAATAATTAATAAAAACAAAAAACATTTAAAGTAAATACGTATAAATGCGTATAAATAAATACGTAAACTTGATTAAAATATGAATGCTCAACTAATTATAACACCATTTTTATTTATGATCACAATATTGTCTAAAAAACAAACAAAATAATACTTTAAACATAGCAGAAAATAACACTGACATATTTTGATTACCTATTAATTAAGGGGTACCACTCTAGGATTTTAAAAGAATAGTTTTTTTTTTGCTTAAACGGTACTTTGGGGTCATAAAAACAATATCCAATTGGTCCTATGGTCAAAAGAAAATTGTAATAGCTTCAATTTTCAATGTTACCGCCGCGCCTCGGAGTGTGCGTTTAGAGCATATGCAGTACCGCTCCGACTTTTTGCTTTTACCTGTTGAAATATTAAATACCTGCCTTACTTACAAGGTAAAAGGTCATTAGGTTACCAGGGTGCGCTGATACTATAATATACATATACATATATTATATGTACACTATAATATACGCGTATGTGTGGGTCAGTACAGCTGCGAAGTGACGCCGAGTCAGACGCCCTGATTTGTTTTTGCCGTTGATCTTTTTATTTTTTATATAAATAATCATCAAAATAAAGTTGTTTTATAGTGAATTATCAATAATAATATTACACTGAACAAAATGAGTAATAAAAAACCTCAATACAGTGGAAAGAAGTCAAACCGCGCTCCGCCACTGAAACGCTACGCGTTAGAAAAGCCAAGATTAGAAAATGCTGGAACGTCAGCAAAAAAGTTGTTGCCTATTGACCCTGATGAATTCGAAGTCGACGCAGGATTTAGGTATAGAATTTTAGATTTTTTAGCAGTATTTACCGCGTTGTTGCAAGTGGGGGTGTGTAAAAAATGCAACTCAGACGTTACGTTTACAGAATCAGGAATGAGAGGCTTGGTTTTCAAAGTAGTCGTATCAGGTAAAAATTGTGAAAGTGTTCATATTCCGAGCTCTCCTTTTATTGAAAAAGGGATGAATATGACATTAATCGCAGTATTGTTCTTGCTATGTGACTCTTGGGTGTAGGCTTGAATGGTATAATAAAATTTTGTGCGTTCATGAATTTGCCTCGTTCCATTTTTCGTTTTACGATAGAGTCGTAAGTAGAATAGCTATTGGAGCAGAAGAAGTTTGCCAAAGAAGTATGAAGACGACAGCTCAAGAAGAAAAAGTAATAAGTAAAAAAGGACAGAAAGAAGGTATAACAGTGTCCAGTGATGGTTCTTGGCGCAAACAAGGTCGTTCATCGCTCTTTGGTTTTGTTTCGCTGATCGGATGGTTTATTGGAAAGGTGTTCGATGTTTTGGTCAAATCTAAATACTGCAAAGCTTGTGAATTCTGGAAGAAGAAAACTGACACAGAAGAATATAAATGGGCTGAAAGTGATGAAAGTGAATGTCACGCTAATCACGAGGGCTCAGCGGGGATGGAAGTGGATGCACTCATCGAAATGTTCCAACGATCAGAATCTTTACACGGTATGGTATATCCAAACTATGTTGGTGATGGAGATAAAGAAAAAGGAGTGCATCGATCATGTCCAAAAACGAATGGGTACTCGGCTTCGAAATTTGAAAAAAAAAAACATAAGGCCTTGGAGGAAAAGATAATTTGACTGGAAAGCTGATCGACGAGTTATCTAAATATTATGGTTTAGCAATACGCAGAAATCCACACTCGGTTAAAAAAATTCGCAATAGCATTTACGCAACGCTAGACCACAAACTTTCAACAGACACCAAACGAAAACATGATAAGTGCCCGAGCGGAGAATACTCATGGTGTTCATGGCAAAAGGCAAAAGCTACTGGAGAGTTATCAAACTACGCACACAAAGCACCGCTATCTCAAGAAGTTTATGAAGCAATTACTCCTGTTTATGAAGTTGAGCAGTGACGATCTTCTTAGACGTTGCCTTGGCGGATTCACTCAAAATACGAATGAAAGCTTTAACACAACCGTGTGGTCTATGGTACCTAAATCTTCTTCCAGTGACAAACATGTACTTGATACAGCAGTATGCATTGTTGTAGGTATCTACAATGATGATCTGTCAAGTATCATGCATCTGATGTAAAATTTGGGGATAAAAATAGGGCCAAACTGCTGCAACTTCTGCGTGGAAGCTGATGAGCGTCGCATCAAATTTTCCGAGCGATCGCCCACCGATGCTGCAAAAAAGGCTCGGTTGGACTTAAAATCTGTCAGGAAGGATAAAGAAGAAGAGAATATCAATTTAGATGGCCAAATGTACGGTGCAGGCAACGCAGATTAAAGGTAAAACGAAATTTTTTAAGAGTTAAGTACTTGTAAAACTTTAAACGCGTTTTTCTCAAAACTACTTCTTTCAATCTGAGCGAAAACGCTGCTCGAATACCGCTCGATGGATCGCTTTCAAATGTTTACTGTAGCTTCACAATCGAATTGTCTAAAGAAGTACATAGCCGTTTTTGGATTAAACTACAAATTATTTTTTTCTAAACAATTAAGTTGGTCAAATAGAGAGCCTTATAGATTTTTTGAAATTGGCCTTTTTTGGTTATTTTCAGAATTTAAGAGGTCCACCCCTAGGGTTGGGGTGTGCCTAGGGGGCTGACAATATTTTTTGGGGCTCTTTTGGCATGTACTTTCATATAAAACATCGGCGGCCAAAACTTTTAGGCTTCTATATTTTAAGAAAGAGTCTCTGTCTAGGAACTCATTAATGTTTCTTGGTCAAGAATCGAGGTGTCTATGCTGCCGTGCAAATTAAGAAAGTGGGTATTTGCATTTCGCAAAAAGATTCGAACCATATGAATAATTTCGTATAAAAATGATTTAAAACATTATTTTTCTCTTACAAAAATGACTAGACGTAGTTAATTTTTTTAGGAAAAGGATGTTTTGTAAATGAAAATCTTACGCAAATAGATCCAAATAAAAATGAATGGTATCAAGTGTCTGGGATTTAATGCAAATGCAGATATCTACTTTTTTCATTTGCACGACAGTACGTCTCTCGTATGGAAACGTACTAAACTTCTTCGCACGCATGATTTCCCCTACCAATACACCGTTGCAGAGAGTAACAACCCACGGTGACCGCCTACTTCCACCTTTCTCAGAAGTCGGTAACTTAGGATGCTGCTCCTCCGATCGAAGCAGGCGGGTGTTTATAATATCTTCTTTCTGAATCGATGGGAGGACCATGCGCAGCACAATTTGTGCATCATCTGTGGGTTTAGTCTCAATACCAACAAAAATACTCAATATTATAAATTTATTACTTGTGCACGACAAATTCATGCATTACCAATATCTAAATCTTTATTTTTTTAGGTTAAAGCGGTTTTTGATTTTCTTAATAATCTCTTTCGAAAAGATACTCAAAGAGTAATGAATTAAAAGTGCTCAAGTTCGCTGCACATTTTACATCCAAAGGTAATTCTTGCCAAAAATAGAACGCCGTTATTAAAAATGATCGTTTACAAGTTTCTGTCTCGCACTTTCGGATAATAAATTCGGACGAAGAAATTCTTTCTGGACGACGCTTTTCTCGGAGTCCATTCCTCGCTTCTCTTCGGAGTCCATTCCTAGAAAAAGTATGCGTAAATACAGCTGTTTTGCGGTATCAAGGATCTGATTCGTTACCGAGCCTATAACATATTTTCTACGCATTTTTGGTACCAGCGAGTTTAATTCCCGTCTATAATGCGCAAGAGTGGTGTCACGACGAAGTTGATATATGAAACGTATAGCATAATTTTGGAGGCGTTGCAACTTAATGTCAAGGTAACCAGAGATGTCGTTATAGACTACGCAAACATAATCAAATTGAGGGATAATACAGGTGTTTATTAGAAGTTTTCTAACGTTAGTCGGGAGCATATCATCCCGAAATTTTAGACTATGTATGACTCCATCGACCTTTTTTGAGATATAACAAAAGATTCAACAAAAGGAATCACTGAGTCATCACAAATTAGGGTTTACAGCTAGTGGTCTTAAGATCATATGATATTGTACAGTTCTTAATATAATTGTGTTTGATTTTTTTACGGTTAAGTTTGAAGCATTTTCTCGAGCCCAATTTACTATGATCGCCGCATCTTCGATTAACTTAGCAATATCTGCGTTTATATTTTTGGGAGTTTCTTGCACATACATTTGAAGATCATCTGCAAATAACACACAAAAATCTTTGCAATGTTTGAGAACATTTAAAATCGACTTGATGAAAACACTAAATATTATAGGGCCAGGATTCGACCCTTGAGGTACACCAGAAGAGCAGGGGAGGAATTCAGATACATTTTCATCTAAATTTAAGACTTCTTGACTGCGCTTACTTAAATACGAAAATATTCATTTTATGGCACTGTCAGAGAAATTTAATTTTCGAAGCCTCATAAGTAAAATAAAATGTTTAAGTGCATCGGAGGCAGTTCTGAAGTAGAATAGAAGATGAACTGTAACCTTACCCTCATCTACGTCACGCTTTACATCATTCATTATTTTTAACAGAGTTGATTGAGTATTGAACCCTTTTCGAAACCTTGATTGGTAACGTGATAGAAGATCATTCGAGAAACTCAGTTAATTGCTAAGTTATTAATGAGTCAAACACCTTTGGCATATGGTAAGCGGGTGCCAAAGGGTTTGGTATTTTGTAAAGAGGAATAATTAGAGCTCTCTTCCACGACATACCTGGGTACTCAATGAAAGATTAAATGGCAATGTCAAAAATGTCAGTATAGTGGCAAAGTTATGTCGAAAATATTGCAAGGACAATCCATCGGAGCTACGACCTTTTCTTTTGGCAAACACGATCGTAAAGCATGGTACACTTTAGTGCAATTTACTTCTCTAAAACTGAAGATAGGGCGTCTATCCGAAAAATTAACGGAGAGAATATCATTTAATTCCACTTCAGAGAATGGCAGATGCTGATTTGTAACCCGTGAATAGTGGATATTTAGTTCATCTACTGAAAGTTTACTGAGTGGAGAATTTACCGTGTCCTTAATAAGCCGTATTTCTTCAAAAACTGCCATAGTGGTGTCTTACTATTTATATTTGCAACAGATTCGGCTATAAAATTCTCACGAACTAACTTAATTTCTATCTTTAAATTTTTCCGCATATTCTTATATTCTAACAATAGACTAAAGTTATTTGCATGTTCTGTATTATTTCTGTATCATCTCTTTTGTATAAAGCATCGCGTGACATTTTGCCTTCAATTTACTAGACAACCAGGGCGCAAATGGATTTCGCCTGGTATATGTTCAAAACCGTGTTTAATACTTGTGATTTCCGATCTTAGCCGAATCATCATCTTATCGAACATAAACATTTCCATGAGATGCCCATACATATTTATACCCGCGCTCTTTAGCACGAGCCTAGGCGCGAAGCCGAAGAGAATGCTGGAAAGCTGGTACTAGAAAGCTGGAAAAAACAAAATGGCGGACTTGAATTTTTTCAAAAGTCCGCCATTTTGTTTGTTTTTTATTGAAAATGTTTCATTCTGCTTGAGGCCATAGCCAATTCGATACAGAACATGAAACCGTTTTGTTTTTTGCTTTCAGATAATTCGTTTCCAAGAAATGATGTCATCCATCTACTAATCAGACGAGTTTCAGCAGCCATTTTCAAAACCGCCATTTTGAACAAAAAAAAAATTTTAAGTAATTTAATATATGAACTTTCATATTTAAAAAAAATTGATTACTCAACATGTTTTGTACTATGAATAAAATTTATTGAAAAAAATCACGTTTTTTGGAGTAACCTGGCCTTAAGAATATAATCACGAAAAAAGATTGAATCGAGCTGGACAACAAATGACAACGTAGGTGGTAGCTTCGAGCCTTGCACCTCAGTATTCGCGTCGGAATTATCATCCTGTTTATTTCGTTCGAAGGGACGTAGCGACAGGACATGATCTAATCTATTTGGAATATGAAGGTAATTTGCTATTCGAATTGTTATTTGAAGGTAATTGGAATACCGCGAATAAGATTGTCAGCTGACAGAGGAGCCATGGAATTTAAACATTTCAAATTTTCTATTTAGCGCTGCAAGTTTGTATTTTGTCACGAATATTAACCACAGTATTTGAATTTAGCTGGACGTTTGCCTCGAGATTATTTATGGCATGGCTATGTTGATTTACAGTAGTATGGAGTTCATTTAAATCGTTCCGGATATTGTGGAGATTTTGCTCATTTGATAACGATTGCTCCATAATTGCCGTGAGACGTTCATCAGACGAGAGATTTGATCAATTTGTAGGTAAGCTAGATGCTACAGGTGCGTTATACCCGGGAAACTGCTGTGAACTTCAAGCAGTGTTTTGGGGCCCCTGCGTTGCGGCAACCGGCTCAACTAAGCCAGTCACATTTTGGTGCGTCTGCAACGCCGTACCGTGATGATTTTCTGACATGGTTAAAGCTGAGGCGGCTTCTTGCGAATGACTGGTTTTATACAAGGAATTAAATTGAGACAACAGATGAGTATTATTTAATAAATTCTGATTATTGTAGGATATACTTAGATCTAATGGTGAATTGCAAGGAAAATGAATATTGTTTATGCAACACAGATAACAAGACTTTACTTTTAAATAATCCCGCGCACAGTCTTCGTGAAAATTCTTATTGCACACCGTACAGAAAACAAGTTTTCTTGCTATATTTCGCCGACATTTTTTTGCACTTTGGTATTAGATAAAATCCAAATAAATCTCACACTCACTCTGTATATTTACACACAATAGATGACAGCTGTGCAGCAGATGTAGAGCTTACTCGCACGTATGTGGAAAGAGAGAGAGAGATACACAGCCAATGGCAGAATGACACAGAAAGACAGAAATAAATAATAGTTTTTCTCGCTTGCGCATGCGCAAACAACGTACACGCACTTGTGCGCACTTGCATGTACACACATATACATACAAATTCTAGTGGGGAAAGTATGACTTTAGATGTGCAAGAGCACGAGAACGAGTGAGAGACTGAGAAAGAGAGAGAGAGAGAGAGAAGAATAACACTATCAATATTTTGCTTATATGTTGGCACTTATGAAAAAAATAAGATTTTCACGTACACAACAGGTCCAGACACAGTATTCCGAAATGGTCTAATCTATGCAGCACCGACGCGCTTAGCACTTAGTGTTAATCGTTGAGATCTTCATCTCTCAACAGCCAAAATCGTACTAGTTCTCGCGGAGTTCTGGGCTCCGGTTACCATGCAAAAAATGCTGCCAACGACAGAATGTCAGAGTGAGAAAGAGAAAGAGGGGGAGAGAGACATAATAGTTGTTTCACTCACGCATGCGCACAAGCCGTACACATATTTGCGCAAACACACAAATCCAGTGACGACCGGCACTGACAGCTAAGCTGTCGGTAGATAGCCGAGATTAGAAACAAGACAGGGAGAGGGACCTCAATGGGGACTGATGCAGAACAACAGAATCTTCTAGAAAGTCGAGCTATTGAAAGAGCTGCTATGGTTGGCAAATCACACACACAGACACACACACACAAACACTCACATACACAGATACACATACACACACAACCATACCCAAACCGTACTGTTGGCAGGCAAAGAACTGCAGACAATGACGGATGGAAGATACCAATGCTCGCGCAATCGTACGAACCACACATATACATGCCAACGCCAAAACTTCACTGGAAGGCGTATAAACTAAATATGGACAATGAATCTAGATATAAGTGCATCAAGAATGACAGCGTTTACGACAAATATCACATTACAAAAGAATTTTCTGGTAAATACAATTAGATTAAGCAACTCTTGAAGAAGAGAAAAAAAAATTTTATTGATATTTTTTTTACAAAATGGCGGCTGTGCAGTGATTACCGTGAATCGCTTTTTCAAAAAGGTCTTCCGCGGCGAGCAGTACAAGTCTCGTCCAATCCACCTATAACAAAAAAAATTTCTATTATCTACATGAGTTTTGCTAGTGAAGTACACATGATTATATTTTTAGAATTTTTTTTCGCGAAATGGCGATTGTTTTAACATAAAATCGTGTTTTCGACGAAAAAATCGACTTAAATTGTTTATAACTTTTTTCTTGGTAATTAATCGCTAAAATCGTGCGTGCAAACAATGAAGCTACTGTTAAAATTTTAAGTCAATCGGATGTAAACACAATGCTATAAATCTTAAGAATCGCAAAAATATAGTCCATAATAATTTTTTTACCTTCAGTCTGCTATCCCTGCACCATATAATTGTCCTTCCAGGGCCTTTATTTCCTCTTCTTCTTTTTTTTTTGCCTGATGTAATGCTGCGCCTGGCCTCTTTCGCGATATCGCACATACGATGCTCAGCGGTATTGATGCGATTGGCGTCCGTTACCACGCAAAACTCGTACATGTTTGGTCCAATAGTCAACCCAAGAGCATCGTAAACGGCAAACAGACCCGAGAAGCCGTCATTGAAGATAATAACGGCTACGTCAGTCGCAATGTCAACTATAGTCTTACCGCTTGACACCGTCTTTGGAGCAATTGACCATACTACAGCATTAAACGACTCGACAAAGAGCAGTAAATACAGCGAAAAAATTGATGAAACAGTAGCCGAAATTATTATCAACATCGCGGTCACGGTCTAAATCAGTAGTTTTCAATTTCTTAGCCGACTTACTAACGTGCTCCGAATCGCCTTCGAACGAATGGCGGTTAGGCGGGCGTCGATTACTAATTTTACTCCGTTTTGTACTTGTACTTCTTCTTTTACTGCCTTTGCGACCACTGTACACCTTTTCACTCATAATTAAGTACTTGTAAATATAATTCACAGTTAAAAAGTAAAGCAAAACTCAAAATAACAACGTAAACAACGAGAACGGCTGATTGACTAAACACAGGGCAAGTGTGGGTAAACACATGCTGTAAAGACGCTGTAACCGTCGTAATGTCATGTAGCGACCTCTAAAATTCAAATTTAAAACACGATATCGATCGTAGGTAACTTCTATTAATTTCCAAAGCCGCGAAATTCAAAAAAGCGAGCATCGCTAAAATAAGCGAAAATTGCGATTTTGGAGCATCAAAGCTGTTGGAAAAAATTGAATAAAAACAATTTTGAGTTTAAATCGGTACTTGGGCGTTGTAGATTTTGATTCTAGGATTGTTTTGACAAGATTTAAGCCAATAAAGAAGAATGGAAAAAAACAAAAAAAATTAGGGAATATAACCCCTTAATGCAAATATTAAAAACTAAATTTTAAGATTTTTTATTTTGAATAAAATTATGTCGATTTTCTAGAATCTTAATATCACAATATATCGCAATGCATGAGATCACAAAATATCACAATAGGGTCAAATACATTTTTTATATTTCTTACCTTATTTTGACCAAAAAATGTTCCTACACTTTTTTCTCAAAAGTCCCTAGTTTTGAGTTAAAAATCAAACAATGTTGGCAAAATCTCCAAATATTAAAAAACACGCATTTTTCAACCTTTAATTGCCCTTGACATATAACACCTTAGGATCAGAAATTTTTTTACATACTCTGGATACACATACCAACATTTTTCTAGAGTTTCAGACATTTTTATTTTTGGACATGCTCACTTGACATGGAACCACCATATATATGTAGGGTTCGTGTACACGCACGTTCGGTGCTGTTATTATTCCATTACTGTCAACTGCTTTTTGCATGGTATCAGAGACGGCCTAACCCTCAAAATCGTTTTAGTTTCATCTTGACGATTGAGACGCGAGGTTCACTACAAGAAACGTTATGCGTCTCGGCACATGCGGCAGCAGATGACAACGATACTAGTGTCCCCTCCAGTTCTCAATTTACCAGAAAATTCTTTTATAATGTAACATTCGTCGTAAACGCTGCCACACTTGATGCTTTTATTTCCCGATACTCATCGTCCATATCAAGGTTATACGTCTCCCACACCGAATTAAATAAAAAGCAATGTAAGCTTTGTGAATGCAAGCAGTATCTACTTTTATAGCTGTCAAGTTACTTTTACTCAAGAGTTCGGTAGCTTCTAGTTGACTTGAAGTAGATTCTGCTAAATAGTACGACGCGCCCAAGCAGATATTGCTTGGCTCGCAAGTAGCTACCACTTGACTTCCTCTACTTGACTGACTACAGCAGTTATTTCTTGACTGTCGAGTTGGGATAACCATGTTTTTCAGTGCAATGAAGTTTTGTTGTTGGTATGTATATGTGTGATTCGTACGCATGCGCAAGCGTTGGTGTTTTTCATCCATTATTGTCCGCAGTTTTTTGCATGCCAACAGTACGGTTTGGGTATGGTTGTGTGTGTGTGCATGTGTATGTGTGTGTGTGTGTGTTTGTGTATGTGTGTGTGTGTGTGTGTCTGTATGTGTAATTGGCCAACCATAGCAGCTCTTTCTATATCTCGACTTTCTAGAAATTTCTGTTGTTCTGCGTCAGTCGCCATTGAGGCCCTTCTCCCTGTCTTGTTTCTGATCTCGGCTATCTACCGACAGCTTAGTTGTCAGTGCCGGTCGTCACTTGATTCGAGTGTGCGCGTAAGTATATGTACGGCTTGTGCGCATGCGTGAGTGAAACAACTATTATCTCTCTCCCCCCCCCTCTCTCTCTCTCTCTCCCCCCCCCCTCTCTCTCTCTCTCTCTCTCTCTCTCTCTCTCTCTCCCTCTCTCTCTTACTGTGTCATTCTGTCGTTCCCAGTAGTTTTCTGCATGGTAACCGGAGCCCAGAATTTCGTGAGAGCAATACCATCTTGGCTGTCGAGAGATGAAGATCTCAACAATTAACGCTAAGTGCGTCGCGCGTCGGTGCTGCATAATTTAGACCGTTTCAGAATACTGTGTCTGGACGTATTGTGTACCTGAAAGTCTGCAGGTTTTTTAATGAATGCCAACAAATAATTAAAATATTGATAGTGTTAGCTCTCTCTCTCTCTCTCTCTCTCTCTCTCTCTCTCTCTCTCTCTCTCTCACTCTCTCTCTCTGTTGGCTCTCTTCCGGTAAGTCGCGGCACATCAACACCTCGCAATATTTTAACAATTTTCTGATTGTGTATCACTCCGAGGAGTGATTTTTTTACAGCGGAGAGTATCCTCCAATCGGCTCTCAAGCTCACGCCAAAAAACTGCATATTTTGTACGTTTTTATGAACCTGGAGAAGAATTCCGCTAAACTGCGACCAACATAACCTCAAAACGTCATCTTGAACGAGGAGTTGGAGAGTGTCATCGTGCTACAGCTGTATCTCTCATTTTTACATCATTATAGAGGGTCTGTAGTCTCGTTGTACTGTGCTCGATTGCTGTACATGGGAAACTTACCGGAGGAAGATGAGAAATGAGAGAAGCAGTAAAACTTATTCTTTTCTTTGAGGTTAGAGTATCTGTTCTTTTCTCTTTCTCTATCTCTATTTAAAAATTTTTGCATCTTGAAATTGGCAACACTGCACGGCCGATTTTTTTGGCATTCACCAACAGGGCGCAGCACCATCGCCTTAAATAGATCGGTAAAATTGACGTGCGAGTGTATTAACTGCTCAATAGATGCTGCTAACATCAGGCACACCGAATTAAGCGCCAATTTTTAAATGTATATGATTTTCTGACTTGACATACATATACTCTACTGATTTTGAGGCCTTGCTGGACTATACATAAACACTATCACGTTTTTCCGACAGTATGCTTTCTACATCTTGTGCTAAATGTAAAAAGACAACTCGCAGAGAAGCCACCCTTCATCGATGCAATACTTGCCTCAAATGCTATCATAACGTGTGTCATGAAATGATAGCGCTAAAAAATAATAAATTTTCATGTCAAGAATGCAAAAAGAAAAATATAAATAACAGCAAAACCAAAAACATTAACTGTACTATGGATAAGAGTCTGGCCTCAGCTAGCATAAGCACTGCAAATAATTCCGCGAATGATAAGAAATCCAACAACGACACAAAGATGGAGCCACTCACCGCGTCCACCCCTGCAATTAAATTGTTAAAAACGACCACAGAAGAGAAGAGAATCGAGGATATCGCCTCTACCACTCTAAATTGTTCGCGGTATTGTAATCTGCCATCGACCATGCTAGACTTATTTCACAACCAATTTGAGGTTCTTGCAAAAACAATTGAGTCTTATCATTCTCTCGTGGTGAGGAAGTTCGATGAGATCAGTAATACATCAACAACCGTACCAGCAACCGACGGGTTGACTATTAAACTGACTTCTCAGGTTTCGTCAATCGAGAAGAAAATTGACGAGCAGACATCCAAGCTGGCGGATCTGCAGAAAGATAGTCTATTGTTATTGCAAGAAAATACACTTTTAAAACAACAAGTCCAACAAATGGAGACTAAAATTGATGGCATGGCCGATGGCATGAAGCTAATTTACAATTCAAATATTAATCAAAACCAAAAGAAAAATATAAATGACGACATCATCCGTGATGAACATGACGCTAATGAGTCGCGTGTGTTCGAATCCCTTAGAGACTTGCAAGTTGACTCCTCAGACCACACGACTCCGAAAGAACCTGCTTTTAGTAGAATTCGAAAAGGGAGCCATAAATCTAGTACGCCAGGCTCACGCAATAAATATAACTCCGCGTCGAGTTATGTCTCGGCACTTGCTAATGGAGGAAAGGGCTCTAGCCATGCAAACAGAGAAGACAGTAGCGGTGTTGAGGACACTGAGTTGATTGTCACGGGTATAGTCGACTGCTCTCGTGCTGAGACTGATCCTGTTGAGGTCGCTTACGTGGTTCTCAGTACTGCTCTGCCTTCTCTCAGTAAAGACGATATAATTAGTATTAGGCAAATTGCTCGCCTTACGATGAGAGGCAGATCCTCCACTGCAGGTTCCGAGGGCTCTAGTCCTGCGCCATCTACTAAAGCAAACTCACCGCCGCCTTTAATTGTCCGTCTCACGAGCGTAACAAAACGTAATGAAGTGATGCGTGCGAAGGCGGACATTACGCGCTTTAACACCAACGATATTGACCCTTTTAGGTTAGGCGAGAAACTGGCCAAGAATCTCTGTTACACGAATATTTTCATTAACGAAGCTTTAAGTAAAAACACCTACAATGATTTCAAAAATTTAAAAGTTATTGCCAAGAATCTTGGTTTCAAATTCGTGTGGCATAGACGTGGCAGGTTTCTCGCACGACGAGATGAGGGTATGCGAGCTCACTCGTTCGCTTCTGCTTCCGACCTTCGCACAGTAGCCGACTCCTACAACAGCAATAGTTCCAAAAGCAATAATAACAACATTAATGATACTATTGAAAAGGCTAGAGACGTACAAGATTTAAATAATAGAGTCACCAGTAGCCTTACCGGAAAAAATAAGTGTGATAGCAATGAGCAACTAATACGTCCTGAAAAACATTGACTAGATGCAGTAAAAACTCGTGAAACGGACGAAGGAGTGAATACGAGAGCGGGTTTTTTCAATGCAAATTCGATTAGGCATTGCATGGAACAAATCCGAGAACTTCTTAGCGAAAAGTCCTATCATCTTCGGTGTGGCCAAAACGTGGCTGGACGACGAGAAAATAGGCAGCGATCCCGTTCATATCAAAGGATACTCACTTGTGCGGCAGGATAGAAACGTAAATGGAGGGGGTAGCACTGTACATTCGCGAGGAATACAGGGTCAAAGTCCTAGCTACATCAAATACAAATGGACCGGGAGAACCCAAAAAACCCAAACCTAGTAACCCTGAAAAACCTAGCATACCTGAAAAACCCAGTAAAACTCTAAAACCCAACAAAACTAACAAACCTAAAAAACCCGAGTACATCATGTGTGAGATACAGCATGGAGATCAGGAGCCTGTATTTGTCGCGGTTGTTTACAGACGTCCCGCCATTACTTTTCTGAAGTATTCGGATCTTGTCGACAAGTTGAGGGAATATTGTGACTTATACAGTCACAAATTATAATGGGAGATTTGAACGCAGATCTTTTGACAGTAACGACATCGTAACGGATCATGACAACTACGAACTTATATGGCCCAGCAAACACAACATCCTTGATGTAGCCATAAAAGTGCGGGCGCCCATCCGTGTTGACGATTCATTCACATATAGGGATTTTAAAAACATAGAACCGGCAGAATTACAATACCTTTTGTCGGAATATAATTGGTCTGCCCTGGAGGAATGTCACGTCAACCTTGACACAGCGCTGGACTGCCTTAACTCCAACTTACTAGATGCAATTAACACCCTGGCACCATTAAAGCGAGTTAAGTCTCGTAACGGCAGTCCACCCTGGATCGATGTTGAAATTGAACAGCTAAACAAAAAACGTGACGCAACTTACAGGCGGTACAAAAGGACTGGGGATGCACGGTACCACAAAGAGTTCCTAGAGTTGCGAGATGAATCCTTAACCAAAACAGAACAAGCTCGCATCACCTATTATCAAAGTAGACTGCTGGGTAAGCAGCAACGCGATGTTTGGAAAGAATTGCGCGACCTAGGACTCCTTCCCAAATCTAGAGGATGGTTGCATGGATTCACGACGGAGGAACTCAATACTCACTTTGCGGGAGTATCCATTTCAAACGAAGAAAATCCCGTTGAGATCGAAAATCTGGTTGCATCTGCGAGTGATGATGGTTTTAAATTCAATCCAGTCAGCGCCGCGGATGTCGTGCTCGCGGTCGCGCACTTTTCCTCTCAAGCGAGAGGCGAAGATGATATCCCGCAGAGTGTAGTTGCGAAGGCACTGCCAGTCATAGGGCAGCACATTGTGAATCTATTCAACTCTTTTCTGAATAGGGGCGTATTCCCTGACCTCTGGAAGAGAGCACGAGTGGTGCCGCTGAACAAGTGTACTACACCATCGTCAGCGTCGGACTTCCGTCCAATAGCACTACTGTGCTTTCTTTCAAAGGTTTTGGAAAAAATTGTGCATGACTAGATAATGGCGTACCTGACCAATACGAAACAGCTCGACCCTATGCAGTCTGGCTACAAGCAAAATAATTCAACTCAAACTGCTCTACTCAAACTGACAGAAGACGTAAGGACAGGGATTAACAACAGATTACTAACACTACTTTTACTGTTCGACTACAGCAAGGCTTTCGACACTATCTCACCAGCCAAGCTTTTAGCAAAGCTGCGAGCTCTGGGGTTCTCCAGGCATGCTTTATTTTGGATAAAATCATATATATTAGGTAGGAAACAAGCCATTGTAACGTGCTGGGACACTAAGTCATCTTGGTTGTGAACTAACCTTGGAGTGCCCCAGGGGTCTGTGTTGGGACCCTTGCTGTTCTGTCGTTACATAAACGACATCAAAGAGCTTTTCGACGATCTGAATAAAGACTTAGACAGTGACGATACAAGATGCATCAAACATCTACTATACGCAGACGACCTACAGATTTATATTCAAATAGAACCCGAAAACATCACGGAGAGTGTGGAGATTTTATCCCGTGCTGCACGAGCGATTGCTGATTGGGCCGAGGGCGTTACCCTCAGACTGAATGAGACCAAGACTAAAACTATTGTTTTCGGTTCATACAGATACATCAACGCTCTTGAGTCACAAGGTATGCCGGAAATCAGTCTGGGAGATGGCGTCTTTCTCCCATTCTCGCAAACCGTTACGAACCTGGGTGTTATTCTTGATTCTAAGCTCACGTGGAAGCCACACGTCGACATGGTCGCAAAAAAGGTTAACAGAGTATTGTACAACTTGAGGTTTTTTAGAAAGTATACCACCCAGGATCTGCGCAAGCACCTAGCAATGGCTCTGGTTTTTCCGCATCTTGATTATTGTTCTGTAGTTTACCTTGACGCGTCACTAGAATTACGTAGCCGACTGCAGAGACTCCAAAATTCATGTGTGCCATACGTACTAGGTGCTAGGAAAGATGAGCACATCACCCCTTACAGGGAAAAATTTGGATGGACAAGAATAGACTCGAGAAACGCGGTTTTCATGGCGATCACCGTCTATAAAATAATTAACATCAAAGAACCAGTTTACTTGAGATCTCTTTTTAAGAAGAACGAGTCTTAGCGCCCTGTAAGGGGCGAGGTAAAAGAACTCTCTGTTGCACACATGCGTACTGAGACAGGAAGAAGATCTCTCCAAGTACAAGGTGCGCATTTGTGGAACTCACTCCCTTTTGCCATTCTCACTTTACCATCATTAATGGCTTTTAAGGCGGCGGTTAAAAAATACTTCGCAAACTTGGATTAATGTTGTTGTCAGTCTTATTTATTGTTTTATTTATTTATTTATTTATTTATTTATTTATTTATTTATTTATTTATTTATTTATTTATTTATTTATTTATTTATTTATTTATTTATTTATTTATTTATTTATTTATTTATTTATTTATTTATTTATTTATTTATTTATTTATTTATTTATTTATTTATTTATTTATTTATTTATTTATTTATTTATTTATTTATTTATTTATTTATTTATTTATCTATTTATCTATTTATTCATTTTTTTATTTATTTATTTATTTATTTATTTATTTATTATTTATTTATTTACTTATTTATTTATTTATTTATCCATTGATTTATTTGTTTGACCGATCGACAAGTACAACAGCTTTGAAAAAGTATGCAAGTATTTATTAATATGTGTAAAATAAGAAATTGTTAAATGTATGTATGTAATTTTAATTGTATGACTGATAGATTTGATGACTAGATTAGAATTATGTTTACATTTCTGACGACAGTGTGCAATATTTTATGTCAACCTGACTTCGATTACCTGCAATCTTATTTGACGTTTACTAATGATGTGACATTTTATGTAATAACGATGTGATATTTTCATGGAAATTATATGTGATATTATTCTCTCTCTCTCATTGTCAAGAAATTAATGATTTAAAAATTAAAAACAAACAGCTACATGAAACGTATCAAAATATAACAAATAATTTGTTCAATAAGATTGAAGTTAATTATAATGTAATAATAGACAGAGTTGATAATATAGAGCAGTTTAATTTTGAAATGAAAAATTTAGTTCAAAACAATAATAGTGAAACAAAAAAATACGATCATGACTTTAAAATAATAATTGAAAAAATTAATAAAATTGAAAGCGACAACTCTGAAATATTAAAGGATATAGGAAAAATTATTGCACACGAGACTAGAAACAACAATCATGAAACTGCAATAAATAGAATAGAGAAAACTATGGAAATTATTCAACAAAAAAATCAAGAGTTTATAAGTAAAATTGAAAATTACCGAATTGGCCTGCCTACCAGTAGGGAAAACACAACTCTTTCACCGCACAGTATTAGAAATGGTAATGATTAGAAAAATAGCGTAATTAGTAATAATGTAAATAATAACAATAATATGTATAATACTGATAATATTGACGAAATCAATGATACATTGCAAGATACGGCTTCGACGTCAGCTGCACGAAGCACGCGGGTTAAAATGGTAGATGAGAGGAGAACACATATTTATAATAATAATAGGGGCAATAAAGATTTAATAATTTCAAATATTTTTGAAGGGAATAGCACCAAGCGTGTCGATGTGGTTCACGCTATACTGTGTAGTGTCCTCCCATCAATACAGAAAACAGACATAGTAAATACCCGCCTGCTACGGTCAGGTGAGCCGTTTTCTGTGAGCCGAGGTATGCAGCGAGCGTTGACGGTCACCATGGGTTGTTACCCTCTCCAGCAGTGTGTTAGGAGATAAAATTATGCGAGAAAAAAAATTTATAACAGGCTTTCATACTAAAGACGTTGACATCTTGACACTTGACCAGGAGACTAGTGATGCAATAATAAATAGCAACATTTTTATAAATGAACATTTATCAAGGGAAGCATTTAATAAATTTAGAGGCCCTTGCGATGAGGCTCAAATTTAAATATGTTTGGCATAGACTGGGCCGTTTCCTGGTCAAGATGCGTGATGGCGATGTCTCTCACGAATTTTTATCGTACGAAACTTCACGAATTGCACCAAATACAAACCAAATAACAGGAAAAGTAACTATAATTGGAAAAGATACGCCTGTCATTCAAACAAGCAATCAAAAGGAGGCTGTCGCAAATGAATGACTATCAGCGGACACTGCTGGGGGGGGGGGGGGGGTTGCACTGTAGGGGACTGAGAGCAGGATTTATCAATGTGACCTCTTTAGATTGTCACATTGATACACTGTGTCAACACCTTCTATCTGGTCCCTCGTATCACCTTTTTGGAATTGCTGAGAGGCACCTTGCTCCCAACGTCGACGACTATAGCATTCGGATCAAAGGTTATTCAATTTTAAAATTAGATAGGAATAAATTTGGGGGTGGGTTAGTTCTGTATGTACACAATTCTTTTAAGGCTACCATACTAAGCCGCTCACGTACCACGCAGGATCGTACACCCAATATTCCTGAATATATTATGTGTAGTGTGCAACAGGGCGACCTTCCCCCTTTATTCGTTACTCTAATTTATAGGCCACCGCATCTGCCATTCCTACAAAACTCTGATGTAATTGACAAACTAGCAACATACACGCAGGACTATAGTCACAAAATTTTGACGGGTGATCTGAATACGAACCTGTTGAAGACGTCGGCTGATGCAAAATTCATTAGGCGATTAGCCGATGATTTAAATCTAAAAATAATAGAGCATGGTGCGACTCATCACCTCGAGGGGTCTCACACGTGGATTGATGTCGTTATGACAGATGACAGTGACGTGGTGCTGAATGCCAGCAATCAGGCGGCACCCTTTGCCAGTAATCATACACTTATGGATGTTGAGATAGATTTTAAATTAAACAATAGCCCCATCACCGACTCATTTAGTTATAGTGATTTTAAAACAATAAAACAGGAAGATCTTTTATCTTACCTGAGTAACTGTGAGTGTTCGGCGTTTGATTGCTTGGACAACAACGACATGGATAATTTATTGGGACAGCTCAGCGTCAATCTTATGGGGGCAATAGATGAGCTTGCCCCACTGAAGCAATTTACACCAAAAAATAAAGCAAATCCTCCATGGGTTGTCGCTGATCTGGCTCACATAATAAAAAAACGTGACGCTGTACGCAGACGACTTAAACGCACAAGAAACGTTAATCTCTGGCAGGAGTACCAATCTCTCGCAGCCGAAGCAGAACAACACATGAAAACCGCGCGAGAGACTTATATGCAGGATAAAATTTTTGAAGCCCTAGAAAATAAGAAGGACATTTGGAAAGAACTAAAGGGCTTGGGGATCCTGCCAAGGGCACGGGGAGGGGGGTTGCATGGCTTCTCACCGGGTGAGCTGAACTCGCATTTTGCGGGGGTATCCATCTCCCAGAGTGAAGGTGACGTTGATTTGAGTAGCATCCTGGACTCGGTCAGCGATGACGGGTTTGTTTTCAAAGACGTTACAGTGACGAACGTAGTCCTGGCTGTTGCTCACTTCTCGTCGCAAGCTAGGGGTGAGGACGGTATTCCCCAAAGCGTCGTAGCCAAGGCTGTCATATGTAAGTCATCATATAACGAGGGTCTTCAACTTCTCTCTGTCTGGAGGTGTCTTCCCAGAGGCTTGGAGAGAGGCTCACTCGGTGCCTCTCAAAAAGGTTTCAGTGCCATCTTCTCTATCATATTTTCGTCAAATAGCACTATTGAGTTTTCTCTCCAAGGTGCTGGAGAAGATAGTACACGACCAGATTGCCGATTTTCTAAGATCCAAAAAGATCATATGTGATGTTAGAAGGGGCGAGCACATCACTCCTCACAGGAAATATCTTGGCTGGCTTACCATAAAGGATAGAAGAGCGTACTTTGAGGGGTTATTGTTGTATAAAGCAATAAATATGAAACAACCTCCGTATCTTGTGGCTCTCTTTGGTAAAAACACAGCCAGGACTTCCAGTAGGAGTGGTGTGAAAGAGCTCTCGGTTCCGGGATCGCGGACTGATAAGGGTCTCTACTCGTTTAGAGCCCAAGGCTCGCGATTCTGGAACTCCCTCCCCTGCAGTGTGAGGTATCTGCCGTTCTTATGTAAATTTAAAACGGCGTTAGGCAGGCACCTCAGTCGACTGCACGGTGATTAATCCGACATTTTTCACGACAGAGGAATTCATGGGTATTTATTTTTATTTATTTATTTATTTATTTATTTATTTATTTATTTATTTATTTATTTATTTATTTATTTATTTATTTATTTATTTATTTATTTATTTATTTATTTATTTATTTATTTATTTATTTATTTATTTATTTATTTATTTATTTATTTATTTATTTATTTATTTATTTATTTATTTATTTATTTTATTTATTTATTTATCTTTTTATTTGATTTTAGTTAATCCGTTTTTCCCGTTTTTATGTTTCAGTCGTGAAATATGTCGAAATAATGTATAAATTATAAAGAGTATAAATTAATAAAGAGTGAGTGAATTTATCTGCGTGTGTGATGAGTGTGGGTAGCTGCTTAATCGTAATTGTTTTTAAATTGTGACGTGATGGATGTACGGGTATGCAAGAATGAGTGAATCTTCAGAAATTGTTATGAAACTGTACTGAATACTGCTGCACAAGGTTTGATGCGTGCGCTGGAGCATTGTCGTGATGAAGAAGCCAGTCACCGGCTTCCCAAATTCTCGGTTAAAATTCGCCAAACAGTACTTTTTGGTATTCCAAGTTCATCTTCCAGTTCTCTCACAGTCAAACGACGATCTTGTTCAACTGTGACACGCACACGCTCGACATTATCCGACGATGTTCCCGTCGAAGGTCGACCAGAACGAGGATCACTGTCAACAGATGTGCGGCCACTTTTGAACCGCCTATACCACTCTTTTATTTGTGTTTTACCCATACACTCATCTTTAAAGGCCTTTTGCAACATTTCAATATTTTCCGCACAACTTTTACCGAGATTAAAGCAAAATTTTATGCAAATTCGCTGTTCGGTTCGTTCTGCCATTTTTAGCCATAAGCAAATTGCGACGAACGCAAAAAAGTCGTTGTAAACAAATACACGCTGCGCGGGAACTAAGGCGTTTCATCGGTATCTCAGGCTACTGACGAGAAGGTTATGAGTTGCTGGTGACGTTCGTACCCTCCAGAGGTCGCCTGAGTCTCTCTGCGCGAAGATATGAACGTACGTCGGATACTTTTGGGACAGACCTCGTACTTTAAGTATAAGAATGTCTGATGCACGTACTCACGGAGAATTCTGCTTAAACTAATGATTCAAAAGTTTAGTAAAATAAAAAAAAATCAGATGTGATTTAAATTTAATTGACTGTCAGGAATAAGGTTAAATTACAACAGACTTTATATATGTATTTTTTTTTGTTAATATAAGTGAGGATGTATCACCGGCATTCATTTGTGATCAGATATTTAAGTATTTATAAATTTAGGAAACCATACATATAGATGTAGGAAGGAGGGTGTATTATAAATAAATGATTAATTATTTATCAAAAAATTAACATGATAATTTTATTTCAATGATCGACCCAAAGAGCAATCTTGGCTCAATACAAAGTATGAATAATGCGCAACTTATAATTAATTTATTATAACCACGTGTTGTAGCTACAGAATAATCGCACAAAAAAATTGAATATAATTAAGACTATTAATATATAATCCCGCATCTACTATTAATTAATGCCGCGATTATTTATTATTAAGTCTTTATTCATAACTGTATCTAATACAGTCATTATTTAAAGTTATTAATATTATATAAATTTTAGAACACGCTAATTATGATTGTTAATATAAAAAAAATATACTCAATATATTCGATAAATAAAAAAAATAATAAATCTTCGCGGCGCGCTTTAGATTGTGCGTAGAATCACGGTTTTCGCGGTTATGTCTATATATTTGGTATGGTGTTTTCTGTACGTGGCTGCGAGTAACCCTACACCCTATGGGCTACAATGTCCAAGGACATTGATCGCCAGTGTGCCAGGGTGGTCAATTTTCCACCTCGACTAACACACATGCACAGCAAACGAAGCAAAAAAACAACGTGTCGATGTTTCTCCCGGTTTCTGCCTAAGTGCAGAATAATCCCGGGGCCTTATACCATAAATTAATAATTACCAGGTGAGTGCCAGCGTCCGCGCTTGTACGGTAAATCGAAAAGTACGAGAACCTTCAGCTGGCTATATGTTACTCGGCATCGTCACGTGCTTCTAATCTAAAAAAAATGCTGCCGTCCTCGATGCCCGGTGGTGAGAGAGAGAGAAAGAGAGAAAGAGAGAGTGCCGCATCCTGCGGATCCTGTGAGGCCTTGGCCTCGAGTATCTGTTATTCGCGAATTGCGGGATTATCTAGTCGGCGGCGAATGCGCAGTGATCAATTGATTATTATCCGCGGTTATTTTCACGCAGTTCGGCTTTTATCTCAGTATCTATGAATTGCCGAATTACGAAGAGACTGCATGCCGTAATAATGCAAAATTTATAACTAGTCAAATTTACTGTGTGAATATTGTATTTGTGTACTATGGGCAATTTTTAACAATTTTGTATTATGACAAAAACATAAAAAAACGTGTCAAAATAGCATAATTTTAAGAAACTTTACATTAATTTTTTTAATTGTTTTTGTGTTGATGCCTATTATTTACTTAGCTTTTTTTTAAATTTCGTTATGCAATTTAAAGCAACAAAAAAAAACGTAACAAAAAAATGAATAATTTGAACAATAATTAATTTTCTTATAATAGGTTCTTACTGGAAAATTATGTTTTGATGATTTTTAAATGAATAAAAGCCGTGTATAAACAAGGAATTGATTCTATGGGCTGTGTTTGTTATTATCTTTATTTAACATGAGTTAAATGTAAAAAAAAGAGTAATAATTATTAAAAAAGTCAGTAGCAGGTGTAGCCAGGTGTAGTGCGGGTTTCGGCTCTGCAGGCGTCGAAGCGTATGTCAGGATGCCGCTCTGGAGGCACCGACTGTTGCATTGCCCCCCTCAAACTAAGGACATACGAAAAAAAAACCATATTACAAAAAAAGAAGTAAAAAATGATTGTAGTAACTTGAACGACACAAAGTGTATGGCCTGAGTTTGACCATGTAGTTAATTGGATTTATTAGCGGTGTTACTACTTGAGTGGTGGAGGTGTTGAAGGTTGATAGTTGTGTGGACGAGATAGTTGACGTAACATCACACACAAATAACACTAAAAATAAAGGGTGGTTAATGTACTGCTGTGTTCATCAAAATGTTCATCATTATGAATGACTAGCACATCTAGGTCAGGCTCGACTGGATCATTTTTTGATCTCCGTGTGACACCTGGTAGCTGAAGATATCGTGCCCTTTGAAGCTTGAGCTCGGCGTTGTTGGGAGGTGGTGGGTTTTCCTGACCCGTGGGTGTGGCCTCCGGCTCGGCTACGACCTCTTCAAGCGGTAGTTCCGCAGCTCGCTGGAGCCACTAGCCAACTCGTTGCTGGGCATCTTGGTTGCGTGGCACTAAGGGGTTCGGTAGACGGATATTTCCAAACAACCGGCGTAGTCTTTCGATCCCCCATTGAATGACTCCCATTGAAGAGGGTGAACACTGAGAGTTTCTGAACCCACGTTTATTATAGTATTGAGTTTTTTTTTAGCATCAATGCCGATTATACATTCGCGAATGAGCTTGAGAATAATAATAAAAATGAGGTCAATTTCCTGGTTTAGTATCTTAACTTTTAAAAATTTTTTTTTTTAGTCGTATGGATTTCTCCCCACTAAATCCCGTGGCTTGGAGGTTAGCAATCGGTAAACATGGACATTTCTCCCATAAATGAAAATAACGTGTGTATGCCGACTCTGAAATACACGTGATCTTACTCCCCGTGTCAAATAACATATCAATAGGAGCGCCGTGTATATCTACCACTATGTGCGGACATTCGACAATTTCGCGCTCCGGACACGAGTTCGAATCCTCATCTTCGTCTAATAGAAAATCACGTAAATTGTCGAATACCGTGTTTATTTCTTTGATTACGTTTGGGTTTTGTTTGTCGACTGTTAATTGTGAATTCGTTGCGGCAGGCATGAGCATAACGCTTTCCGTATCCGAGGCGCGTGGCGCAACGAGCTTCGGTTTTCCGACATGTCTATATTCTCAGTTGAATGTAATTCGCTTATATTGGCCATATGCCGCGGAGTGTTATTGTTATTGCCGCGTGCGATAGGGGGTTTGTAGGGCTTGTTATCATGCCAGTTATCATTTATGTTTGATTCATTAGCTTCTGGTGGTCGTGGGGTGGAAGCTCTAAAATTATTATTATTATTAGGGCGGGTGTTTTGTTCGCCCCCCCCCCCCCCCCCCAACGACGTGGTGTATAGTAATTGTCGTGAAAATCTTGAATTTTAGAGCCGGCAACCGTAGAATTAAGGGCTCCGGCGGTATCGAAAGAATCCAATAATTGGATCAACCCATCGATATTATTTATGCCGCGCGCCATGATTGATTGCTGAACCAGTTCATCAAAATCACGCGATAATTTTTCAATTACGTTAATCATTTTCGGTGGGTCTGCAAGCATTTTTACATTATTAAACAGTCGTATGACATACTCGCTACGGCTTAAGTTATACTCTGCACGGTAAAATCCAAATTCGAGATCGCGCCTAATGGTTAATTGTATAGCATTATTCCAATATCGATTTTTGAAAAGTAATTCGAAGTCTTTAAATGACGTGACGCGTGCTTCTATATGTTTCCACCAATCGTGTGCAGGGCCTTTGAGCGATTAGTCGATAACGAATCTAAAATGAGAATTATCGGGTACTGTAGCTTCGATGTATTTACTAAGGGCGTTTAAAAACTGCATCGAGCGATCGTATGGGGCAGCGCTAAATACCGGTGAGTCGATTCTAATTGGGGGGGTAAGATACTTTCCGTGTTGAGAGATTTGTGTTACATCACGTGATCATAGAAGTAAGACGCGATACATTTGTTGTGAGAGACTCTTGGAGAGCTTCACTAGCATTGACAAGAACATCTAGGGTGGCATCATGTTCACCGATTCGTCTCTCAATATCCTTATTTTTCACGTCGATCTGCTTAACAAAACCGTTCGTTCGATCAACATCTTGATTCAAAATTTCCAGTTCATCTGTGTGTCGTTTGCATTCATCATCGAGGCGAGTAATATGCGCGGACTGGTCGATTTTCCATTAGCTTAAATTTTGACAGAGTTTTTCTAATCGCGACAATCGCTGTGTATGATTACTGAACTGTTGTTGTGATGACTGTTCGGACAATTGGAGGGCATGCACAGTTTTGCGAAGGCGTCGATATCTTTCGCGCTTTGGGTCGCCACTTCCGCTAATCGTCTCATCATGCTGCGTGTTTATATCGCTTGCGCCTATGTATTGGGCCACGAGGTCAAGTGAACGCCGAACTTGCCTATCAAGGTCATCGGCATGATCCTTTTTAGATGCGCGAGTGCGTGGCATTTTATTAATTAATTTATATTGTTTTTTCTACGCTCGAATCCGGATGTATTCTAAAATTAACCTAATAGATCCCTCCTATATATGTCGGTCCCCACCAGGGATGCCATTTGCTACCCGTGGGTAAGGTGCATATACTATAAGTATAAGAATGTCTGATGTACGTACTCACGGAGAATTCTGCTTAAACTAATGATTCAAAAGTTTAGTAAAATAAAAAAAATCAGATGTGATTTGAATTTAATTGACTGTCAGGAATAAGGTTAAATTACAACAGACTTTATATATGTATTTTTTTTGTTAATATAAGTGAGGATGTATCACCGGCATTCATTTGTGATCAGATATTTAAGTATTTATAAATTTAGGAATATATGTTTTAATGTTTAATCTTTTGGATCTATTTTGTAACCAAAAATTTCTGTAATCAAATCATTTTTACAAATGAATTCCTTTGAAATTTCTTTCAAAGTATTTCGTAATTCAAATTTTGTTACATTTCTATTTTCTCCTATTTCAAGAAGCCAATTTTTTAACGGATTATCTGAATTTTGTAATCTTAAATTTTCGCTTAATGATAATTTAAAAAAATGTGACCACATATAACTTCTTTTCACACATGATTCTAATATTTTCATTTGATTCCCATGGCGTACTATAGGAGTGTTTGTCTAAAATCACCAGGCGTCACAATTATTTTTCTTCCGAAAGGAATGTCATTTTTATATAAATCTCGGAAAAATTAATCGATTGCTTCAAATGCATATCTCGAAACCATCGATATTTCATCCTATATTACAATATTAACATTTTTTAAATAGATTCCATATTTTGAACTAGGAAAAATATTACCTGTCGTTTGTTCATTGATATTCAATGGTACTGTCAACCCTTTTCCATTGATTATTAAATTAGCAGCAATGCCAGTCCATGCTATCGTAATAAACGATACATTTATTGAAATAAGATAATTAATGATAACATTGTGTAAATAAGCCTTACCACTACCACCCGGGCCATCGATGAAATATAGTTTGTTACCAATATTATTGATTGTCGTATTTATAATTAAATCAAATATCCGTTTTTGATCAACCGTTAAAGAATTGATTAAAGTTTTTAGAGTTTCAACGTCATAATACTCTGGTACTTCATCACTATATTCTTTCAGATCATCATTTTCATGTAAATCAGATATATTAAAATCACTTAATCTCGTTCCATGTTATTACAAAATAAAATTATTATAAAATATCTTCAATATTTTTTAAAGCCTTTTTCTCTGCTTGAATTTCTGATAATTTTGGATCCATAAAATGAATTTTATATTTATTATATAATTCTAATGAATTAAGCGGACTTCGGAATCCAAGAATATATGTAAATAGTTATACCTAGATTTTGGAACTTTGAATGACTCAGCTTTTTCCAAACATTTGTCCCATTCTTCGTCAGTACTAATGAGACCGTTTGCTAAACAAGCATATTCATATCTATCGTAAACAATTCCATCTACAGTATGTATATCTGTGAAAGACTTTGCACCACGTACATATAATAAAAAATACGCACGAAAAATGTTTCACGTTATTTTGGGTTTACAAAATACATACTACTTATGACAGGTTTTTGAAATTTTTTCCTTATATTCCATTTTTTGTCTTTTTTGTGATAAACGCAATGATACGGAATTTCATGATATAAATATTGTGTTGCTTCTTTATCTTCTTCGTTTAATTTGAACCAAGCTGTTAATGTTGTATCTATATTTTTATTGATTAATTCATTTTCATGTCCATCTTCATAATAGACATATTGTTCATTTTTGTAAAATGCGATACATGGCTTCAGGTGCACATACATATTTTGTTGCAATATGTTGTGATATTTCATCATAATTATATGTATCTTCAATTTCGTTCATATCATCTTGATCAGATTTATCATGTTCATTTGTAAATTTTACAAGAGCAGTATCTGGCCCTTTGTGAAAATATTTAAACAAATATTTTATGGCTTTGATTGTACTGCATATTTCTACATTAACGTGGCACTCAAATAATAACAATAAATCTGGATTATACGGCACGATGAAACTATTATCTGCAATTCTATGATTCGAATATATAATTTTAGTACCGTCGTTTCTTCGACGATAAGAAGGATAACCATCAGGATTGTATAGTGTTTATTTATCAAATGGTTTGGGACATCTTTTAGTACAACATTTTTTATCTTCACTCACGCATACACAATTTTTGTTTTGTAAACCCCGTGGACCGTGTATCATATTATTTTTTACAAAATTATATAGACTAGGATATTTATTTTTATCAGGTTTTTCAGCACTTATAATTTTATCAATTTGATCAGCATTTCGAAACTTACTATCTGCATACAACCATATTAACATATGAATATGCGGTAATTCACGTTTTTTAAATTCTATTACATAAACAAATCATCTTGATACGCCTCTTGCACTTTTAACATATCACTATTGTCTTGTAAAAATTCGCAAATTTCATTTACTTCTTCTGCGCGGTCCGGAATCGATTCGCTCGCGACTTGATATCGTTGCTGTAAAAATGCTAATAGTACTCCAAAATTTGTTTCGCGATTGCCCGGTAAAAAATTTGGATCAGTTATCGTTACATGTTTCTTTATATCAGTGGCCTCTTCATTTCTTAATTTCGTTTCTGACTCTACGTTGGCCATTTTTGAATTTCGAAAAAAAATTTGCTATCCGCGCTAATTGCTATTAAAATATCCCGGAGAGTGGTCCCCTAATTGTTACGTCGTGCGTAATCAATAAATGGCGCGAAGGTAATATGAAATTAAATCGCGTTCGCCTCTAGTTTCGGTCAATACTTGCGTAATTTACCTGGGAGTCGAGGCATTAGCAAAAGCAGGATAGCGAAAGTGATATTTAATATGATAGCGGTAAAAATAGGAAGTGCGAGTTAACGGCAGGATAGGAAAGGCTAGTGAGGTATTTCTGAACTGACGTTGTATGTGTGCGTACACCTTGGTTCCCTGTAGTCGGATCGGCTTGGCTGTCCTGTGCTGCGGTAGGTCTCGTGCTCGAGATGGTGCAAATTAGTTTAAGATCAAGTTTATTGTATATGAAGCACAAAGTTAAGTATAAGGGCGTGTACCTTTTACAAGTGAACTGTCAAATAACAAACTGGTGCGTACGTGCTTACGGCTCAAAGTTCGAATGCAGAAGGCTGCCGCGCCCTGGAAGGCCCTGGCTTATATAACTACGCGGGGGTCGCATGCTTAACTTAAATTAGTAATTAATTATGTATCATAGAAAGGGATCGACTGAGGTGTATGGTCGCGGAGGGGAGTTAGGTAAAAATTGGAGTGGATAAGTATAATATGCAGGGGTACGAAGTTGTCAAGGTAAGATACTAGTTGTATAGCGTAGATCGATAAGTAGGATTTAGTATGGTTAGATACATATAGCTTGACGACGGGACGATGAATGTGAGGCGATGTTCAGGACGTAACATATATGACCAAAACCACTATGTTTTTATATGCACTTTTAATCGGAAAAAATGTGTATGTACGTATTTCTTGAAAATAAATACTAATTTCTTTAAATATTCCTTATATGAATTGTGACGTGTATCTCACGTCCCAATAATATTAAATACGGGCAGTCAATCGCGACCAAGTCACCAGAGCAGAGCATTTGCATATTAATTAGTATTGTTATTAATGGGGGGATTGTTATTATTTGTTGAGGGAATGAGGATAAGGAGTCGCAACCGAGGAAGGCCGCAGACCGGCACACACACGCACACACCCATACCGGCGGCACCAGCTGATCGCCGCAGCGACGACTGCTCGGAGCGAGCAACGGCGACGAGTCTACACACACAGGCACAACACCAACATCACTGCACGCTGTACGCGCGACCCTCTCTCTCTCGCTTGCTCTTTCTTCCTCGTCTCTCGAGGATGATGAGCCGCTGCCCGCGCACACACATACACACACGCGCGCGCGGCCGCCCTCTCTCCCGATGCACGCAGACGCGGGAGGAGAGAGGATTCACAGCGGCAGCGGCGGCTTCCTCGAGGCACACCATCTCGGCTGTAGCCACGAGAGAGAGAGAGAGAGAGAGAGATATATATACCGACTCGGCTGTCGGCAGAGGGGAGAGCTAGCAAAACCAAAATAAATCCGTGGTGGTGTGACACCGGTATATCAGATCAGTGCAAGGTCGGACCGGTAGTAAATTCAAGTATTAGTGTAGGGAAATTCACGCGACTCGGGAAGTCGGGAGACGTGGTGAGAGTGGTCGTCGCGAGGGACGCGTGATAAGGCTAGCGTAGCCATGTTTGTATAGCGATAAATTAGATATAAGAGTAATTGTAAATTTGCGACCGATAGTATTACCCGACGATAAGAAATAAAGCTTGAGTATATTTAAAGCGAAATTTGTGAGTGCTTATTATAAATTTATGAATTCCTGATTTTTCCTATTCACGGAACTTCCTCTGGGAAAGGGCTCGTGCCGAGTTAGCCGCGCTTTACCTGGCGCCCATTAATTTAGAAAATTTGGTAAAGTGTCGAGACAATAATAAGCCATAGTAACCCCCCACATTACAAATGTAGTGGTTTCTGATTTCAAATCACGAAAGCCGTGTTACAGAATATTTACCGGAAGTTACAGCTAAATTCACCGACTCTAAATGCGCGAGGAACTTTTGAAGTTAGAAAAATATGTTTCGATAAAAATGCATTTAAACATTCAGTTCTACATTAGAAGCAATGTTAATTATTTTCTTTGAATGGTTATACTTTTGTTGATAATGAAATTTTTGTTTCTATCTTGTCCCAACATGGTCTTATAAATGTAGAGTTTCAAAATGTATCATAAAATTTTTTTCGTTTTTTTTGTTAAGAAATCAGTTAGACCCACCTTTAAATGTTTCTGACATCGAAAATGAAGCTTGGAAACTGTAGTTTATTCGAATATATAACATAAACTATACAAACTAATGTAAATTAATATTTTAACAATATTCAGTTTCTTTAATGACTCGAGAGTCTACTTTATATGTATGTTAAGGAGAGACTCTAGCAGTACCTAGGTGGACGATATATGTGTATAAATGTACATAACTTGATTAGTTACATTATAGCGTTTCGGGTGTCTCTTATACCCCTCTTCAAGTAAAAATAATGATTTTTTAGATATGACCATCATTAATGAAGACAACTATGTTATCACAAAGGGGTATCAAAAACTAACTTCTAACAAGAAATACATAAATCTTGTGTCACATAATCCTAAAGTATAGTTAAAGAAAATAATTGTTTACGTGCTAGTAGATCGAGGTATTTTACTTGCTGATCGTAAATTTCACTCATCAAATTTGATTAAAATCAAAAATATATTATTAGAAATCGGTTATGCAGAATCAACAAAATAAAGGAACAGGATAGTGAATCTAGAAGTCAAAGTAGTCATTCTTCCACTCTACAAAAGAATGTTAAAAATGTTGGTTAAGAAATAAAAAAAATTAGGGTTTAACTAAATATTTTTTAAATTTACTATATTTACACTTGTGACGTAACGATTGTTTTGAAACAATTTTTTCTTCATGTAGTTTTGGACTATTATTAAGTACATATCTTTAGTTTTATCATAGAACCTTTATAAACTCTCATATGATTTTTTACACGCAAGACCCTCCTTAAACAGTGTTTAATTTTGAGCTGGTATATTGTTAAAATTGTTTAAGGTAGAACTACGGTGAGAAGACCAATTATTTTTTGTTATATGTAGGATGATATTAATATGTTCTACATTAGTGTCTATTGGACTTACAAAAATGCTTTAAAATCACATTTTTTAATAATGACTAATGCATAAAATGAGATAAGAAGAAATAGGTTGTTTGTTTGTGAGTAGCAGAGTGTATGTGCATGCGTTGAGCACTAGCCGCTCTGCAGCGGCGTCATTGGTTGCTACTGTGCAGCTGGTCGGCGGTCGTCTCTCTCTCTCTCTCTCTCTCTCTCTCTCTCTCTCACTCTCTCTCGCAGTAATTTCAGCAGCGTAAATGATGTTAATGCGTCGGTAATACGTATGTTAGACTCTACTACCTTTAAAAAAGGGACAACAGTCTCCTGCTTGGTAGAGTACGCCAATTCGACATCTAGAAACATAGACAATGCACTTACTAGACATTCGTCCTCTCTTGAAAATAGATTGGATGCAATTGTTAAAAGACTAGACTCGTTACCAGCGATACATACTCTAGCACTGACAATTGGGTCCAAAATGCAGAAAATAGAGGATAAGGTGTTAAAACAACACTCCCAGCTGGAGGAGATGAAAATGAAAAGCAAGTGCTTTGTCATGAAATTAATGATTTAAAAATTCAAAACAAACAGCTACACGAAACGTGTCAAAATATAACAAATAATGTGTTGAATAAGATCGAAGTTAATTACAATGCAATTATAGAAAGAGTAGATAACATTGAGCAGTCTAATTTTGAAGTGAAAAATCTAGTCAAAAATAATAGTGAGACAAAGAAATACGATAATGGCCTTAAAATAATAATTGATAAAGTTAATAAAATTGAAAGTAACAACTCCGACATATTAAAGGACATAAGAAAAATTATTGCACACGAGACCGCAAGCAATAACAATCATGAAACTGCAATAAATAATAATAATAATAATATAGAGAAAACTTTGAAAATTATTCAACATAAACAACAAGAATTTTTAAGTAAAATTGAAAATTACCAAATTGGCCTGCCTACCAGTAAGACAAATACAACTTTTTCACCGCACAGTATTAGAAATAGAAATAGTAATGATAAGATAAATAGTGTACTTAGTAATAATGTAAATAATAATAATAATAATATATATAACATAGATAATAATTTGAATAACGAAAGCAACGATACACTGCAAGATACG
This sequence comes from Gastracanthus pulcherrimus, assembly GCA_949152435.1. Taxonomy (NCBI): domain Eukaryota; kingdom Metazoa; phylum Arthropoda; class Insecta; order Hymenoptera; family Pteromalidae; genus Gastracanthus; species Gastracanthus pulcherrimus. The sequence continues at coordinate 92,569,192 of OX424574.1, read as the reverse complement.
GCGTCGACGTCATCTGCACGAAGCACGCGGGTTAAAATGGTAGGTGGGAGGACAATACAAACTAATAATAATACAAATTGCAATAATGACTTAATAATTTCGAATATTTTTTACGGTAACAGCACTAAGCGTGTTGATGTGATTCATGCTATACTGCGTCGTATCCTCCCATCGATACAGAAAACGGATATAGTAAATACCCGCCTGCTGCGGTCAGATGAGTCGCTTTCGGTGACATCAGCCGAGGTAACTAGCGAGCGCAGACGATCACCGTGAGTTGTTACCCTCTCCAGCAGTGTATTAGAAGATAAAATCATGCGACAAAAAAAATTTATAACAGGTTTTCACACTAAAGATGTCGACATCTCGGCACTTGACCAGGAGACTAGTGATGCAATATTGAATAGTAAAATTTTTATAAATGAACATCTACCAAGGGAAACATTTAATAAATTTAGAAGCCTTAAAGCCCTTGCGATGAGGCTCAAATTTAAATATATCTGGCATAGGGGGGCCGTTTCCTGGTCAAGATGCGGGATGGCGATGTCTCCCCCCGAATTTTTAACAGTGGCAGACCTCCAAGCAATTTCAGCCTCGTATGAAACTCCACAAATTGCATTAGATACACATAAAAAAACAGGAAACGCAAATACAAATGAAAAAGATAAGTTGGACATTCAAACAAATAATCAAACGGAGGCTGTCGCAAATGATTGACTATCGTCGGACACTGCTGGGGGGTGCACTGTCGGGGACTGAGAGCAGGATTTATCAATGTGACCTCTCTAGATTGTCATATTGGTACACTCCGTCAACACCTTCTATCTGGTCCCTCCTACCACCTTTTTGGAATTGCTGAGACGCACCTTGCTCAAAACATTGACGACAATCGCATTCAGATCAAGGGCTATTCAATTTTAAGATTAGATAGAAATAAATTTCGGGGTGGGTTAGTCCTGTATGTACACAATAGTTTTAAGGCAACCATACTAAGCCGCTCACGTACCACCCAGGATGGTATGCCTAACATTTCTGAATATATTATGTGTAGTGTGCAACAGGGCGACCTTCCCCCCGTATTCGTTGCTCTAATTTATAGGCCACCGCATGTACCATTCCTGCAAAATTCTGACCTAATTGATAAGCTAGCTACATACACGCAGGACTATAGCCATAAAATCTTGATAGGTGATCTGAATGCGAACCTGTTGAAGACGTCGGCTGATGCAAGATTCGTTAGGCGATTAGCCGACAATTTAAATCTAAAAATAATAGAGCATGGTGCGACTCATCACCTCGAGGGGTCTCACACGTGGATTGATGTCGTTATGACAGATGACAATGACGTGGTGCTGAATGCCAGCAATCAGGCGGCGCCCTTTGCCAGCAATCACACAATTATAGATGTTGAAATAGATTTTAAATTAAACAATAGCCCCATCACCGACAACTTTCAGTTACAGAGACTTTAAAAAAATAGAACAGGAAGATCTTCTATCTTACCTGAGTAAATGTGGCTGGGCGGCGTTTGATTGCTTGGACAACAACGACATGGACGATTTATTGGGACAGCTCAGCGCCAATCTCATGGGGACAATAGATGAACTTGCTCCACTAAAGCAATTTACACCAAAAAATAAAGCTAATCCTCCATGGATTGACGCAGATCTGGCTCACATAATAAAAAAAACGTGACGCCGTACGCAGACGACTACAGCGCACAAAAAACGGTAATCTTTGGCAGGAGTACCGGTCTCTCGCGGTCAAAGCAGAACAACGCATGAAAATCACGCGGGAGACTTACATGCAGAATAAGATTTTTGAAGCCCTAGAAAATAAGAAGGATATTTGGAAAGAACTAAAAGGCTTGGGGCTCCTGCCAAGGACACGGGGAGGGCGGTTGCATGGCTTCTCGCCGGGTGAGCTGAACTCGCACTTTGCGGGGGTATCGGTCTCCCAGAGTGAAGGTGACGTTGATTTGGGTAGCATCTTGGACTCGGCCAATGACGACGGCTTTGTTTTCAAAGACATTACAGTGACGGACGTAGTCCTGGCTGTTGCTCATTTCTCGTCGCAGGCTATGGGTGAGGACGGTATTCCCCAAAGCGTTGTAGCTAAGGCTCTCCCGTATATAAGTCGTCATATAGCGAGGGTCTTCAACTCCTCTTTGTCTGGTGGTGTCTTCCCAGGGGCTTGGAGGGGGGCTCACTTGGTGCCTCTAAAAAAGGTTTCAGTGCCATCTACTTTATCAGATTTTCGCCCAATAGCACTATTGAGCTTTCTCTCCAAGGTGCTGGAGAAGATAGTACGCGACCAGATTACCGATTTCTTTAGATCCAAAAATATCTTGGATCCTCTGCAAACCGGTTTCAGACAGCATCACAGCACCCATACAGCTCTACTAAAACTAACCGAGGACATACGAACTGGGATTAACGACAATAAGAAACTAATGACTATACTGCTACTGTTCGACTTTAGTAAGGCGTTTGACACTATATCACCATCTAAATTACTTCGTAAGCTGATACGCATGGGTTTTTCCAGGAGTATTCTTCTGTGGATCAAATCGTACACTTTTGGTTGCAGGCAAAAAGTCATAACTGACAACAACGGGGAATCTGATTGGCTAACCACCAATCTAGGTGTGCCACAGGGTTCAGTCCTGGGGCCCTTGCTATTGAGTCTTTATATCAATGACTTACAAGACGTACTGACTGGTGGTGATGTTAAACACTTGCTATACGCGGACGACTTGCAAACTTACACTCAAGTGACATGGCGAGATCTTTATGTGGGTATCAGATGCATGTCGGCTGTTGCGCGGGCAGTGTCGGAGTGGGCCAAAGCATCCGGACTGCGACTCAATGTCGGCAAAACAAAAGCGATCATTTTCGGCTCCGAACACAACATCAATCGGTTGCAGGATCTTGGTTTGCCCGGCATTGGGTTTCAGGGGAAGGTGTACATGTGCCTTTCTCTGAGTCGGTCACAAACCTTGGTGTTGTCATGGACTCTAAACTCACGTGGAAACTGCAGGTTTATGCAGTTGGAAAAGAGGTAAATCGTGCTCTTTACAGCCTACGATTTTTTAGTTCATGCACAACTCAGGCGTTGAGAAAGCAGCTTGCATGCGCGCTGGTAGTGCCACATTTAGATTATTGTTCCGTGGTTCACCTTGATGTGTCTGATGAGCTCGAGACGAAGTTGCAACGACTTCAAAATTCATGTGTGAGATACATATGTGGTGTTAGAAGGGATGAGCACATCACTCCTCATAGGAAATATCTTGGCTGGCTTACAGTAAAGGAAAGAAGAGCGTACTTTGCGGGGTTATTATTGTATAGGGCAATAAATATGGGACAACCTCCGTACCTTGCGGCTCTCTTTGGTAAAAACACAGCTAGGACTTCCAGTAGGAGCGGTGTGAAAGAGCTCTCGGTTCCGGGATCGCGGACTGATAAGGGTCTCTATTCGTTTAGAGCCCAAGGCTCGCGATTCTGGAACTCCCTCCCCTGCAGTGTGATGTATCTGCCGACCTTATGTAAATTTAAAACGGCGTTAGGCAGGCACCTCAGTCAACTTCACGGTGATTAAGTTGACATTTTTTCATGATGACGGAGAATTCATATACATGGGTAGTTATTTATTTATTTATTGACTTATTTATTTGTTTATTTATTTATTTATATATTTATTTAATTATTTATTTAATTATTTATTTATTTAATTATTTATTTATTTAATTATTTATTTATTTAATTATTTATTTATTTATTTATTTATTTAATTATTTATTTATTTAATTATTCATTTATTTAATTATTTATTTATTTATTCATTTATTTATTTATTTATTTAATTATTTATTTATTTATTAATTGTATCTTTTTATTTTTTTATTTTAATTTATCCGTTCTCCCGTGTTTTGTATTCTTAGTCGTGAAATATGTTGTAATGTACAAAATATAAAGAGTATATTTTAATAAAGATTAAATTTATCTGCGTGTGTGATGAGTGTATGTATCGACTGAATTGTAATTGTTTTTAAATTGTGACGTGATGGATGTACGCGTATGCAAGAGTGAGTAAACTTTCAGAAATTGTTATGGAACTGTGATATAAACAAACTGTGATATTAGATAATGACAAATTTGTGCAACAATTTTTTATATTTATATACTGACGACCTGTGATAGTGATCAAAGACTTAATGTAATGACAAAATAACAATTTTTATGTAATGTATTTTTGCCAGAAATGACAAATAAATCATATATCTATCTATCTATCACTCTCCCTCTCTCTCGGCGGCTCCGTAAGTACACCTGCTCCTACTAATTAGCTCCTGCTATATAGACCATTCTCTGCGGCCCTTGTGCCTGCGGGCCTATTTGTTTCAGTTCCTTGCAAGCACCTATGTGCAAGTCATCCCTGCAGTTATTATCTGCAGCTGAACTGGTGGACTTGCATAGTATTTTCTCCTTGAAACGGCAACACCATCGCAGCCAGTTTTGAGGTTAGGAGCTGAGAAAGCGGCAGAGTGGTAGGAGTTGAGCACGGGCCATCGAGAACATAGAGGTCCCACGAAGCTGGAGCAGTGCGCGCAGAGCGTCCTCTTTACCAGCACGCCATCTGCCGACTCGACGAACAACCAACATCGCACCAAGGTGACATCTGCTGTCTCCAGGTAACAACACCGCCCATTTCACCTGCAGAGCGTCTTTACTCTGTCGCCACTACCATCATGATCGACAAGTGTACCATCACTATGTAAGTGTTGCTTGTGTAACATAAGTTGTCACCCGGAATGCAAACTCCTCGTTGCACTCGCCCGCACACAACGCATCGCGCTTCAGCTACAGCCTAAAGCTGTAGCGTGTCAGGAGTGCATAGAGTCGGGGAAGTGTTCGCTCGAGTCGGCAGCCCCAGCCCCAGGCGCGAAGAGCAACACCGCTGCGAGTGGGAAAGATTAACAGCTAGTGTCGTCCACTCCAGTCAATAAGAGGCCGAGTTGCGAATATTGGATGCGACCTCGATTAAAAAGGGAACAACGATCTCGTTTCTATTGGAGTATGCCAATTCGACCTCTAAAAATATTGATAGTGCGCTTGCTAGGCACAATGCTTCTCTTGAAAACAAATTGGATGCAATTGTTAATGCGTTAAGCTCATTGCCAGCAATACACAACTTAACGCTTTCAATTGAATCCAAGTTGCAGAACATCGAAGAAGCGCTGTCTCTTCTACACTTCCAGCCAGAGGAGTTGAAGATCAAAAAACAAGCTCTCTGTCAAGAAGTATGCGACCTAAAAAATCACAATCTCACCCTTCAAGTCACTACAACACAAACAATAGACAATTTTATAAATAAATGTAATAATAATCATGACACAATATTAAGAAAAATAGAAAACATTGAGCACACAAATACAGAAACATCGAACTTGTTAGAAACCTGCAGACTTGGCATGCTCCCTAGAAATGATGAAAATGTTTTCTTGTTGAGCACTATTAATGACCACACTAATAATAATGATAATAATAATTTTAACTTGAACAGTGATAATAATGACGATGTAAATAGTATTGGCAACATCCACGATGGAAGTATTTTACTTTCTCCGAATGACAAACGCGTTAGTACTCGTACCAATAAAAATAATAGTAATAAAATTAGTAATATAAATAGCGAAAACATCGATGAAATAAGTGGAGCTGCACCACTCCGACGTAGCACGCTGGCTAAATCGGTGGATGGGAGAGCCATGCGCGGCAGCAGCATCAATACGTGTAAAGATGTAATTATTTCAAGTATTTATGATGGTGACGATACTAATAGGATTGATGTTGCACACACTGTGCTGTGCAGGGTCCTCCTACTGTTTCGGAAAGAGGACATTATAAGCATCCGCCTGCTTCGATCGGAGGAGCGACAGCACCAGTCACCAATTTCCGCAAAAGATGGGGGTAGACGGTCGCCGTGGGTTGTTACCCTCTCCAATAGAGCATTAGTAGGGGAGATTATGCGCGCGAAGAAGTTCATTACGAGCTTCCATACAAGAGACAGATACCTCGACTCTCGCCCAGGAAACTAATAATTTAATAATAAATGCTAAAATCTTTATCAATGAGCTCCTAGATAGAGACTCTTTTTTAAAATTCAGAAGCTTAAAAGCCCTTGCGATAAGGTTTAATTTTAAATATGTATGACATAGAGGGGGCCGTTTCCTGGTCAAGAGACGTTGTGGTGATGTCTGTCATGAATTTTCCTCAGCAGCTGATCTTTAAGCGATATTGCCTTCCTACGGGATAACCTCAAGCGAATGACTAGCCAAGAGCACTATTGGGGGGGGGGGAGGGTGCATGGTAGGGGATTGAGAGCAGATTTTGTCAATTTGACCTCTCTTTTAGGACACATTGAGATTCTCAGACAACATCTTTCTACTGGTCCCGCCTACCATCTCTTCGGAGTTGCTGAGTCGCACCTTTGCCCTGACATTGAGAGTGATCGTATTAAGATCAATGGTATTCAGATCAATCTATTCTTGTATTAGGCTCGATCGTAATAAATTCGGAGGCGGGTTTGTATTATATATTCATAACACATTCAAAGCTAACCTTCTGTGCAGCCCATTGACTACACAGGAGAGAAAGCCGCTTATTCCAGAATATATCATGTGAAGTGTGCAACAAGGTACGCTACCACCCGTCTTTGTTGCACTTATTTCTAGACCACCTCACGTCTCGTTTCTCCAGAGCTCTGATGTTGTCGATCAACTCCCCACGCACTCTCAAGATTATAGCTACAAAATTATCATGGGCGATCTCAATGCGAATTTGCTCAAGACGTCAGACAATGCAAAATTTGTTAGGCGACTCGCTGATGATCTTAATTTTCGAATAGTAGACCATGGTGCGACTCATCACCTCAAAGATTCTCACACATGGATTGACGTAATAATGACTGATGACAATGACATAGTGCTCAGTAGTAGTAATCAGGCGGCGCCTTTTTCCAGTCACCACAACATCATAGAGGTCTAGATTGGGGTTGAAACTGTTGTATCCCCTGTAGCTAACTTGTTTAGCTATCGGGATTTTAAATCCATGCAGCAAGACGACCTCCTCTCTCACCTTGTGATGGCTCAGATACAGACATCGACTACCAACTTGAATGCCTCAGCGTCAACCTCATGGCCGCGATTGATAAAGTAGCACCTCTAAAGGAATTTTCACTGAAAAAGAAAGCAAATCCCCTATGGGTTGACGCTGACCTCGCGTATCTATACAAGAAACGAGACGCAGTACGAAGACGTTACGTACGGACCAAAGACAACAAACTATGGCAGGAGTGTCAATCTCTCGCGTCTAATGCTGAACAACGCACAAAAAGCGCGCGGGCGATTTGTATACAAAACCGTATTTTTGATAGAGAGGAGCTTCATGGTTTTTCACCGGATGAGCTTAATGTCCACTTTGCTAGAGTGTCGGTCTCCCATAGTGAAAGTGGCGAAGATCTTGACAGCATCCTGGCCACAGCCAGTGATGACGGATTTGTTTTCACAGAAATCACTTTCTCTGACGTAGTCGTGGCTATTGCCCATTTCTCGTCACAAGCTAGAGGTGAGGACGGCATCCCGCAAAGTGTGGTGGCCAAGGCTCTTCCCTTATTGGGTTATTGGGTTATTGGGTACCATGTTGCGAAAACCTTTAATTCCTCCCTCTCAAATGGCATTTTCCTGGGGACTTGGAATGGAGCTCACCTTGTGCCTTTGAAGAAGAAACCTGTTTCGATTTCTGATTTTCGACCCATTGCGCTGTTAAGCTTCCTTTCCAAGGTCCTAGAAAAAATTGTCCATGACCAAATTTCTGACTTTTTAAGGACAAAAAATATTCTTGACCCGATGCAAACAGGTTTTCGACAACATCATAGCACTCAAACAGCACTACTGAAACTCACTGAAGACATCAGAATAGGAATTAATAGTAAAAAGAAACTGTTGACAATTTTACTATTATTCGATTTCAGCAAAGCATTCGACACAATTTCACATTCAAAGCTGCTGCGTAAGCTGTTGCGCATGGTTCTCCAGGAGCGTTCTTCTGCGGCTTAAGTCATACATTACAGGTCGTAGGCAAAAAGTCATTACTAATATAAACGGAGAATCAGATTGGATAACCACCAATCTTGGCATGCCGCAGGGCTCGGTCCTGGGTCCCTTGCTCTTCAGCTTATTCATTAACGACCTAAAAGACGCACTTAACGTACGCAACGTCGAACATATACTGTACGCTGACGACCTGCAAACCTACACGCAGGTAACATTGCGGAATCTTCGTAAGGGTATCAAGCGCATGTCGACAGTACCGCGGGCGGTGTCGAAATGGGTCTCGGCCGCTGATCTGCGACTCAATGTCAGCAAGACACAGGCCATCATCTTTGGTTCTGATCACAACATCAAGCAGATCCAGAGCCTTGACTTGCAGGGCCTTGAGGCGCAGGACGGCGTATTATAGGATGGAAGACTTACGTGGAAGCCGCAAATAGATGCGGTTAGCAAGAAGGCCAACAGGACTCTTTATTGCCTGAAATTCTTTCGTTCATGCACTACTGAGGCACTTCGTAAGCAGTTGGCATGTGCATTGGTATTACCTCACCTAGATTATTGCTCAGTAGTTTATCTTGATGTGTCAGGTGAGCTTCAGACACGACTTCAACGCTTACAAAATTCATGTATGAGAGATATATATATATATATATATATATATATATATATATATATATATATATATATATATATATATATATATATATATATATATATATATATATATATATATATGGTGTGAGGTGGGATGAGAATATCACTCCTTACAGGAAGGGCCTGGGCTGGTTAGATATCAAGGCGAGGAGAGAGTATTTTATGGGGTTGCTGCTTTATAAAACGGTTGTTATGCGGCAGCCAACGTATCTTACTGCTCACTTCGAAAAAAATCAGGCAAGGACTTCAAGTGGGGGGGGGGGGGGGTATGAAAGAGCTCTCAGTTCCCGGGTCGCGCGGATAAGGGCCTATACTCTTTTAGGGCCCAAGGTGCATGCCTCTGGAACTTGTTCCCCTGCAATGTAAGGTGTCTGTCATCACTGTGTAAGTTTACTATGGCGTTAGGTAGGCACCTTAAAGAATTACACGTCCACAAGACTCCATAAGTCCGCAACTAAAATCTTCTTATTGTTTTTCGTTAAATTTTTTTGTAGTGTTAATTTATTCTAAGCGTAGTATTTATTCTTGTGTAGTCTTTAATTTATTTAAGTGATAAGTGTGAAGTGTGAGCGAAATTATTAGCGTGAATAAGTGTATGAACGAAACAAGAATGTAAGGCGTTTTATTTTCCGACGCGATAGATATATGTGCAATATAAATGTGTATGTGTATATATTACTGTTATCTATTTATTTGTATTATTATTAAATTGACGAAACAATATGTGATAGTACTGACTACATTATGATATGTTAGACAAAAATTGACGACCTGTAATAGTGAACCCTCGTACATACAGCTGTACATTTTTGTCATTAGTGATAAATAAAAATAATCTCTCGCTCTCTCTCTCTCTCTCTCTCTCTCTCTCTCTCTCTCTGTCTCTCTATCTCTCTCTCCTCTCTCTCTCTCTCTCTCTCTCTCTGCTCCGTCGCGCGTCTGCTGGGTGCACCTGCTCGTGTTTTGGCTCCTGCATTTACACCGCACTCTGCTGCCTCCTGCGCCTGTGAGCCGGTCTGTTGTGGTGCCTGCACAGTGGAACATTCTAAACATAGCTGTGATAATAAATCACAGCTTCCACTGGTCCATCGGCACGGCTTTCAACATCCAAGCAACAACACCCGGCCAGGTGTTTTTTGAGGTTAAGAGAGGTGAACACGGCAGAGTGGCGGGAGCCAAGCACGAAGCATAATCCAGAGGTACCACTTCATTCTGGACACACAGCACGCAGCGCCATACTATCAAGGCGCCATCTGCCGACTCGAACTGCAACTACGTGACCACCGAGGCGACACCTGCTGCATCCTAGACACACCATCAGTACCTTCCACGACTCATCTTTGTCGCCACTAACACCATGGTCGACAACTGCGCCATCTGCGGGGAGGTTCCTAGGAGCAGCAACTCGCTACGTAAGTGCTGCATATGCGATATTACTTACCATCCGGCGTGCAAGCCTCTTGCAGTGCTTACCCGCGTACAAAGGAATGCACTGCAGCTACATACTAAAGCGGTAGCGTGCCAGGCATGTATCGACTCGAAGAGGTCGATGTTCTAGTCGGCAGTCGCGCGCGCGACGAACGCCAGCAAAAATATGAGTGGGAAAGAGAAGGAGCTAGCCGCGTCCACTCCGGCCAATAAAAGGCCTGCAACAGCTTCTCGCACCAATCAGGCGAGCAAGGCCGCGCCCACCAACTCCTCACTCTCTCCGTTGCAGGGGCTAGGCCCCGCCCCCACCAGCAGCCTACTCCGGTTGACCTCACAGTCTCCTGTGACGTCACTAGGCCCGCCCATTTCCAGTACAGGAGCAGAGCACAGTGGGGAATCCCCGAGTGACGTCACGGCCAAGAATGCGGACCGAGCTAATAATACTTCACAGTCCTCCTTCTCCAAAAATAACAGCAGTATTAATGATATAAATGCGTCCGTCATCCGTATGCTAGATAGTACCGCGTTAAAAAAGGGAACAACGGTCTCCTGCCTAGTGGAGTACGCGAATTCTACTTCAAGAAACATTGATAATGCACTTGCTAGACATTGCACCTCTATTGAAGGCAGATTGGAGGCAATTGTAAATAGGCTAAATACGTTACCAGCAGTACATACTTTGGCACTTTCAATTGACTCTAAGCTGCAAAAAAATGAGGAAAAACTGTCGAAACAACACTCCCAGCTGGAGGAGATGAAAAAGGAGAAGCAAGTGCTTTATCAAGAAATAGATAACCTAAAAATAAAAAATAAAAAATTACATGATAATAATGTAGAAACGAACACTTTATTGACCAATACAGAGGTAAATTATAGCATGTTAATTGATAAAATCGATAATCTAGAGCAGACAAATCTCGAGTCACAGACTAAAATTGATAATCTTGTATTAAACACTTTTGAAAACGATTTCCTAAATTTAACAAATAAAATCAATAGAGTTGAACGTGACAACAAGGAAATAATAACAAAAATAGAAAAAATAATAACAAAAGAAGATTTTACCTCTGTATATACTACTACTATTGAGAAAATTGAAAGAAATGTTGAGAACATCCAAAAAGATAACCAAATCATACTAAATAAAATAGAATTCCAAAAAATCGCAGTACTACCCAGTACACAAAACAATACCGTTTCTCTTATAAGTACAAAAAAATGTAATACTGCTAATAATGCGTCTGCTACGAATAGTACCTTACTTGACAATTATAGTGATATAAGCGAAACAATTGACAATTGTGAAAGCAATAATGACGGGTTTATCCAAATTGTAAATAGTAGAAATAAAATGTCTAGGCGTTTGAATAAGTATAATAACGACAATGCTGACGCTGCGGCATCACCTGCACGAAGCACGCGGGTGCAAACGATTGATGGGGGGACAATGCACAGTAAAAACATTAAAAGCGGTAATACGGAGCTCATTATTTCAAACATTTTCGACGGTGATGTCTCTAAGCGTGTTGACGTCGCACACGCGATACTGTGCCGTGTCCTTCCATCAACACAAAAAATTGATATAATAGGCACACGCCTGCTTCGGTCAGAAGAATCAACAGCTGCGGCATTAGCAGATACAAACAGCGAACGTAGAAGGTCACCATGGGTTGTTACCCTTTCCAGCAGTGCGTTAGGCGAGAGAATAATGCGAGCCAAAAAGCTTATCACTGGCTTTCATGCTAGAGATGTCGACATTGCAGCTCTTGACCAGGACACAAGGGATGGGATTATAAATGGGAAAATTTTTATAAATGAATTGTTAACAAAAGAATGTTTTATTAAATATAGAAGTCTCAAGGCCCTTGCGATGAGACTTAATTTTAAATATGTTTGGCATAGAGGGGGCCGTTTCCTGGTGAAGAGGCGCGATGGCGATGTCTCTCATGAATTTTCATCTGCGGCTGATTTACAGACAATTGTGGCATCATATGCCATTAATCAACCATCTCAAACTGTAAATACTGAAAAAAAAACTGTTGATAATGAAATCGAAATTGATAATAATGTAATTCCGTCAACTGCTGCAAAAAATTGACTATCCGCAGACACTGCTGGGGGGTTCACTGTAAGGGACTGAGGGCAGGTTTTGTCAATGTTACCTCACTGAAGGGGCACATTGGCATGATTAAACAACACCTTTCAGCTCGTCCTACCTACCATCTCTTTGGGGTTGCTGAGTCGCACCTTGACCCTGATGTTGGGAGTGATCTCATTCAGATCGATGACTACTCACTACTTAGACTTGATCGCAACAAACTAGGAGGCGGGCTAGTCCTGTACATTCATAACACTTTCAAGGCAAATTTACTAAGCAGTTCTCCAACAACACAGGAGGGCAGACCATTTATACCTGAATATTTAATGTGCAGTGTTCAGCAGGGCAGCCTTCCCCCCGTCTTTGTTGCTTTAATATACAGACCACCACACGTACCGTTTTTACAGGGCTCGGACTTAATAGACAAACTGACGATACATACTCAAGACTTTAGTCACAAAATTATTATGGGAGATCTGAATGCGAACCTACTCGGAACGTCAGCCGATGCGAAATTTGTTAGACTGTTGGCTGATGATCTTAACCTTCAAATAATTGATCATGGTGCGACTCATTATCTCACGGATTCTCACACGTGGATTGATGTGATCTTGACAGATAATAATGACGTTGTACTGAGCAGGGACAATCGGCCGGCGCCTTTTCCCAGTCATCATAACATCATAGAGGTCGAGATTGGGGTCGAAACTGCTGCATCCCCTGTGGTTGAATCATTCAGCTACAGGGATTTTAAGTCGATCCAGCAAGACGACCTCCTGTCTCACCTAGCTGACTGTGATTGGTCGCGGATCGATGGTCCCGCGGCGAGTGTTGACAGTCAATTAGAGTGCCTCAGTGTCAACCTCATGGCTGTGATAGATAAAATTGCACCGTTAAAAGAATTCATACCGAAAAAGAAAACAAATCCACCATGGGTTGATGCTGAACTAATACATCTTTACAAAAAACGTGACTCCGTACGAAGACACTATTCGCGGACCAATGACGACAGACTGTGGCGGGAGTATCAGGGCCTTGCAGCTGAAGCTGAATTACGAACGAAGGAAACAAGGGAAAGATTTTTACAAAATAAAATTTCTGAAGCGATTAATAATAAGAAAGATATCTGGAAAGAGCTCAAGGCTCTGGGCCTTCTGCCAAAGACAAGAGAGGAGCTTCATGGTTTCTCACCGGAAGAGTTCAATGCCCACTTTGCAGGAGTGTCGATCTCCCAAAATGAGGGTGATGAAGAACTTGACAACGTCCTGACCACTGCCAGTGATGACGGTTTTGTTTTCCGAGAAGTCAGCTTCTCGGACGTGGTTCTGGCTAAGGCTCTTCCGTTTGTGGGAGATCATATTGTTAAGATCTTTAACTCCTCTCTGTCCAGTGGCATTTTTCCGGGAGCTTGGAAGGGAGCTCGGTTGGTGCCTTTAAAGAAGAAGCCTGTCCCATCTACGGTGTCAGATTTCCGACCAATTGCCCTACTGAGTTTCCTTTCTAAGGTCCTTGAAAAAATCGTACACGACCAAATAACTGACTTCTTACGAGAAAATAATACTTTGGACCCGATGCAGACTGGTTTTCGACAGAATCACAGTACACAGACAGCACTACTGAAACTGACGGAGGACATAAGATCAGGCATTAACAACAACAAAAAACTATTGACTATTTTGTTAATGTTTGATTTTAGCAAAGCATTCGACACCATCTCACACACTAAACTGCTGCGTAAGCTGATGCGCATGGGATTCTCCAGGAGTGTTCTCCTGTGGCTTAAGTCATATATCATGGTGAGACGACAGAAAGTCGTCACAATCACAAACGGGGATTCAGGTTGGCTAACCACCAATCTTGGCGTTCCACAGGGCTCAGTCCTGGGACCCCTGCTTTTCAGCCTGTACATAAACGACTTACAAGACGCACTCGACTTAGATGGTGTCGAACACATACTTTACGCTGACGACTTGCAAACCTACACACAAGTGACCCTGAAAGGTCTTCGTGATGGTATCGGTCGCATGTCGGCTGTAGCACAAGCAGTGTCGAACTGGGCAACGTCAGCTGGCCTGCGCCTCAATGTCGGCAAGACAAAGGCGATCATTTTTGGATCTGATCACAACATCAAACAGGTTCAGAGCCTTGACTTGCAAGGCATTGAGATACAGACCGGCGTACACGTTCCCTTTGTCGATACAGTCACCAACCTCGGCGTGGTGATGGACGGAGGGGTGACATGGAAGCCGCAACTGAATGCGGTCAGTAGAAAGGTAAATAGGGCTCTGTATAGCTTAAAACTTTTCCGTTCAAGCACCACAGAGATACTGAGGAAGCAGCTGGCATGTGCACTGGTACTACCTCACTTAGATTATTGCTCAGTGGTTCTTCTTGATGTGTCAGGGGAGCTCCAGACACGACTACAACGTCTACAGAATGCATGTGTGAGATACATATGTGGTGTTAGGCGGGATGAGCATATCACCGCCTACAGGAAAAAACTGGACTGGTTAGATTTGAAGGTGAGGAGGGAGTATTTTATGGGGCTGCTGCTTTACAAAGCGGTTGTCATGCGGCAGCCACCGTATCTTACTGCCCTCTTTGAAAAAAACCAGGCCAGGACTTCAAGTAGGGGTGGTATGAAAGAGCTCTCGGTTCCGGGGTCGCGCACCGATAAGGGCCTTTTCTCATTCAGAGTTCAAGGTGCGCACCCCTGGAATTCGCTCCCGAGCAGTGTGAGGTGCCTGCCATCTTTTTGTAAATTTAAAACGGCGTTTAGCAGGCACCTTAAGCAATTACATGGTGAAGAGTATGTTCAGAAATAAAAAATGAGTCGAGTATTTATTTAGGCTTTTTATTTATTTAAATTATTTATTTATTTAATTTATTTATTTATTAAAACTTATTTATTTAATTTATTTATTTATTAAAACTTATTTATTTATTTATTTAATTTATTTATTTATTTAAATTTATTTAGTTATTTATTTAATTTAATTATTTATCTTGTTTATTTATTTATTCGACGTATTTATTTATTAATTTATTTATTTATTTATTAAATATGTTTAGTGTTAATTAGGTGTGAATGTATTTATTAGCGTGATTGTTAAAGTGTTATGAATGAGTGTTTTAAATTTAGACGTGATAGTATACGCAAAGATTTAGCAAAGTATGTGTATGTATTCTTTTATATTTATATGTTATCTTTATTGTATTTATTTTTTATTCTATGTATTATTATTTTTTTGACGAAGCGTTTTCTGTGATATTTGACTGTGACTAGTTCATTACATTTAAATTTTATAAACTGACGAACTGATAAAGTGAATTATTATTTTAATAAGAAATATGCAATAAGTGAAAGTTAAGATAACAATTATATTAAATCGACTGATATTTTTTAATTATAATTATAACTACATGTACATGAAATTGTAAGATTTTGTCTTCTGACGAATAAAAAGTATATCTATCTATCTATCTATCTCTCTCTCTCTCTCTCTCTCTCTCTCTCTCTCTCTCTCTCTCTCTCTCTCTCTCTCTCTCTCTCTCTCTCATATCAAGAACAATAAACAATAAATGTGCCCCATTAGTTATGTAATAATATTATTAGATATGGTTTCGGTGAGGTGTTTCGTTCGTGCAAGACTCGCTGCTGCACTTTGATTAATAATACATATATTAACAAACTACTCAAACTCATGATAGCGAGTTAGCTCTATGTCTTTCTATCTCTTAGCTTATGATATTATGTATTTACTAAACCAAAAAATTTATATGTGACTTTTCACACGTCATAATAGCTTTTGTAAAATTGTAATAATGTAGTTTTCAATAATTATTATTGTCAGTCTTTAATAATTACTAATAGTTTTAATATTAAATCTATTGGTAGTTAAATACATTTGTCGAATAGTGTACATAATACAAAATTGTTTAAATGTCAAAATGATTAAATATAAATAAATTATAGCTAAAAAAATAAAATTCCTCAAGAATAACTGATATCTTACGAATTAAAAAAACTGCTGCCAATACATTGGTACTTAACTTCCTCAAACTTTATATATTGTTCCAATATGAAATTATTTAGTATATTTAATACTGTAATGAAGAATAAAAATGACAAGTCCATTGCTTTTTAATATGTAGATATATGTAGATATATGTATATATTTCAATTTTGTAACTAAACTTATGCAAAAGTGTAGCATATATTATAAAATAATATTGTTGATTAAAATATTTTTAAGATGATAATATATAACTAAGAAAATCTTAAAAATCTTCATTCAGTGTAATTATTCTAGTTAGTTATTTAAAATAGTTTATTCAAACTCATTTTAACTGTGAACCAAAATTAAAAAATATATTCAAATCAAGGTGCTCTACAGTCTTTTCTTACTTTGAAACTAGTTAATACATTTTTTTTAAGTTAATGGAGTTAACGCGTATTTTTATGATAAAAACTGCGGTTTTAAAAAAAGTTCTTTACGTACACCTATTAGACAAAATTTATTTTAAAAAATTTAAGAAAATTTTCAACTATAAATGAGTTAATCTAGGGTCTGAAATAAATAAAACATTTTATGAACCTATACAAGAATATAGCATAGATTATAACAAAATATAAAATTGTGTAAAAACTTAAAAAGTTTTTACATATCTGGTTCCATTTTTTATTCAATCAATTGACAATAATAAAATTTGCAACACTATAATTGTTGATTAAATTTTATTTATGAATATAATAAATGTATACTACGTTTCCGAATATAATTTTTTCGTAATTTCGTAATTTTGTTCGAGTTTATGAACAACAGATTTATTGATTTATTGTAAGAATATCATAAAAATGAGAAAACGGTATTGAACAAAGACGAATCCATGAATCTCATTTTTTTCAAATCTTCATCAAAAACAAATCAAAATAGCTTTGAATAGTCAAAAAATACCGCATAATAGTCAAGAAAAAGCGATTAAGATTTTTTTGAATAAGAAGAATATCATAAAAATAAAAAAAATTTATAAAACTAAATTGAGACGGAAGAGAAATGAGAGATTGTATTTCGCGCAGCTGTGTGTTGTACAATCAGCAGCAGCGTGTAAATCTCGGCGGCATAGAGCCGACAGAGATGACCGCGTGAGTGGGAATCGATGGAGAGAGAGGGGAATAGGGAGATTTCGCGAGCAGCTGCAGCAAGAGAACTCGGCACTGTACTTGGGAGCTCCGTCAATGGCAGATCATTGCGCTGTCCTTCACCTCGAGCCAAAGATCAACCCACAGAACCCTGTTCTCATCGTTCCGCTCCGACATATGCGCAAGCTTAGCTCGGACGCGAACGCACGATTTCTGGCGGTTCTTTATTTTTGCTACCTCCTCCTCTTATTTACCCAGAATGAGATATTTTGTTTATTATTAAATAAATCGAAATCGTAAAGTGCTATTGTACATCAAATGAAAAGCGTATTAGTAGAAAGCATTACCAATATACAGTATTTTGAATTAAAAATCAAAATAAATTGTAATTTATATTATTTAAACTCAAAAATCCTTTGATCCCAAAAATATCCTAACAGGTGACTATCCTCTCGATGCTACCGTGGTAACATTGCGTAGCCTAAAATTAGCACCCTAATGTTCACCTGCCAAGGCGCGCCTATAACTCATCCAAATAAACGAGAGTTTAAAGGCAGCGTCTCGGCACTAAAATGTTTGGGCCAGCAACGTGGGACAAAATAAAAATTGCCCCGTTGCACGTTTCCCTGGTACTACACCAAAAAACTATTCTTCTGGCGAATCGCTACTCCTAGTTCGGATTGTCCGCGCTGGGAAAACGCGGCGCCAGTCAAGGTGATCTGGCTGGGAGTTGGCGGTTTCGTACGACAACTTCCACGTCAATAAGGGGAAAGAAGTATTTTAACCCCATCATTGTTAATATAACTAAGAAAAGGATAAAAACGAGCTATTTCTCTCCCGGATCTTATTTTAGAGTACGAAAATTAATAACATTCTGGACGACCGGATCTCTCTACTAAAAGTCTGGTTTAACCACAAATGAATCTAGTGCACCTTTTTGAAAACTTTGAGATATCTATTTTTTTTCCTTCAGGTCTGCACAGTCGCATTGGCGACTACATTGTATTTAATTAGCTACAAGGTAGATAAAACTAAAAATTTTCTTTTTACTAAAATAAAATAAAACAAAGCAATAAATTAGTATGATACCGGAATTCGATAGTTCGTTCACGGAGGGCTATATCCACGCGCGTATAAATAAAGTACAGATGAATATTGAGCACATGGTGCAACTCGGCAGGGAGCGTTGGGCCACAGTCACGAATCTAGATGCAGGGGTACAGCTATTGAGGAACGAGAATAAACAGCTAAAAAACATTGTTGTGCGTCAGCATCAGGACATCAATGAATTCTCGGTCTCCTTAAATGACGCGTTCGACGCGATAAATAAATTAACAGTAACAAGCGACAAGGTTCGCGCTCATATGGGAGTGTGAATGAACAAAATAATAGTAATTTTCGGGAAGACAGAAAGGGAGCGAAAATTACATGAGAAAAAACTGGAAGAAATTTCCCTGCAAATTGAAAATTAAACTAATACATGCGGGTAGAGGACTTCGTTTTTTCCAAAGTGTAATCAAATCATCGTAATATTAGAAAGCATCATATGAATTGCGATTTTAAAGGAATAGAAAATAAATCATGTATATACTTAAAAAAGAAAATATCGAGTGTTCCATAACGAATCGAATAACGTATATGCCCGGTAATTAGGTCTTTTACACTTCCTTATTTCTTTTGGATGTTATTTCATTTTATTATGGATATAAATTATGTTGTATTTTTTATATTATTTGTATCAGGATAATTAAAATAAAACTATATAAAATTATTTACTCTATTTAATACAAGGGTGAAATATAAAAATGATAAATGTATTGCTTTCTAATATGTATATCTATATATTATATAGTTGTTTGTAAATCTTATATTTACGCCCTCCTCGCCCCTCATTTTGCCCTCCTCATTCTCCTCCTCAAAACAAGGTAACATTGTTTCAAAAAATACGTTATTTTGATCTTATTTTTTGCCCTCCTCGCCCCTCCTCTTTGTATCCTCCTCATAGCCCTCCTCCCAGCCCTCCTCATGCCCTCCTCATGCCCTCCTTATTTACTTATTTCTATTAATTATCATTTTTTTTTTTTTTTCATATACATATTATACATATATACATATTATACATGTAATGATATTAATGAAATTGAATTATTATAATCTTTTCCATTTTATTATATACTCTTACAGATCTAAATAATTTTCAAAAAGTATGCATAACTAAAATACATGCAATTTGTTTAGATTTATAAGACTTATGTTTTAAATGTTATATTTTTGATTAATATAATATAAATCATTCTAATAAATCTAAATAATATACAAAAAGTATGCACATTATTACAAATAAAATACATGCTACCATATGTAGATTTATAAGACTTAAATTTTATAAAATACATTTTTGGATTCATCTTCATTATTACTATTATAAATCTAAAAAATGTGTAAAAAGTATAACACATAAATAAAATACATGCAAATCAATTTAGATTTATATGAGAGAAAATTTTAAGTTTTTCATAATATAATATAACAAGATATATTGTTAATTTAAAACAAAAATTAAAGTAATGTATATTCTTATTACATTCAAAAGAATTATTTTTTTTAATTATATTCATTAATATTAAATTTACATATATAGATTATTACATACGAATTAAAAAGAGCTTTACAATATTACATTCAAATAAAAAACAAAATTAAAATAAATATATATGTTAAAAAATACAATACTTAAAACTAAATAATAATAAATGTAAATATGACTTACATATATTTATTTATAAATGAATTAAATAAAACATAAATTTGAATGTATAAAAAAGCTTAATTAACAAAACAAAAAAAGCGCCAATCTATTTACCTCCCGGGTGGTGTGGAAAAATAGAAAACCTTCATAAAAACAAAAAATTTCATGATGCTTTGGGGGTTGGCGAGCGGAGCGAGCGGGGGGTACCCGCTAGTATATATATATATATATATTATAACGGGGTGCTTAATCATTAATTATATTAATTAATCGACCAAGCCAGCGTGCGCGGCTTGCCGCAGCTCTTACCTTCGAGGTGGCTTGCGACGGACCGCCGCTGTAGTCTACCCCGGTGTAGCTGTATAGGTTCTGCCCGTGTATACGCCGAATCCACGAGGATTTGACTTCGTGCGGAGTTTCCTCGACGCACTTGGTTTTCGAGACCTGTAAGGAGCGTCGCTTGCGTGTTCAACACGACCGTCGTTGAACACGCCGTCAAATTCACAGAGGGTTACGAACGCGCGCGTTCCCTCTGTCCCGTGGGCTGCACGGAGCCCCTTTCGTCTTGAGGGCACGGCACGCTATTCGTAGCGCGGTCCTGTAATCGTTCGCGGTCGCCGCGGGCTAGCTCTTACCTCTATCACGAGAGTTCGTTGTTACGATGCGGACGTGTCGCCGACGATTTTGCTCGTTGTTACCTCGACGAGGCTCTCTCTGGCTTCTCGGCGCTTCGCTGCTGCCTTTCTTTCTTCCGCGTCTTTCATCTCCGCACCACCAAAAGCAGATCGTCGGCGTGCTCGGTGGCGTCTGTCAAGATGGTGTCGGAGCGTCTCGCTTCAGCGGCGAGGCATACGGCGTGAGGAGTCGAGTGATAGTGGTCTTCCTTTCCGCCGCCATGGCCCTTGTTCCTTCTCGCTCTCGTCTTCCCACCTGTTATCGCGCGCGGGCATAAGATGGCGTCTCATGCCCCTTTCGCGTCTTTCCGTTCGCGAATTATAAGCAGCTCGTTATAATATATATACATTACGTTACAATATATATATATATATATATATATATATATATATATATATATATATATATATATATATATATATATATATATACATATATATGGGTCAATCCATGCCAAAACGCACACGGCTCTGTCCAAAAATGGTAAAGACTTAGAAAAACTTGTATCGGGTCACAATTTAGGATTTTTTAATGTAAAATCAATAGATATGTGGCGCTTTTCAAAATTTTCAAAATGGCGGTCCCAAAAACTCGATTTTCTGACCAGTTTTTCGAAAACTTTCCGATTAATCGTTCATAAAAATATAGATAAAAGACGAAAATTGTGAGTAAAGGTCATTTTGTATGTTTTCGGGTACGCTGAATCCGAATCTGCTGACCGTTTAACCTTATCACTCCAGGATTTGCTCTAACCTCAAAAAATACCTCAAAAACGCTCAAACAGGCAAGATTATGGCTAGATAAAAGTTCGTGACGATGCATTTGTTCGTTTCAAGGGTCGCATATTTCAAATCCAAGGTCCGTTCAGCTCGTTCAGTCCAAAATTTGCCCCTAGCCTCAATATATTTTTCAAAAACGCTCAAATAGGCATGATTACGGCCAGATTAAGGATCGTGACCATAAATTTATACGTTTTCGAGATCGCTGATTTTAAGTCTAAGGTCCGTTTAACCCGACAAGCCCAAAAATTGTCGCTAACCTCAAAAAGTACTTCAAAAATGCTCAGTGGGCATGATGACGGCCATATGAAGAATCGTGACCATATATTTATACGTTTTTGGGGTCACTGATTTAAAATCCGAAGTCAGTTTAGTTCCATCAGCTAAAATTTTGTTTTTAACCTCAAAAAATACCTGAAAAACGTTCAGATGGTCAGGTTCATGGCCAGAAATAGACGGTTATACGAGTACTTTAAATCTCTACAACAACTTCCTTTTTATCACTTGCAAATTTTCTGATAATAATACACATGTTTAAATTTAATCCACATGTTAAAAACAAATTTTTAGCTGATGGAACTAAACTGACTTCGGATTTGAAATCAGTGACCCCAAAAACGTATAAATATATGGTCACGATTCTTCATATGGCCGTCATCATGCCCGCTGAGCATTTTTGAAGTACTTTTTGAGGTCAGCGACAAATTTTGGGCTTGTCGGGCTAAACGGACCTTAGACTTAAAATCAGCGATCTCGAAAACGTATAAATTTATGGTCACGATCCTTAATCTGGCCGTAATCATGCCTATTTGAGCGTTTTTGAAAAATACTTTGACTAAATTTTGGACTGAACGAGCTGAACGGACCTTGGATTTGAAATATGCGACCCTTGAAACGAACAAATGCATCGTCACGAACCTTTATCTTGCCATAATCATGCCTGTTTGAGCGTTTTTGAGGTATTTTTTGAGGTTAGAGCAAATCCTGGATTGATAAGGTTAAACGGTCAGCGGATTCGGATTCAGCGTACCCGAAAACATATAAAATGACCTTTACTCACAATGTTCGTCTTTTATCTATATTTTTATGAACGATTAATCGGAAAATTTTTGGAAAACTGGTCAGAAAATCGGGTTTTTGGGACCGCCATTTTGAAAATTTTGAAAAGCGCCACATAGCTATTGATTTTACATAAAAAAAACCCTAAATTTTGACCCTATACAAGTTTTTCTAAGTCTTTACCATTTTTGGGCAGAGCTGTGTGCGTTTTGGCATGGATTGATCCATATATATATATATATATATATATATATATATATATATATATATATATATATATATATATATATATATATATATATATATATATATATATATATATATATTATATTTATATTTAGTGTAACAGAGAGAAATAGACGCGATGCGTGAGGTTCGCCGCGGGCTCTACTCGATGCAGTTAAGCACCGAGTCTAAGCGAGGTTAGGACGTCCGAAAGAAAAAGAAAAGAGCTAGGGTTAAGATGTGTTTCATTGTGATAACTGGTTGAGAGAGGTGTCTGTTCGCGACCGATCTACGTTTATAAAATAAAATTTTCATGAAAATTATTCAAAGAAGTTTATTTTACTAATATTTAAAAATCAAAAGGACATATTACTGCAACTTCCATACTTGCATTCTGCATGCATTTCAAGCATTCTTTATACGATCTCACGGAATCGCATGCGCGAACTTTTTCATTTGTAGTGATCATTTTTAATATGTTATGTAATTTTTTGCTTTAAGTATTAGAGGGGAAGTGTTGATCATTTTGAGAAATACCTGGCTACAGCCGGTGTTCTAGGTTAAGTTCTGGTTTAAGTTCTCGCGTTACCGTCCTGGCTTTATGCCTGTTTGAGCTTAGTTTATTCTAATTAATGCAATGATTTTCGAGTATTTAGACCTCAGCAAGCGTATGGCGCGGGTCCTGCATCATGTTGTTATTAATACACTTTAGTGGAAGCGCACCTCGCGATGGTGTGGTTATATCGCTCGCTGTCACTGGGTAGATGATGGGGGTGATTGACGGGGGTAACAGTAGCCGCGGTTGTGGTTTTGCCATCTCTAGGCTTTCTTGCACAAGGTTTTGGGATGAATTGCAGCATTTACCGCTTAAATATATTTATTGTATTTAATTGCAAGGCGCATGTGCGTATTGGGTTTGAAAAGATGAATTATGGCTATAATTGATAAGATTTTTTTTGGTTAACTAAGCTTTGTTACACAATACATTAGTACATAGGTTTTGAAATATTAATTATCGTTGTCTTTGATAAGAGGTTTCATATGTGTTTTTGAATGTCAAAGCACCTGATCTTGCTGTATGGTGGTTGTGTGTTAATTAGAAACATGCCTCATGCTTTTGTGAAAGGTGTGAGTTGTTTTTAAAGCGCTTATTGTGTTTCAGCGTATAATCTCCAGCATGAAGATCCAGAAAAGATAAAACCAATGTTGTTTTTGATAGCTAAATAGGCGTTAGGTGTATATAACAAATTACGGGTGAGAACTTGACTGCGCCAGGCAGGCGCCGGACAACCAAAACTCTCACTACTGAGCTGACTATAATTGTCTAGGTATACATATTGCCTGCTATTAATTTGTATGCATTTTGATTGTCCGATTACCCCTTGCAATACAGCGAACAGGTTGACTTGTTAGCTCTCGTGCGATCTCATGAGGCGGCTGTGGATATAGGCTTGTTCTTTAATTTGTTCTGTTTTCATTTTACTATGAATTAATTTGATATATAGCTATTACAATCGCCGTATTCTTCCCTTTACTCGAACGTGTTACCGGAATCACTCTTCTTCGCCCAGCTAAATCTTAGGGTGTATGCATGCTTTTCCTCTTTTTTTCTGCGAGTATGCACCTGTGCATAGACACAAAACAGTTCGTGTCTATCGCTTGCATGGCCCTGCTTCTGGTTGCACTGAGCCGTGTGAGCGAGAAGGCTCCGTCGGCGGTGTGTGCGTATTCGACATGACTCGCGCGGCGATTTTAGCGTCGGCGAAGCATCGTTTTTTTTTTTAGTCATGATGAGCGCGCTAACGTTACGAGTCTAAAAGAAACGCTGTGGCTCGGGCGACATTGCTGTGACTCACTCACAGATGTCGGCGCCGATAAGTCTTATATTCTCGGCGGCGGCTTGCATGTTCTCGTAGGAGCTGGACTATCTACGCACCACGCAGACTACGTTGTTACGCCTATTGTCTTCTTTTTGCAATCTAGCGAGATTTTCTTCTGATTATTTTCTGATTCATGTGGGAAAAATGATCTTTCTCTATACATCTGAACTTTCACCATCTACTAACAGATAGCATAGCTTTCTTGTCCGATTTTTTTTTTTTAAATATATAACTGTTTGTGTCTTTTATGTTTTGTATTTCCCTGCACCTTTTCTTTCCTTTTTGTAAAATTATCCCAGGAGGAAGTTTGGTGTTTTTTTTTTCGTTTTTTATCCAGACTCGCAGTAATGTTCGTATTCTTTGATAAGAGTATTGCCGACATATTCATAAGTTTTTGATTTTTTTCTGCACCATCCGAATGCATTGCGTTCGGGGGGGGGGGGGGGCGCAAAAATTTAAAATGATTATTCTTCAGCGCTGTCAGTTCCAGCGTTTTCGATCGCTGGCTGTCGGGGTAGATCCTTCATTGTTGAGGCCCTTATGAGCTTATCCAAACTAATGATTCTAGTGATGTCGCCGTTTCTTATCTTTGCCTTTTTATATGTATAGTCAATACCAACAATTTGTGGCTCTTTGAGCCTATAAACCATTTAACCTTCTTTAAAAATGCTGTATACGTAAGAAAATTTTCTTTTGGTGGAAAGCTTCAAGGTGTACGTGGTTTTTGCCCAAATACGAACTCCTGTGATGCAAAATCGGAAGAATCGTGCATTGTGCAATTATAGGCGTGCTGACAAATAGGTACCCATTTGCTCCAGTCCTTGCGATTTTCTGTATATTTCTTTAAATGGCGCCTTTAACATTGAGAACGGAGGTGGCTCTTCGCTGTCCAGCAGAGCCCACGGCGCCTTCTCGTATGGTGACCTTGCATTGTTAACAAGATACCGCTCGAGCGCGTCTGTGTGCGCGCGTGAAAGAATGACTGCTTCTCGTGCACTGCGCGCATCCGGTTGCTCGCTGCCAGAGTCTTGTCAGAGTCTTGGCTCTTTGCTAGAGGGAGATTTATCATTATTTTCTATAGGCGTATTATTTCTACCTTCATTCGTGGGGCGTGATCTTGAGCTTGTATCTGACTCATTACAGTCATCATAATTTTCCTCATTATAGATATTCTCTGCGACTGTCTCTGTATCTATTCGAATATAGAGCGTAAAGTGGTCATATGCAGATGTATGTAGTGTTCCGTGGTGTTCACTATAATATGCCAAAAATCTACATTCCCATTGCTTAACTGCTGGTGAATTCAAATATTTTTATTAAATTTCTACGCAAAGATGCACGCACAGGCTGCATTGCCCGTTTTCGTTTTTGAGCTTAAGATCTCTCGCGCTTCCTCTGCGCCTACGTCAGTACCGTTGGAGAGTGAACCAGAAGCTTGCGTACTTGCACAGCTGAAATGTTCAACGGTCGAATTTTTATTAAGGAGTAGAACAGACAATTGCCAGGTGATGCGACGGTATATTGTCGCGGTGAACTAAGTTTGTGTGCGGATCGGCGCACCATTCTCTTAGTTTGTAAGTCAAAATATCTCCTCGATACAGTTTTTCCAACCTGCGCTGCTCTTTGAGAGCTTCCGCAATGGCTGCTATCGGTGTGCTCGTGATTTGCACACCCTCACGCAAACCTTTTTCTTTGCGTAATCTCGCCAATTTATCATCAGTTTTTGCCTGACTAATTATTGGCTCTTTATTTTTGTTTAGATCATAGGGTGAAAAATGTGCTGTTTCTTTTTGGTGTTTTTGCACTTATCTGCTTTCCTCAATCCAAGACGAACTCAGAATTTGAGATAATTATATTTTTGCCTGTTTTGTGTGCTTTAATGTAGGCACATAGGATATTTAAAATTTTCCCACGTTCTTGCTGGTCCAGCCGAAATTAATTTTTTTAGCCGGCTCTACATCTATATTTGTCATTAGACAGGCAAGTTGTATTGTGTCTGTGTAATCAAGCTTGTGAATGTCTTCCTTCTTTCCATGTTGTGTCAGCCATCGTATATCTATTAGCTTGTTTCCTTGGAAAATATCGATGGTGGTGCGACACAAGAAGAAACCATCATCCGTGTTTCTCATTGCGAGAATGTCACCTTCTTTGTATAAGAGTGAACTGCTCCTGCGACTCTTCTTATGAGTTTTTATTTTATCTGATGTTTCTGAGTCTGGTCTGACTTGCTTACTTTTCCTGTCCTTCTCGATGCCCTTCTCCTTTACGGCTCGTGACACAAATATTCTGGCTGGTGGCTGGTCCAGCTCGGTCTCGCTGTCCCCTTCTTCTTGCGCATCTGCAAGCTCATAAAGCTCCGCTCTTGGGCGCTCGGGATTTTCTTCACCTTCTGTCAAAACCGGGTTGCGTGAGAATGCATCAGCATTCGAATTGAGAATACCAGGTCGATAAACCACATCAGATGTATAGCCACGCAATGCAGTGTTTAATCTATTAAATCGAATGTCTGGTTTTTTGGTGGTGTGAAAATGTTTAAGTGGCTTGTGATCTGTGACCACTGTGAATTTTCAGCCGTATAGATAAAGTCTAAACTGGTCTTTCGCGAATACGATCACCAGCAACTTCTTATCATACGTGATGTATCGTAATTCACTCCCTTTAAGTGGTCTGGACGCATAAGCGCATGCAGTGTCTGAGCGAATGGTTCCTTGGCTGAGCACCGTCCCAAGTGCGTAATCTTAGCTATCACACGTGACAATAAACGGCTTTGAAAAATCTGGTGCAGCTAGAGCTGTCTCGCAGCACAAGATCTTCTTTAGTTCGTCAAAAGCTGAGTTCTGTGTCTCTCCCCATTCAAACTTCAAGTATTTTTCCACTGCCTCAAGCTTCTTGGGATCTGTTCGTATCTTGCCTCCCCCACTATGTGTCCGAGGACAAAAACCTTTCGTTTCAGAAACTGACACTTCTTGGGTTCGACCGTGAGATTGCCGTCTAAAAATCTTCTCATGACTCGCCTGAAGTGAATGACATGCTCTTCAAAATTTTTTGTTTTCTTGAGCGTCTGGCTTTTTGGGCATCATCCAAAGGTTACTGGAGTACGGGGAGGTTGGGGGTTCAACAATACCCTGCTCAATAAATTTTTTAACCTCCTTTTGTATTTGCTCAGTCAGTGTCGGCGGATATCTGAAACGCTTCACTCGCAACGGCTTATCTGTCGTGAGCTTGATTTCGTGTGTTAGTAAATTCGTGGCTAGTAGCGGCTCGCCTTCAAGCCCGAAAACACCCCTATTGTCTCTATCAATTTCCTGATTGTATTAATACGCTCCGCGTGCAGGTCCGGATTGTCCTCGAGCAATTTATTCCTTTCTGCAACATCGATTGGCCTATCACAAGTATCAAGCCCTTTTGCTCGCAAAATTCTTACACAATTTTTTGTATTTATCTCGTCGTCCCCACCGACAATAAACCTATTATATATTTTCGTGGTCTCGTACGGTACAAGGTCAACTTGCAGCACCTGCACTGTAGCCGGCTCCTCGCCAATATTTATACATTCGGCGTAAAAGACTCCGCTCCGATTTTGTGCAATTAAATTACCAAATAACAAATTTTGACTAATGTCCTGCAGTGGGACCCAGCCAACTTCCATATCAATATATTTAATTTTAGCATAAATTATGCAAGGCGATTTTGCAGGTATCAGAATACATTCATCTTGCACAAATAGAATCGTTGTCAAATCTAAAATTACGCACTTTGGAGCAGCAACTACGCGCTTTCCGTGCCTCCTAATGATGTTCCAGTCGATCAGTCCCTATGTATCAATTGGAAAACTGTCGGGGACAACATGCATTTCGCACAAACGGTCATAAATGGCCGCAAAAACTTCCCTTAATGTCCGTCATTCGCCTAAAATGACTTTTGTAATTACAAGAATGTTATCTTTACTGATATGCATGTTTACATTTATTGAACTAAGTTTACTTATAGGTATTTCCGCACCCGTGTCTACGTGGAAGCTGGCTTCTGCATTCTTTAAATCTGCACTCTGTAAAATAACAACGGGCAGCTTGCGCCTAAGGTCTAAAAAGGGCGTTACGGATGTCTGGTGGTTAGCGAGATTTTCGAGGGTCGCGCTGGGTAAATAGTTGTCGTCATTTAAATTGCCAATTCTTTCCATGAATTGACTAGGATTTAACGCGAGTAATTGCGCTCGCGCTAGTGCGTATTTCTCGTCGACATCGGGAACGCTGCTGAGGCCTGCACGTACACCGGGGCGACTGTAGTCGCTAACCATGCAATTTGCGCACTCGTAGCTGCCGGCCACGTAGCTTGCGCTCCCGCAGTCGCCGGCCCCGCTGCTTGCGCCCCGCCTGCAATGCGGCTGAAGATTGTATTTGTGGCGGTGCACTTAAACGTCACTGCAATGGATTTTATTCGCATAATGCAGGATGGAAAGCCCAAATCTGGTTTAGATTCTCCCTCAAATTGTATTCGCTAGTGCTTCTGCTAGGCACTTGACACGATAACCGCTTTTTCTCACCATTTTTGCCCGAAAAGATTTGACAGGTACATTTACTGATGTCACGAGAGAATGAGGAAAATGATAAATACGAGAAAATATTATGCGACAATGAGAATGCAAACGACCCGAACGATTGCAGGTGGAGGTTCAGTTGCTACACTGATAATTTTATTGTAAACAAAACTTTCCGGGCGCGAATAACCCAACGGGGACAATATAAATTTTATTTGCACCGGTACTTACATTAAGACGATCGTAAAGAGGGTGGTGAGCCGGGCAACCAGACATCCTTCCTGTCTCTCCTTTGAACAGCGAAGAAAAAAAAAGAAAACGAAACTCATGCCGCCCTCCCTTCCTTTCTATCTTTCGGCTCAGCGGTTTTTTAACCACCGGTGACGATCTTGAATAATATTCTCGCTTGCCGAACAGTCCGTGTCCGCCTCACACTCGAAACACGCAAGAGAAGTCGGGGTCACGAAGAGGGGTTACGCTAAAATATAGCATAAATTATGAAGGTGTACTGTTGTTTAAAATATTTGTTAATATATACAATACATACCATTTTCACAAATAAATATAAGATAAGATTAGATACAATAATATATAACTAAGAAAACTTTAAAAATGTTCATCAAGTGTAATTATTTGAGTTAATTATTCAAAATAGATTATTGAAATTTATTTTAACTGTGAACCTAAGTTTTAACTCTATTAAATATTATTCCTAACAAATTGTATTGGAACATCAAAAATATATTGATTAAGTAAAAAATCTTCTTTTATTTTGAAACTATTCAATACAGAAATTTTTTTTACAATTTATTGAAGCAAAATCATATTTTTAAGATAAAAAAAGAGTATTAAAAAAATAATTTTTAAAAAAAGAAAATTTTTCAATTGTAAATAATTCTATGCTAAAGTATATAGCATTTAAAAAGCAACTTAAAAAGTTTTGCATATCAAGTTACATTTTTTTCCAATTCACAATAATAAATTTTGCAACTCCATAATTGTTGATTAAATTTTATTTATGAATATAATGCATTCTACTTTTAAAAATAAATTTTGTCGTACTTTTGTTCGAGTTTATAAACGGATTCATTTATTACAAAAATGAAAAATCGGTATAAAACAAAAAAGTACAATCAGTCAGAATTTTGTTTTATTTCAAATTTTTAATAAATAAGTTAATTAAAATGAAAAAAAATTTATAAAAAAAATGAATGGTTAAATCTTAAAAATTCTTCTTCATTTTAAATCTTCATCAAAAAACGTAAACAACGATCGTAGAATGGACAAGAATTACCGCGTAGTATTCAAGAGATAAACAATTAAAAATTTTTTGAAAAAAAAAGAATGTATATCATAAAAATATAAGTTATAAAACAAAAACGATACGATATATCTTCATAGTTCTTTTTGATTTCAAAGCTTCATTAAAGGTCGAAAAGAATAAGCGTTCATTGGACAAAAATTACCGTGCAATACCTACTAAATTAGAAATAATAATTTTTTTAAAAAAAATATAACCTTTAATATCTTGAAAACTAAAAGTCCTCGTGATCTGGGCAAATAACTTAGTCGAGAGATACTGAAATGCTACTTTTTTGGAAATTTTTGTATGGAATAATGTCGTTTTACTCAAGTTATCGTTTGCCATAGAAAATCGATTTTTTTTTATAAAATGATTCTTCTCTGAATCATAGAAAAATGAAATGTCTCTAAAATTTTTCAGAATAATCTTCTCCATTGTTCTAATTACCTCAATTTTTTCAAAAACTTTCCATCATATATTTCAGAGAAATCACCGTGCATACAAAAAATGACGTTTCCGTGTATAACAAAAGAAAGGAAACACCTTATCCGAAACTTCAGGTGGTAAAATATAGGTAATTTTATGCTGTTTCAAATGCATTTTCACTGGATCAATGTTATATCTAACGTACCAAAAGAACATGAAAATCTAAAAGCCAAAAATCGAAAAACCGCCAAAAACTTGATGGGAAAATCGCCGAATTAATCGGCGAGCCAGGCTATCCGAAATCCCCGTCGTTAACGTCGATGGTCGAAGTGATTATTAAAGATTTAGACGGGCGGATCAATGCTATATCAGATTTAATTGCGAGTATCCAAAAGGAGTGGGAAAAGGAAGGTAACCAGAACGTCCAGTTAATAAGGAACGTAAATGCAGTAAAGGACAAGGTCAAAATATTGGACGTGGAGAACAGTGCAGCTTGTTAATTAGTACGTGATTTCGCAGATCGATGAACTTGCCGAAAAAAATGAAAACGCAATAAGAAATATCGAATTAGCGATCCAAAAGGATAAGCGCGCATCCGCGACTCCAATTTATTTTACTAGCTATGGGTATTAATTTTGCGTAATTTATACCAATATAATAAATTACTATTTTATTGCTTTTTAATAGTATTATCTATGGAAGTAAATAGGATAGTGGTCAGTAAAAGTATCAGTCAATTTAATAGACGTGTAACTTTGATAAATATATTATCAATACAGGTTCCTTTATTCCTATTTTCAGATGACCAATTATTAAATGATTATTAATATTTGTATTACTATTAAGAAAGGTTTTCAAATTCATAATAACATTAACCTTTGGTAGATTATGGGATCTATACAAAGCGGTGATCTCAATATTGTTATTATTATCGATTTTTATTTTGGAATGTAGAATATTCAGTCTACCAATTTCTACTATATTTGTGATTTCTCAAATATTATCTTTAATATGTATCACCACTCCATCGGATTTATTTATCTTACTGGTATTGTAGTATATTTTATATCCTGATAATTGGAGGTACTGTTGGTATTCTAGATTCCAAGTTTCGACGCAACCAATAACATATGGCTTATTTTTTAGTCTCTGAATAAAAATTTCAAGTCTGGCAAAATTTGCATTTAAGCTTCTAATATTTAAATATAACATTAGATTATTATTAATTTTTATATTTTTATTAAGAGTAGATAAGTCCCTGTAAATTATTTCTTGTTGTACTATTTCTAGAGCGTCAAGATTATTATTCCTTGTCACTTTCGTTGTTTCTGTATTTATTTACACTTTAAAAACACTTCATGCCCAAAAATTTTTTGCGTTTGTCCCTTCGTCAGAAATAAACCCTACAAAGCTATGATATTGAATAGCATACAAGAAAAACTTCCGTTTATGATTTGAAAATGTAAAATCTGTAACGTAAAGCTGCATTGAGTGACAGGAGTGATATTTTCCTAATTTCAATTTCTCTTCATACACATGACGTATCTTATTTCAAATTTGAGAAATCGGTAACGTATATTGCATTTAATTAAGTAAAGTTGTTTAATGAGTTGCATATTACTATTGAAGGTAAATCTGTTGCAATTTTAAAAAAAGTAATGTACAATTATTTATGAGGAAATTATAAGTAATATTGATTCCGACAGCAAAATTCATTATGAAAATAGTCGATTATATTCTTCGCGAACTTAAGTATCAGTTGCATATATGTAAAAATTCTAAGAGTAATTAAGCAGGCCTGCATGCTTTTCTTACAACAGGAAATAAGAAAATTTTGACATAAATGTAAATGTATTGTTGAGTACATCGTAGTGCGAATTACGGTTTATGTATAATGAACCTTGACAAAAAACAAAACAAAAATCTGTTGTGTACGAGGTCTGTCCCAAAAGTATCCGACCTACCTCGATTTCTCGGCGCTTGATTTATTCTTCGTCATCCGGGGGGTGGCATCCTTCAAAGTAGTCCCCATTTGATTGAACAAGACGCTCATATCGATGTTTCCACTTATTAAAGAACTCTTGAAAGTCAGACTTCGGAATCGTCTTTAGTGCATTCGTCGCATTAGTTTCAACAGTCTGTTTATTGTCGAATCGATGTCCTTTAAGCGGCATTTTCAGGATCATAACTATA
Organism: Gastracanthus pulcherrimus; assembly: GCA_949152435.1. Classification (NCBI taxonomy): domain Eukaryota; kingdom Metazoa; phylum Arthropoda; class Insecta; order Hymenoptera; family Pteromalidae; genus Gastracanthus; species Gastracanthus pulcherrimus. The sequence continues at coordinate 92,535,933 of OX424574.1, read as the reverse complement.
AACCCATGACTCATCACCAGTAATAACCTTTTTAAGAAAGTTTTCATCACTATTAATCATTTCCAAATTGTCCTGAGCGATTTCTAATCGAAGGTTTTTTTGCTGGTCTGAGAGCAGTTTCGGGATGAATTTTGCACACATACGAGTCATTCCCAAATTCTCGGTTAAAATTCGCCAAACAGTACTTTTTGGTATTCCAAGTTCATCTTCCTGTTCTCGCACAGTCAAACGACCATCTTGTTCAACTGCTAGAGACGAGTCATGAACATCCTGAGGTTGTTATAGACCCCAAAGGGAGCGTGCTCCATGGTATGTGAGGGTCACCCATGCACAGTTAAGCCGAAAGGTTAAACTGGGGCCGTCTGGCTGAGGGGCTGAGCCAAGAAGAAACATCGTCATCTCAGGTTTCAATTGAGTAATAAAGCATCTAATTATTCTAAAGTATTTAAGTTATGCGATATCGCAGTAAAAACATTTTATATTTCAAGCGGTTTTATGGATTGTGGTATTTCGAGAATTGACTGCCTATTGTTGAATGAATACAGACTCATGAAATGAGTAAATACGTATTACAGTCTGCGCACTGATGCATTTATAATAAATGTATGTTTATGCCACTGACGTTCTAGCGGAGTCTTTCTCCGGACTCTGAGATTGTCCGGAGGCTGTTAGAACCTCAATAAGGAGTTTACCCCGATGGTATGGGTAGGTCCATTTTGCGAAAAGACTGAGTCAAAGGAATCGTCATCTTGGGCTCTAATTAATTAGATAGCGCGTACAATTTAAAATTCGTGTTTTTAGGCTCACCTCGTGCTAACTCAACGAAGACTCTCACGGTTTTACAAATCATTCCACTTCGGCACTTACTAACACTTTGCGAAAGTAAAGTATACAGTATAAGTAGTACAAAATTAAACAGGTTTTGTACGAGGGGGAGGATTGTTACTGGATGCCCACGTTGGTCCTTTATATCGAGTTCGATGGTCTGAAACGAACTGAATAGTAAAGGTAGGTACATGGGAGGGGAGAAAATTTTGATGCCCGTATCACCGTAGGTATATATGTCTATATTTAACGATACTGCTCTCAATAATCGTGATTGGACGTCTCCCGTTACGTAAGGTTCACAAATGTCACTGTAAATCATGAGCATCATTCGTAAGCCATTGGAAAGATGAGCTGATCTATTGCCCTCTACAGGATCTTGATCTTTAATAAGAATGTGGTGCAAAGTTTCAAATCCCAATTTTTTTGCAATTTCTCGACACACTCGACTCTATCTGCCAAATGATTCTTTATACAGTTTAAATTAATTATTTCGTTTACTAGGCTCTGTACGTCTTTCTAAATTCTTGTCCGAATCAGTGAAACAGTACTACTGAAACTTTTCAATCTCAATTTGTTTATTTCTAGAGATGTGTGTAGTATTCTATATATGGTAACTTTTCTGTCTTCTTCTTTATCCGATGACACATGTTGAACCGTCAGCGGTATTTGAACCACCGTAAGTGCGACTAACAATGAACCTTGTAGCCGTATTTGCTGTGGTAGCTGTGTAATAAAGTATGTTGTGGTGTTGTCCTTAAAATATTGCAGGCTACTGTTACTGGACACAATAATATAAAACTGGTCCTTCATTTTCTTATATCCCGTTAAAATCACTTGCTTTAAGCCAAGAATTAAACTTAAGAAGACACGGTTTTCCATCGTTACTTATCAGCAAGATACGTTTGAAAGCATCAGCGACGTTTCTCGAAGTTTTGTCCTTGACTGGTTCCACAAAGCTGTACTTGCTTACTACCTCTATAACGGTTAATGGTCTGTCGCCATCGTTGTAAGTTTTTATCGACCTGACGTCCATCAAATTAGCTTTCCACACATCGTCAAAATTTCGCACATTGTAATTTCGTCTTAAGAATCGTCGTATAACAGGTCTGTGGAAGTTGTAAGCATCTTGACTCTCGAGCCAATCAATAATACTGTCGTCCGTGTTTTTTACGCGTAGATTGAAAAAATTTATTAACAGCAGCATACGCCGGAGGTTGCGATAGATTGTAGTAAAAATTTTTAAAAGTTTTATTCATTGTACATCTTTTTATTCACTTGCTTTTCCTTTGTATTTTTATCATTCGTCTTTGATTTCTTTTTTGTTTGCTTTGGTTTTTTCTTTATATCCTTGTTGATGCGAGAAAATCTTTTTGCACAGGTTATTTTACTAACCATGCAACAAGCTATCCTTAAAGCTAACGTTCTTTCGTCAGATTCTGCATCCTCCGCAAGCATATGAGAGAAAACGTATTCTGCTAAAACTTGATCGTCTTGACAACGATTACATTTTTTGTCAGCATAAGCGAGATCATGTTGACGACAGGCTTCACCCAGAGGATTAATTCTAACGACCCCGTACTTGATACGTTCCGCTAATTGAGTACTTGTTGTTTGTCCTTTTCTTGAACTTTCCGCTCAATCGACGCCATGCTTGAACTTCTGTCCTCAATGCCGAAACTTTCTTCTTCTTCACCCTTTTTTCTTCTACGTCAGGTGTCTTTTTATTCTTTAATCTCTATCTTTTGACTAGTAAAGCGCTAGCTCCTTCACCGGAGACGTCACTGTTGCTACTGCTGCGAGCAGATGAGGCTTTATCATTACCACCAGTAGCACCACTACCACCACCTCTACCAGCGAGATCGTTCACAGAGCGTGGGCGTGACGCAAGAGCGTATGCAATGCACACTGCCGACGATCCGCTTGACGACGATTGAAAAACGTTTGGCCAAACTCTTTTGTTACCGATAAACTCTCGGGAAATGAACGATTCTCGGAGTGCAACAGCAAACTGAAGATTTCCCGGTGGTGGGGGTACTCGTCTCTCTATCATGGCGTCGTTTAACAGGTCTACCATGTTGCCACCACGTATGCGTTAGCGCCCCAAACAATGTTACCACTGACCCGCAAGCGACGCAGGAATTGTCCTGCCGTATTTCCGTACTTTTGAGAAACACTCTGCAGAATATCAGCATCAATCCTGTCTTCTAACTCTTCCTCATCCTCCCGCATTACCCTTTCTTCATCCAGTTCTTCAAGAACATATTTCTCTTCTCAGCACTATCAACACCCTTAAAATGAAGATAACATTGCAAGACTTGGCGATACTGCGACCACTTTTCACGTTCATTCTTATACGTCGACGAGTTTAATATTTCGTTCATGTCTGCGGCGAGTCTGCTCATAACTGTACCTGGAGTTTGCACAGACTTTAGCGAACCGTTTGCGAGTGTACTCTGCAGACGTTCCACGTTCTCCAGTTGTAGGAGATCCATTTTTCTCGCATGTTTAATTTTTTTTATTTACTAACGAGAATAGCCAAAAGAGTACATAGGAGTGATGCTAGTACAGCAGGCAAGAATCCTCCTCGTTGTATGATAAGTTTTTTCTTTCTGGACAACAATAGAGTAGGTGCAGCCAATTTTCGTAGAGTAGTTACGTGTTTATGTAGACGAGACTTTTGTCGTTTCTTAAGTGGAACATGCCGATCAACACATTCAAAGCACGCTCGCAAATATGTCGAACCAATTTTCTATCCGCGTTTTGCAAAAGTGTCTTGCGCTGTTTCTCGGTCAGATAATACAGTGCTCGTAGATTGGTGGCCTCTTTGTGACCAAAAGGATGTTGAGGTTTTGGAGGCATCACAAAGACATGACTGGTACCTGGTTCAAAGTATTGCTACTATTTATCTTTTTACATGGTACGTAAACGTAGTGTAATTCGTCGGTAGGAGAAATACAAATGCGAAAACGACAATTATCGGTTGTATCTTGCTTCAAATCCAGCAAGAGATAACCATAAGGTTTTGTGGTGGCATCCCAGTAAGGTTCTTGCAAAAATTGGGGATCTTCTAGACACACTTTACGAGAGAGATGTCGTATCTGAGACCTGTCGCGCAGATATCACGCTGCCCATTTCCTCGATGAAAGATATTATGGGTGATGAATAGCACATATAGGTTATGGTGGTGGCTAATCTTTAAAAATATATCAACGATTATACCTCCAGAGGACGATTCACGCATCAAATCGTCTACAATCACAAGTTTCGGTCTTGAATTACCCGCGTAGTCGGTACGCTGCGGTAAATCTTTGCGAAATTCAACGTTTTCACCGAAAGCACTGTACCCAGTCCGCCACTCTGAATAGTAAACAATTATGCGTTCGATTCGAGTGTCTCACATACGATCAATGGTCTTTAAAACAGTTTTAACAAATACCGTTTTACCGCAGCCTGTGGGCCCGTACTGACTCATATGTTTCATCAGAAGAATCTCCTTCTCCAATTTCTCCTACTTCTGTCGAGGATCTCACGACCGCGGTCGGACTCTCCCGTGCGCGGCCACTCATGTTCCCGTGAGCGTTGCAAGGGTCGGCAAGTATTATAGGAGTGCACGCGTACGCCAATGAACTTGTTGACACAAGCGCCACCAATGAGTTTATCGACGCTGCGCTCACCTATCAGCTTATCTGGATCGACCAATCAGGTTGCTTGCGATGCCAACGCCATCTAGAACACAAGGATTTGGACGTCAATAACTGATAACAATTTATAATGAAATTCGCCGTATATAATAAAGCCTTTCGTAGCAACCAATCCATACGAAAGCCAGAGTCAATCTGACGTAAGTGTCATTAATTTCGAGCTCGATCAAGCCGCTGCTCGAGCACCCAAAAGTCGCCGTCGCAAATACATCCGAGGGCGATATCGCGTTTATATACAACAACCTTTTTTAAGCCTTTGGTATAGGAAATTATTATGCGGTCTCTTTTGCTACTTTTGCATTATCACCAACTGATTCTATCCGTAACAATCCTCCCCCTCGTACAAAATCTGTTTAATTTTGTTCTATTTATACTGTATTAACTTTCTCAAAGTGTTAGTAAGTGCCGAAGTGGAATGATTTGTAAAACTGCGAGAGTCTTCGTTGAGATAGCACGAGGTGAGCCTAAAAACACGAATTTTAAATTGTACGTGCTATCTAATTAATTAGAGCCCAAGATGACGATTTCTTTGACTCAGTCTTTTCGCAAAATGGACATACACATACCATCGGGGTAAACTCCTTATTGAGGTTCTAACAGCCTCCGGACAATCTCAGACCGTCCCGAGCTGTGGCTACTAAGACTCCGCTAGAACGTCAGTGGCATAAACATACATTTATTATAAATGCATCAGTGCGCAGACTGTAATACGTATTTACTCATTTCATGGGTCTGTACGAAGAATACTTCGATATGCAAGTTGGTAATGGTGGGGGTATCTTTGGTGGGGGTTCTCACAATGGTGGTGTTGGACGCATTTACATTGGCTCCCCCTACCAGAGAGGCCATGGTGGGATTGGTTAATTCCTGGCTGGTATAATTCGTAGTGTTCTCCCACTCTTTAACCGTGGTGCCAAATCTGTTGGGAAGGAGACTGTGCGTGCTGGAATGAACATTATGTCTGACATCGCCACGCGAAATACACTAATCAGAGTGTCATTTCGCAACCGCATGAGAGAATCTGGCGAAACTGTCATGAGAACGGTTGAGGAAAAACTATATAAGCTGATGGAGGGGTTAGGATATAAAGTGCCCCACCACGTCGATCCTCTACAGTTGTAGTTGTTCGGTGGACCTGTCACACTCCGCAAAGGGTGAAAAAGGAAAAGAATAACTAAAAAGAGAAAAAAAGGTGAAAGTCAACCGATGTGAAGAAAGATAAAATTAAGAAGAAGCAAACGAGAAAGAAGAAGACTAAAAAAAGAACAATGAGAGATATTTTTGATAGTTAAAGATGGCTTTCTTACACACCCATTCGTGCGAAAGTCTAAAGTCGGAGCTACTCTTGTTTGAAATTCATCCGACTCAGACGACGATCCAAGGCTCTCACTGGATAAATTACAAACCAATATCATCGTTGACAAACGATTCACCAATACAATTCGTTATACCTGGTAATAGCTAAGAATACATTGATCATGCGCACACGATGCCTAGTCTACGTGTCCGTCTAGCCTGTGATATACCTACAGCTGATTTTTGCGGATCCAGCAACTCCAATAAACAAAGTTGACCTCGTTAACAACTTAATGCATTCGTCGTTTCCACAAAATATTTAGCACGTTATATGGCCTAAACAAGTCATATACCAACAAAATTATCGTTGGTTTAGAATATGGTCCATACAAGAGTATCTACTACCAACCAACTGTACGTCTATTGTCAGGTGACTGGCGGTATCGCTTTCTCACACAGTGATTGGCAGGAATTTAAAACCAGTTTTGACGATATCTCCAAGTACTTTAATGGAGTTGCTGACGAATTAATGGATCAAAAAGTTTATGGTACTGGTTGGACACTAAAATTTACCCGCAGTCATCAAGATAAGGCTATCGAAATGAAAGAAGATCGGAGATATAGAGCACCTATTTTGTGTGAACGTTTTCGTCATAGTATTATCTTGAAAGAAGTTACTATTGACTGTCTTGATGAATATTTAGTAAAATGTATCGACACTCGTCTGGAATATATAAAATTCTATAGCGGGTAGTGTGAGTTGCGTTGTGGATGAGGTTCTTAAATTTATTGTAAATAAAAGTAGTTTGATGAATGAAGCGCAAGTACAAACTTATACAGCGAGTATTGTTAAGGATGTTGTAAATTTAGTCGACGATAATGTTATAGATTTTATAACCTCTATTATACAAACACGTTCCAAGGAATTGAATAAAAAAATTTCTTTTTGTAAAACTGATGTTGTAGATGTTTTTTACCAGCTTCTATCTCTACACATGAATAATATTCTTGATGCATTAAACAATCAAATATCTTCTAATAAATAGAAAAAAACTTGTACTTACCTTGTATTTTTATCCGCTTGATTACATTCCTGTTCCTTTAAAAAAATCATTAATTATATTTTCAGAAAATTACTAAAAGATCATTTCTTTAAAATATTAAATTCTAGAGAGTATAAAGTTTATTTCATTTATATTTTTAAAGTATTAAAATTCAAGAAAAAACATAAAGTTCATTTATATTTTAATAATAATAAAGTTTAGTTTCTTTAATGTTTGTATGACTGTACTAGCGTCACATGCATGGGGTCAAAGTTAAGCATAATTGGCACAGTGTGACCCACATCTCCTCCGTATACCTTGCAATAGTTTAGAGAGAGGAGAAAGATGTATCATAGTGCCACGGAGCGGGGATACCATGCACTCTCGTCACCTTTCCCCTCTGTGCATGGTAGTGTGACGTCATCGTCTCCTCTGATAGCTATCATAGCTATCATAGACCTATCATAGCGCTTTGGCGATATTTGTCCTCGTCGGAGCGCTATGATAACTACTAAGGAGTGTATGGTATACGGAGGCTCTACATTTGATACAGAGCCTCTGTACGTGTATAAAACGAGTGCTTAGAAATCACTGTCAATTCATTGGCAGTTAGCTTCCTCAAATTAAATTAATTGTTCCAACATGAAATTCTTTGTTCTAATAAATTAATTTTAAATTTATATATCTTTTTCTAATTAATAGCTCAAAAAATGCGGGATCCGCGATCTTTGAAGTAGTATAACCGAACGTCAGTGCATGACCATGAAACTGAGATATCTCTTATTTCACCACTACTGGATGTTCTGGCCGTGGTTCCATCCTTATGGCTCTCTCTCTCTCTCTCTCTCTCTATATATATATATATATATATAGAGAGAGAGAGAGAGAGAGAGAGAGAGAGAGAGAGAGAGAGAGTGAGAGAGCTTTACTTCGCAGCATTAATACTATATATATATATATATATATATATATATATATATATATATATATATATATATATATATAGTATTAATGCTGCAAAGTAGGTTCTACGGTGTTCTACATTTAACCATTCCAGTTCCATTCTGAAGGGGATGATGTGTTCGTCCCTTCTGACGCCACAAATATATTTCACACATGAATTCTGCAGTTGCTGTAGTATCGTCTGCAGTTCTCCGGACACATGTAGATAAACGACCGAGCAGTAGTCAAGATGAGGGACAATCAGTGCATCCGCGAGCTGCTTACGCAGAGCCTTGGTGATGCAGGATCTAAAAAAATTAACCCTTCAACAGCGCGATTAACGCGCTAAATGACGTAATCTACATGTTATTTCCATGTCAGTTTCGAATCCATAACAACACTAAGGTTCGTGACCGTGTGAACAAAGGCACGAATACGCTGTCTTCTACCTCAATGCCTAGTAACTGCAAATCACTTAGCGAGTTAATGTTATGCACCGATCCAAAAATAATAGCCTTAGTTTTATTGTCATTGAGGTGTAGACCCGCAGACGCTGCCCACACCGACACGGCTCGTGCTGCAGCTGTTAGGCGCACGATGCCCTCTTGTTGTATGGTTATTGTAGAGAGAGATAGAGAGGGCTGACGCAATACATCAGAAATTTCTGGAATGTCGATATCTGATTGGTGCTGATATCGTAGTAAAAATCTATGGCGACTGACCTATGAGCGCCGCTGACGAGCTGATTGGTTTATATAATCGTTAAGAGCGCACGGAAGTTGGTAGGTGACATCTACGATCCGAGAACAGGACCCGCATGCATAAGACGCACAGACACACACGCACACAGACTATATATAGGAAACCCCACCTCTCGACGGTCAAGATGGTTCTAACAGCTCTCACGGGGTTGTGGACTTGTGTTGCCATGTAGATAACTGCTGAAAATGACTGAAGGACAGAAAGAAAACCGCTGCCTATTCATTGGCACTTAGCTTCCTCGAACTAAATTAACTATTCCAATATAAAATTCTTTGTCCTAATAAATTAATTTCAAATTGCTATATCTCTTTCTAATTAATATCTCAAAAAAAGGTTTGCTTTTTTATCATTAATGGTTTGACAAAAGATAATTTTGTACTAAAATTACAGAACGATAGGTAATCATTCTCATCACAGACATTTTTTCTGGGTACGTAATTTATTAAAATTATTTAAATATTTAAATTAAATGTAATTAGATTTTAGTACGTAGATTCACTGAATTCCTAATCACCTAACATTTTGGGAGCTATTTACCATCATAGATTCTCGAGATATAACCGTTTGAACTAAATATGACTTTCTCCGTGTATAACAAAAGAAGGGAAAGATAACTAATTTTAAGTAATTTTATGCCCTTTTTAGTGCGTTTTCACTAAATTGAGCACAATATTTCTAATATACCAAAAAACTCGAGAAACTAAAACTCAAAAATCCAAAAATCAAAAAATACTAGTTGATGAATCTTTAAAGGCTCTAGCCGATTAACAATGTTAAGTTTGCCTTCGCGGTATCGGACTTTTTGAGTATTTTTTCTCTATTTGTATTACAAAAATATAATATTTAAGATTTTCTTGTCTCCCCACCTACACTTCCCTTGTGAGCTAGTCTTAAAAATGTATTTTTTAACTCTTATATTTCTTTCACTCGCTGTTCAAGGTCGTTTGGGCTAAAAGTCCTAGGGTAGCTTCACTTTCTATTACAAAATTTGACGAAATTTTTCTAATATACTTTCATCGGCAAACATAACCTCAAAATTGTATTTGAAAATTTCAAACATTTTTTTTACTAATGGTACTTATTTTGTGATGGTCAAAAAAAGTTTTCCTGAAAACATGTTAGAAACATGTTTTGAGACTTAAATCAAAATACACTATATTTAGAAAATGTCTGTATGGATGTGTGTGTGTGTGTGCGTGCGTGCGCGCGCGTGCGCGCGCGCGCGCGCGTGTGTGTGTGTGTGTGTGTATGTATGCATGTATGTTTATGTGTGTATACGGATGTATGTATGTATGTATGTTTACCAGAATTACTCTGCATAAACTCGGTGAAATTAATTGTTTCAGGGATTATTTTTTTGTTTTTTCTAAAGGAAGGCGGCACAAAGAAAAAAAAACTTTTTTCAATACTTTTTTGTTTTTTACCAGTTTTTCGATATTGGAGTTTTTCGGGTTTTTTAATACCTTAGAAATAACATCATTAATCCAGTGATAATGCATTTGAAAGAGCATAAAATTACCTATCTTTTCCGACCCGAAATTTAAGATATTTCCCTTGTTTTGTTATACACGAAATGTTAATTTTTTGTAAAAACGGTTATATCTGTGAAATATAAGATGGAAAATTTATAAAGAAATTTGAGATGATTAGAAATATATAGAAGAATTTTCTGTACATTTTTTAAGGATTCATATTTTTCTTTTGTCGAGAAAAAAATAATTTTGTTAAAAAAATCCCTTTTTTCTCTGACGATAATTAAAGTAAATCGAAAGCATTTTATCTGACATTTAACAGTAAGGTAGCTTCTTACTGTCTGATGACGTATATGATTTTTCAGATCATGAGATAATTTATATTATGAGATATTGAAGTTATGTTTCTTTTTCAATTTTGTTTTTATCACTTATATCTCGAGAAGGGCGCGCTTATTTTTTACCACTCAGAGCTTATTTTTTTCGTTTTTGAATGAAGATTTATTATTTAAAAGAAATTCAAGATTCATCGGCCTGTTTTTGATTTATAATGATTTTTAGATTTTTTTGGTATGATGGAAATCCTACTTTTTAAACTTCTAACTTTTTAGAAAGTTTGTTTCAAACTAATAAAATATTTAATTACTTGTATTTATATTTTTTGCTTATAAAAAAAGAAAATAAATCATTTTGTATACCAATAAAAAAGAATATTATTTTTCTCCATTTTTTCAAATTTTTTTATGTTTTACTAACGTTCAAAAGTGTAAAAAGTTTCCCAAACTATTAATAGTATCAAAGTATAAAACTTATAAAAAAATCATAATTGAATATGCGTATTCATTTTTAAATATATCATTTAGCCTAATATAAAATGTTTAAATCGGGTTTATATCCGTTTCCTCCTTAACTATTTTTTTAATTTCGGTCTAAAGTAATCCTTAGGCATAACAGAAATTATATCTAGAAAGAACCGCGATTCGCAAGCCTTTTTTAGTTAATTATAATCGAGACTCACCGTGTTAGTGTAAATGACTTAAAAAGAGCATAAAATTACCTATCTTTTACAACCGTAAATTTTGGATAGGCACGTTCCTTTCTTTTGTTATGCACGAAAAAAGTTATATTTAGTTTAAACGGTTGTATCTCGGAAGTTTATAATGGAAAATCGTTCAAAAAATTATAAATAATTAGGAATTCAGTGAATCAACGTACTAACATCTGATTATGTATAATTTGAATATTGAATCTGCGAGCACGCGCGTATGGTCATCGAGACACCACACTTTTTTAAAACAGTTCGTTCTCAACGAAAAGTAAATTTGCATATTGGGACTTTTATGTATTCTTCAAAATGTTATTTAGCCCAAAAAAATATTTATTTATTTTAAAGAGAATCTAATGAACTCTACGGGCTATACACCCTTATACTACTCAAACGGACTTCTGTCATTCCACTTTCTCCAGTTTGGATAGGTGACTGTATTATAACAGTCTTTTACCCTACGAAAGAGAATAAATGCAAAAACAACATCCGAAAGAGAGGAGAGTTCAACAAAAAAAATGAATATCGGGTCAGAAAAGATAGGTAATTTTATGTTTATAACAAAAATTCAAATGCATTATCACTCAATCGATAATATTATTTCGAAGGTATCAAAAAGTATTTCTTTCTCTGGCTGTTCGCGATTATTTGGGCTAAAACTTCCAGGGTAGCTTCACTTTTTATCACAAACTTTGAGGAAATTTTTCATAGATACATTCATTGGCAAACATAACCTCAAGTTTTATTTTATTTTTTTAAATTGTATTTGAAACATTTTTTTACCAATTCACATGTGTTATAAAACTAAAAAATAACTTGCCGTGTTCCTTTTCTCACGTGTGTGAATTTTTTCAAAATTTTTGGAAAGGTGCGCGATACTTAAAACCCCGAAAAACTATTTTCTTCTTATTTTTTCGCTATTTTTTACACTTATAATAGGTCATACACATCGGTTTATATATTTTTCGCAATATTGATCTTGTATTCCACTTTCTTAGCTTATATCCACATAAAAAGTCAGAAAGTTGCTTTCCTAACCTAAATAGCACATACTTACAGCTATTTATAGCTCTGATATTGGTTAAAATATATTATAACGGTGTAAGCTCGAGCTTAACTATTTCTACTTATAATGTTTATTTAATTAGGTCAAAGTATCATATATTTGTAATAGGCGAAATAAAATTTTTGTTAGTAATAGATATAGTGTAGGTATAGTAAAAGATTTAGCACGAAAAAATGAAATGAAACAAATATTAAGAACACGGTATCCAGTAGCAGGGGACGAGCTTAATTCAGTACTTCTCACAGACGACTCGGTAGTTTACTCAACGCGCACACACACACACACACATACACTTAGACCCAGCAGGTTAACTCTGCTGGTGGTCGATGTGAGAGGGATGGCATGAGCTTCTCTCCCCTTTTTCTTATCAATTTGCAGGCGTCGCAGTTGCAACAAATATGCTAGCGCCCGACGAATTCGCTCTCTTTCGCTCTACCTGCGACGGTGTCCGGAGCAATTTGTGCGGATCGCGCTTCTACCGCTCCGCCTTCGACTACGTGTCACACTTAAATACATTCAATCTCATTTTTCACTCTTTCCTTATATACACACACACACAGAATTTGAATTTTGAACAATTAACAATTAAATACAGTAGTTCAAGACATTTATTACAAGTACAGAATTGTAATCCAGCCGTGTCCTGTCTCATTATCCTTTAAATATCCACATCCTCTTAGAATCGCGAGGGCGCATTTTTGCTTTTCTTCTGTTCTGTCGCGATTTAACTAATCAAGTCCCGGTAAAGAATCGCGTCAACTATATACAAAACTTGGAATCGTCCTTATAAGCTACACTAGACTTTGATTTGGCTTATACTTATATTGTTAATATTCATTAAATAATAATACACCTATGCATTCTTGTAGTTCTACTTAACTTACATGTATTGATACAATCAAAATTATTTTATAACATCGTATTAAAGGCATCGTAGTGAGTTGCAAAAGATTACAAAGTTTAAGAGGTTAGATTTTCTGAGTCGAGACGGTTCAGTAATATATTTACGAAAATTTGATAAGTAAGTACGTACAACTGGCTATCTATCAATGCCGTCTTCTTAATATTTGTTCTATTTCATTTTTGTATGCAAAAGCTTTTTACATTATATATGTATATATATTTTGTATATATGCATATATAAATGTGTATGTGTCTGCATTTAGTAACTACCGAATCGTCCGTGAGAAGTACTGAATTGTGGGTGACGCCTCAGTCTATCCGCGGAGGTAATATAGCTCTCTCAGCTGTGCAAGTCTAGACAGGCTCACGCACGTGTCAGCGCTCGCTGCCGTCTTCCAGCTCCATCATCTTACCGACGGCAGACAACTGCGATTGTCAGTCGGTGAGGTGGACCCCCCCCCCCCACACACATACACTCACGCACCCATACACACACGCACACACGCACGCACGCACGCATACACACGCACATGCACGCACACACACGCACACGCACACACACACACACGCACACACACAGCCACACACACACGCACACACACACACATCCATACGGACATTTTTTTAAAATAGTGTATTTTGATTCCACGTATCTAACATGTTATTAGCAAAACTTTTTTTTTGCCATCACAAAGTTTCCTTTGTGAGGAATCCAAAATAATAGTGTTCCTCACTCACGCTTGCGATGAACCATACACTTACATGCGCACACTTAAAGACGTTCACCGGATAATTGAATATCTTTAAAATCTCTTTAAACTTTTATTATATGTCAATTTAGTTGTGTTTTATACACGGTTGGAATTCTCATTCTTTATTCGGATAATTCACACCAGTATATCCTGTGGTTTGACACTCATAGTAATGCCTAATGCTATATTGGCTGTTCTCACCTCATCTGTCATACTACTGGCTGGATTTCTCTTCACTTAATAATCAGTTTGCATTGGTCGTATAAAAACATAAGCTTCATCATTACTTTTAGGTACAAACTCGTTGATCGTTTGAATTTGTGATACAGAAAATATTACTGTATTGAAAATGGATTTCTTTTCTAATTTTCTAATAAATGAGCCACCCCAAGAAAATTCTCGTATTTCCTAATAAACTCGTTAAATTTCTCACAAAACTCTTCTGCTAAGATGCGCACCGTTAACATAATCTTGTTTGTATTTTGCACTGGAGTGTCAACATCTGTCAGTATTCCGCCGAGCTGCTCCATTGTGCAAGTAGGCACAGTGTAAAAATTATTTACTACCGTTATTAACTCAGCTAGTTTCCTCCCCTGTTCATATCATCTCACCAAAACTGAAATTATATGTTTATTTTAGTTAAATTTTCGAGAATAGGTTTATTTTTATTTACAATGTAAATAATAATTTTACGATGCAATGTCCCAGTCATCCAGGTTATGTGATACCCAACAATAAGCACACACTTCCTGGTCGACTCTTGGGATTTCATATTATTAATAATTCAGGGTTGTTATTCAACCTAATTGCATCAGTAATGAATTGCATTATTGTACCTGATATAATTGCTCTAACTATCCTTTTTATGTCACTTGCCACTTTCGTCGCATTCGTCGCATTCGACGCACTCGCCGTACTCGCTGCTGTTTTGCAGTTCTCACCTTCTACACGCATGAACTCCCTCTCTCTCCTTAATCTTGCCTCCGCCATCGATAGCTGAGCATTCCCGATTGTGTCCTTGGCATTTCGAATGGTTGATCTTTCAACAGTCTCTCCTCTCACCCCTTCAACAATCTCTTCTCTCCACGGGATGTCACGTAATCACAGATTTAAATAATATGCCCTTTCGGTTTCGAACTATACGTGCGTATAGAGAAATGCCAGAGTAACTATCCTGAGATTAGTTGACCGAGCAACAAGTACGCCTAACCTCAAAATGAACGAACACACAAGAGTCCCGAAAAAATATCCTACGGAAACTGTGATTTTGTCAATCTTTGAAGTCACCGATGAAGACAATAGGTAGCAAAGGATTAGATTGGATAATTCTTTTTTTTTATGATTTTTCAACTTCCTTGTTATGTACATAATATAATTAGGCATAGCATTGAACATTAATGCTGTTTTTATTAAATATGCATTCAATACCATTTTTTAAAATTTTGGACAATCTTTTACTCCCTTAATTGTGGTTACTTGTATTCAATTTGGTGATAATGCACAAATAGTTTAAAAATTATATAAAAAGTAAGTAGGAATTTTTCTAGACTGTATAAAAAATTCTGTGTACACCAGGAATTGTGAGGCCCAAAATTTTTTAAAGCTTATAAAGTCATGGTTATGAGGCTTAACCAATTTTAAGGCCCAAAGTTTCTTAAAACTTAAAGAATCACGAGCCCCAAAAGAGTATAAGACCTAACATTTCATAGAGCCCAAAAAATTGTAATAAAAAAATTGTAAGGCTCAAAATTTCTTAAATATTAAAAATTCTTGAGGCCCAATAAATGATTAGGTCCAACAATTTCTTAAAGCTTGCAAAATCATGAAGCCCAAACAATTTTAAGGCTCAAAATGTTGTGCCTTATAATTTTTTGGGTCTAGTAAATTTTTAAGTTTTAAGAAATTTCTGGACCTCATAATTTTTTTACGACCAATGCAAACTGATTATTAAGTGAAGAGAAATCCAGCCAGTAGTATGACAGATGAGGTGAGAACAGCCAATATAGCATTAGGCATTACTATGAGTGTCAAACCACAGGATATACTAGAGGCAAAGGTAGAAAAAATAATAAAACATCAATGATCAGAGTGAAAATGACAGGAATAAAGGAAACTCTACGAAGCAAATGAATCAGCAAAGTTATAGAAATTCATTATAGAAAAATTGTAATAAAGTTTTGAAAACTTAGAGCTGCGTATCGCATGTGCTTATTAAAAAATAGACTAGCACTATATACACAGATAGAAATAAGTTTCTATTGAAATGTATAGAATAGTCAGGCGTGATGGTGCATTTAATACACTATAATATTATTTTTAAATACATTTGATGAGGCAGATAATGGTATACACTTAAGAAGACATGATACAACAATACACATACAACACGCACACTATTAGCTATGCTTTTAAACACAGTTTTTTTCTTTTCTTTCTCAAAGATAATGACTAAAGTTTGTATTTTTAATTTTATTATTATTCGAATTTTTAAACTCTTTGTGCTTAAATTTTAAATCTTTTGACTTTTGAGTGTTAATTTTAATCTTGAATTTGAAATGTTAAATTTTAATTCTAATTTTGGATTTTAAATTTAACCTTGATTTTGTATTTTTTAAAATTTTTTAATTTTAACTTTGAATCTATTTATTTTCGTGTGTTCAATTAAAAAAATAAATGTAAAATGAAACACAAATGCATGCAGTTTGTGTCGCCATGGCGTCGACGTACGGTCCACGAACGTGTCGCGTACGCCAGCAAGCGTCCGTGCCGCTGAACGCAGGTGTCCTGTGTCCAGCGGATGGCGCGCCTGCGATGCTGACGCTGCGCGATCTTTTTCGTGCACCGACTTTGCAATGCACTGCGAGCGCGTCCCTCGCCAGTTCGACCTGAGTTGAGGACCAACATACACCTGTCTCTCTAATACAGCAATAGACGAATTGTCCCGAACTCCTCGCCTTGTGCTTTCTTTCTCCACCACTCCAACCACCGAAGAACCACGGAGCTCACTTACTCCGTGTAAATAACGCAACCTGCGATTCCCACGTACGGCAACTATCTTGTCCGTAACATCTGGAACGAATCGACAAATTAAATGAAAGTTTAATGTAACAGTTCATTGGTAGTGTATCGCCTTTGAAAATGAACGGAAGTATCAAAGAATAATCCATTGGAAATTATGTTATGAGAAAAAAGAGAGAACTCATCTCGCCATTTTCGGGGGCCACTAACTCTAAATTGCGGAAACTATATGATATTACAGTCGATAAAGCAAATACTAAAGTGAAAAATTGTCATTCCAATAAATGGATGGAAAGTTTAAAATTTGCTTTAAAAATATTGTGAGTCAAACTCAGAAAAATAACTCTTAATAATAATTCCTTCAACTCTTACACTATTCGATATTTTAACATCGTGTCCCGTGTAACAAAATATATGGTTGAAAAATTGAAAAAATTTGGTTACTACAAAATGTATTTACTCTTAGTCTGAGTTATATCAGGGTCATCCTTTTGATAAGAATTCCAAGAATATCGCTATTGAATATTCCTTGAATGATGATTTGAACTGATGTAGACAAATGCCGAATGAGAGTAATGTAATAACTGTGAGAGAGAATGGTGAAAAAGAAAAAAAGTTAAACGTTTCCTTACCCGTAGCTTAAAAGAAACATATGAATTATATCGACAAGAAAATCCTGATGTTACAATTAGTATGTCAAAATTGTATAGTTTGCAACCAAAGCATGTATTACTAAGTCCTGTTAGAGAAGTTTGCCTTTGTATTTATTATGCAAATTTTGATCTATACATCATTGACTAAAATTTCATCTGCAGCCATAATGAATACTTACATAATTTACTAAGAAACTATTTGTAGAATTTGAAATTTAAAATAAAATTTCATATACATTTAAAGTAAATTTGTTAAGTTTGCTTTATTTCAGGTAGAAGTAAAATATATTTTATTAAACAATTCTTAAATAGTATGAATTGTAATAATAATTATATTTTATTATTGCAATTTTATATTTTTATAATCTTAAAAAGGAAATTCCTAGAACGAAATTCCTGAAGCCTGGGGGAAAAATGGACAGCGAAGAGTCCAAAGTACAGGATTGAGAAGGCTGCTTCTCTTCCAGAACCGAAAAAGTGTCGCGCACAGAGCTCGGAGAGCTCTACACTATCAGAACGATGTCCTCGATGCGGCACTCTTTCAACTATGGCACCTTCGAAACTCTTCGCTGACATTTTTCCCCGTGTATTCTTTTCTGCAGTAACTTAAATCTTTTGAAGAAATAGTTACAAGTTCCTTAGTAATTTAAGTTATTTTGAATGAGTTCCTACCCGACATTGCTGTTTTGTATATCAGCCGATAATATTTTATAAAGCTAGAATGTTTTTGTTTTTACAAGTATTTTTTGGTTCCAGAATACTTGATGTTTCATGGTTTGATAGTCCACGATAAATTTAATAATGACCGAGTCAACACATTCGAAAGTAATCTCTCATGATTCTCAGGTTACTTATTTGGAAAGTATAGAGGATGAGCAACTGACTTTAATGAATGAAACTATTGGTATTAATTTGAGTGGAAGTCAAGATTTTCAATTGGTTGACACTAGCAATACTGAAGATAGCTCTTCACAGATCATCTCACAGGTGATTTGCATTCGTTTTTTATTATTATACCCCAATACTACTATGTAATGTATTGTTATATTTATAATTATAGGTTTTAGATCATACTAAGTGTGACAGATTGATGGAAACTAATAAACGGATGACTACGTTGAAAGAAAATGCATCTAACGATGAATTCCTTTTAAAAGATGCAAATAACAAAGTTCTATACTGTTCTGAAAACGTAGAACGAGGTAATTATCTGCAGAGAACTATTATGGCTGCATATGAAACATATTCAAAGTAAAATGATAAGTATCATATTAAACAATGCCCTACTAAAAGTAACAGATTAAAGTCAGATTAAATTTCAGGCTATTGTATATTTGGAGAGGAAAAAGAACGACTTTTTTCTCCTTCAAATAAGAACATCTTGAAGTTCCTTTTATACGTTAAAAAGTTTTAAATTACATTTTTAAGCATCCTATAAGTTATTTGAATATTTTTATAGTATTAAATTACATTTGCTTATCTACAATTTGCCATCTTTAAAACCAGTTTTCTCAGAACTATTTTTTATTTTAAAAATGTCCCTTGCACAACAGCGCTTGGTGAATGAAACTTGAAACTTTATAGGACTATTATTTTTTATATTATATATACATTGGCAGACCGATCTTTTTATGTAAGTAACGTATATAAATATTACGCACTAACTTATGTCCAAAATGCTGCCAACTAATTTGACACTCGGCATTCGCAAAGAAGCATCTGCCACATCATACAGTATATTTTATTATTATGCATATGTCAATTTCTGATGGAATTCGAAAAATATGTAAGTTATTATAAATCAAATTTACTTCAGAATTTCATAAGTTAGTTATACTCATGTTAAATTCAAATTTAAACCGCAAATCAAGTTTTTGCACACAGTTTGATTAGATTCTATCAAATAGTTTTCGAGCACGGACACACATACATTCACACATACATACATCTACAGATATACACACACATATGCACACATACACACATCCACATGCACACACACCACACATACACTGAGAAATGAGCTTCTTGAAACTTATAAGGAGAGTGCACAAATGAAATTCGGTCAAACTTTGGGAGGTTTTGTCTGGTACCCAAAAATGAAGTCTAGTACCCGTCATTCATTCTAATGAGCTCTTGTTGTCAAAATATGAGATAATTTATTCGAAATATTCGTTAATTTAATGAAAAAATGTATCTCTTCTTCTAACCATAACTCTACAAGTTTTTATTATGGATAAATGATCCAAAATATAATAAAAAGTAGGTAAGAAGATATTTAATTTAAGCTCTGTTACGTAAAAATTGAAAATAGTGACCGAAATTGCATGAAATTTCGAAGGAAATGTAACTCTTTTAAAATCGTTGATTTTCCATGTATTTTCAGTGACCATTTTCAGCTGTTAATATCTTTTAATCTATTAATATTTTTATACGTAAAAGAACTTAAATTAATGCTCTTTCCACCTACATTTTATTATTTTTTGGGTCATTTATTAACAATAAAAAATTTTAAAGTTATCGTTAGATGAAGATGTACATTTTTTCATTTTAATAACGCATACTTCGAGTAAATTACATCATATCTCGATAACAAGGGCCTATTAGAATGAATTACGGGTACTTGACTTCATTTTTGGGTAACAGAAACCTCTTCCCAAAGTCTGACCGAAATTTATTTCCCGGAGTCAGTGCACTCCACTTGATAGTACAGTTCTTTACCTCATTATCGTCGCGGTGTCCGACATGACTTTTTCATTTTCGTGCCTATGTTTATTCGACTTATTATTAATCAATTTACTTAAAACTTTGTATATAAGGATTTTTGGGATCGCTCTTAACGAATTTGCAATTAAAGTGTGTAAAAACGAAATACAAAATTAAAAATTAAAAAACTTTCGAAACACCTATTCTGAAAAAAATGTTCTTTTTTTTAAATCCTATTATGTAAGGAAATACTTGTTATTTCTTAAATTCAAGTCAACTATGTTGGGCGGTTCTGGTTGCACTTTAAGGAAGTCCGGCCTTAAGTGATTTTTCAAAAATTTTAAGATAGCAGTTTTAACTTTCGTAGGAAAAACAACTCTATTATTCTCTGTGAGTTAACTAAGATTTTATTTTAGCCGCCATAGTTTATGATTTTTAATTAAATTAGTAGAATATTTATAAATGTTAATTAACTTTTTAGTATCCTTATTATGAAACTTACTGTTTTTATTTATCGATAACCTCCATTTTCGCTATTTTAACGCGCAAACTTAGACCTGCAAGGATCAGGAATCTAGAGTAGGAGAGGAGCTAGCGCACGACCGAGCGTGCTGATCGTTCGCTCGCCAAGGCCAGCCGTGGTGTTCCCCGCTGTGATGTGTGCAGGCTGCGTGTGTGTGTGCCTGTATACAGCATTACGCATTCTCTTAACAAATTAAACATTTGTACATAATCATTATAATATTCTCCCTACCCTTCCCCGATTGTATACCGAATAGACTTTATATGCCCCAAAAAATTTATACACATTAATTATAAGATTCGCCTGACTATCCAAGAATCACGGATATGCACCAATGAACAATACAAACGTTAATTTTGCATAAAACGCGAAATAAACGAAAGACACCCTTCAATACGCCATAACAGTACCTATGACTACCTTTTATCTCGCCCAAAAATTTGCACAAAATCGTAATAAGATTTTCCAGACCCTTCCGAGAGTTTTCACCGAATGGTGTTTATATGATCCCATGAAAATTCAAACGTTAATTTTGCATAAAACACGAAATCAACTAAATACACCCTTCAAGACGCCATAACACTAGCTAAGAACACCTTATATGTCTCCAGAAACTTTGTATACAATCGTTATAAGATTTTCCACACCCTTCCGAGAGTTTTTAACAAATGGACTTTATATGCCCTAAAAAAATTTGTTCACATTCATTATAAGATTCTCCCGACCCTTCCGAGAGATTTTATCTAATAGTATTTGTATGTCCTAAAAAAATTGTACACATTTGAGATTAGCCCTACCCTTCCGAGAATTTCACCGAATAGAATTTATATGCCCCAATGAAAAGTACAAACGTTAATTTTGCATAAAAGTCGTATGTAACACACTTCGACCCGTAGTAACAAACCTGACCTTAACCCCAAAGTGACCCCTGGATCAAGTGACCCCAGTGTATGGTCTCATTGTGGAGTCAAGGTCATGTTTGTTATTATTGTGATGACCCAAAATACCTCTGCCTGTAAAAGTGATCAAAGTCAGTTCCCCAGTACTATAATCTTAAAATTCAACTATCTGGTACTGTAACTATACAAAACATTCCATGATTCCGATAAATAGTCAGGGTTGCATGGTCCAAGATACCACTGTCTGTACACGTCCGGAGCTGTTCGAAGTTATCACTTCGGTGGTTTGATTAAAACTGAAGAAATATAAGTAGTATCTTTTACCATAACCCCTGCACTTTTTACCATTACTACTATAATCTTAAACTAAAATCTAATCAGATTTAATAAATATAGTGTAGCTGAAGGATATATAGGATGGGCGGGGGGAGAAATATGTCAGGTAAGTAAGTACAAAATAAATATGTTAAACCCAAATTTATTCATTCTTATTAAATAATACAAATTATTCATCAGAATAAATGCTGGCATTTAAGAACGATACTAAATTATATAAATGTAAATTGATAAACTCGTATACTATAACATAAATATCTTCTATAGTTAAAATTATTTTATTTTCTTTTAAAGTCTTATCTATATTATTTACAATACTTTCATGGAAATGTGGCATAGTAGTGTACTTTATTAGCTGTAAAATAAGAATATTGTAAATTTTGTTCATTTTCCAACTTTTTTTTAGCATAAGTGCCAACTTCTTTTAAAACGAAATTAACAGATATTTATATCTTAAGTAAATACTTTATTCTATGATCTAATAGCTTAGACAATGCCTTCAATCGGTCGAAAGTTACATGTTTAAGGGGTAACACCAGTCTAAAATTTTCAAAAAATCGATTTTTTTTTGCTTAAACGATACTTTGGACCCTTCAAAATCATATCCAATTGGTTTTATACAGAAATAAAATTTGTAAGAGGTCCAATTCTCGATTTTGCCGCAGCGCCTCGGAGCGCGCCGTGACGGCTGTATCAGCCACCACGGCGCGCTCTGATTTATCGACTATGTAGTGCTCCTACCTGTCCAAATTCTATTGCTTATGGTCATTGTGGTTCCTCAGAAGTCCACCAGGGTGTACTAACACTGAATAGAAGTGTGTGTGTGTGTGTGTGTGTGTGTGTGTGTGTGTGTGTGTGTGTGTGTGTGTGTGTGTGTGTGTGTGTGTGTGTGTGTGTGTGTGTGTGTGTGTGTGTGTCTGTGTGTGTGTGTGTGTGTGTGTGTGTGTGTGTGTGTGTGTGTGTGTGTGTGTGTGTGTGTGTGAACTAGTACAGCTGCCAAGCGACGCCGTGCAGACGCTTTATTTTCTTTCCGTACATTTTCGTTCAAATATTAATAACGTGTTTTGTTATTGTAAAAGTTTTCGAATAAACAATATGAGTTCGAAAAAAGTCGTGTATTGTGACAAAAAAATCAGCCAAGGAGGAAGGAGTAGTGCAAAAAGACCGAGAATATCAAACCGACGGCCGCAAAACTGTTACGAGCTGGAAAAGCCAAGCCTGGAGAACGTTAGTACACCGGCTAAAAAATTATCAGATGTAAACTTCGATGATTTTGAAGTAAATCAAGGTTTCGGTTACCGAATTCTGAATTTTGTAGCAGTGTTCTCCGCGATATCGCAAGTTCTTGTATGTAAAAAATGCAAATCCGATGTAACGTTCACCGAAACTGAAAAACGAGGTTTGGGTTTCAAAATTGTGATTTCCTGTAAAAACTCTGATCAGATTATTATTCCTAGTTGTCCATTTATTGAGAAAGGATATGATATTAATCGCAGAATTGTTCTTGCCATGCGATTACTAGGAATAGGATTGAATGGCATTATAAAGTTTTGCGCCTTCGTGGATCTCCCGCGGCCAATTTTTCAATCGTTTTACGATACATTTGGTAAGAAAATTGCCATTGAAGCAGAAGCTGTTTGTAAGCTCAGTATGAAAACTGCAGCTAAAAAAGAACGAGAAAAAACTTACGATCCAAATGGCATTACTGTATCTGGTGATGGTTCGGGGAGGAAGCGTGGTTTTTCATCTCTTTACGGGTTTGTTTCACTTATCGGCTAGTATACTGGCAAAGTAGTCGATGTTTTGGTGAAATCTAAATATTGCAAAGCTTACGAATTTTGGAAAACCAAAACTGACACCATCGAGTTCAAGGAGTGGAGCTAAACTCACAAAGATGAATGCCAAGCGAACCACGTCGGCTCCGCAGGAAATATGGATGTGGACGCCGTCATCGAAATGTTCCAGGGCTCAGAATCTTTGCACAATTTGAAGTACGCTAATTACGTGGGCGACGGAGATTCAAAAACCTGCAAAGGAATCATAGATTCTGAGCCCTACGAAAAGTTCACCGTAAAAAAAAAGAATGTATCGATCATGTGCAGAAGCGGATGGGTTCTCGTCTCCATAATTTGAAAAAATAAATAAAAGGACTTGGAGGAAAAGGCAAGCTTACTGGCAAGCTCATAGACGAGTTGGCAATTTATTATGGTTTAGTAATTCGTAGGAATCATGATTCTGAGAAGAAAATGCGCAATGAAATCTACGCAACGCTGGACCACAAATTGTGTACTGATGATCAACCGAGACACGAAAGATGCCCGCGCAGAGAAACTTCATGGTGCTCTTGGCAAAAGGCTCAAACTACTGGAGAAGATTTTGTACATAAACCACGTCTCTCTGAAGAAGTTTATAAAGCGATGCGTGCAGGCATCGCAGATTAGAGGTATACAAAAATTTCAAGGATTTAAATGCTCCGAAAACTTTAAACGCGTTTTTCTCGAAACGGGTTTTTTAAACTGGGCGCACTTATAGCTTCAACACCATTGCATGGATCGACTTGCAATTTTTACAGTAGCTTCACAAATATATTCTCCATCGAAGTACGTAGCCGTTTTTTGATATTTTGAAGATTACTTGTTTTATTAACAATTTACTACTCTTTTTTAGTCGAAAATTCATACGTTTTGTTCAGAAGTGCACAGTTTCTACAAAAATTGGAATAAAAAAAATCCTACGTACTTCGATAGCTATTAGTATGTAGCTTCAGATTTTTTGTTCCAGCTCTCACGGTTTTCGAGGAATTGGTGCGCCCGCGGAGCACCTTCAAAAAAATATTTTTCCGCAGATCTGCTGTAGCGTCGTCATTTCGTACAAAAATCATAATAAAAATGTTTTTTTTCATACATCAATATGTGTTAAATGAACCATCTAAATATGAATACTATTCCTTTTCCCATAATCCCAGAATAAATTATCAAAAGTGGTGTTATCCCTTAAAGACCAAAGAAAATTTACGATCTCGCTTTGCTGATGGTTCGCCAAATTCTTTTGCATCGTCTTCAAATAATTCAAATGGTCTATCAGAGAAACTAATCATAAAACGGATCTTGTAACGAGGAATACTGATTCGGTGATCCATCAGTTCTTCTTCGCTGAAGGGGTGAAAAAAATGTTAATCTCCTTCAACTGCTCTTGAAACATCTCCCAGACACGAACGGGGAGTCAATAAACGTAAAAATCAAGCTCACTGGTGCGTACCACATGCTGGAAATCTTGTACACCGGAAGAAGAATTTTCTAGACCAACATGGATGACTTTGTCAAACAAGTTATTAAACTCATATATCATAGGTAAAAGCTGGTTGTAACGGTATTAATATTAAACTATCACAGGGATTAACAAGAACGCAAAAAACTGGTGGAGATTCTATGATTATGTTATACAAATTTTCGACTTATATGTCACACTCGATAAACTTTGGTGGTTGTAAAACCAATAACAGTCAATCGTCTGATATTCGGAAACCAATAGCATGAAACCTCTAGTGATGAGGAGGAGCAATAGCTTCAATCCTCTTATGATGAGGACTAATAAGAATTTTGCTGTGTCGACAAAATGGTAAAAGAGGTGTTCGCTTACAAACTGTTAACTCACTTCTCAAATTTACACTTTTTTTTACATTTTTTTGCAGGACTCTTCGTAGACCCATTCCAGACAATACCCGGTAGCATAAGCCTGGCGTGTAGTTGAATTACCACAATCCGAGAAACACACCTGTACCTGAAAATAGCGTATTGTACGCATCGACGTATATTTTACTAGTTTTTAAATCAGTTTGCTATGGCTTTGACGGGATTTGTACACCATCCACAAGTAAACATAGAAAATTTATATTAAAGTTTTTAAAATTAAAAGGATTGAGATCCTTGTCGCCATTGTAAGCTTTATTTTCTACAAATGCAATAATAATTATTTTCGTAAGTTGACTCAATATAACGTTATCTATTGTATCACCGTTCACACCATTGTGTAGAGTTACAAAATTTACCTCCACACGTGTAAGTGCGTATTTTGCTGTAACTTTCAATAACCTATATTCATGAGCCAACAAAGTATTCGGATTAACCTTTAAATATCGAACAAACAGATTTTACTCAAGTATTTTAACGGAGTATTCAGCCGCAGGATTCATGAGAGAATAGCTATCGCGGAAACGTATAAGTCGTACTCTCACCTCAACACCACCGAGTAACAGTCTATCGCAATGCAATACACCCCCGTGCAGTAATCCGATAAGATCTATTTTATTATCAACCATAACTTTCTGACGTTTAATTAAGCCTTCATTATCCCTTTCCGTATCGTCCATTTTACCTGTTGTGTCATCATATCACAATATACACGTTAAATGTGAATTTTTCGCTGAAGGCCCATAGTAGAGTCCCGATATATGGTCTATAAGCGTATGCATTATTCGGTGGTGAAACAGGTTTCTGATTGAAGAACACATCGACTTAATTAAACAACGAATGCATAAAATGATTTACTGGACCGACACAGGATTCTCTTTTCCTACGTCTACTGGCTTATCAGTATATATTATGCTCACACGCAAACTCAGCATGGTTTGAGCCAAGTCAAGATACTCGCTATTTCCTAGATAGCTTTGATCCTGGCTTCATTTTGAGTGAATGCGTCTTCTGCAACTTGCGTGCCTTCTTATACCCGGACCCCTCCATTGTCATCATCCTGTCCATTACGTCATCAGTTTTACGTTTGAGATTACTCACACTCTCTCGCACTCGTTTGCGAAATGAGTCTTTGAGAGGTTTCTTCTCATTCACAACATCATTAAGAATATTCGCACCAGTACGAATTGCTTCCTTACCGACCGATTTGGCTTCTCGTCTAAGCATGGGTAAAGCACACCAATATAAACCTCTCAGATAGCTACCGATCCCTGTATTTTGTTGATAGTGTTTACGACTAACTGTGACGTAATTATTGCAATTATCATACAAAAAAGATATTCATACTTACACATTTTTAACTAATGCGTTTAAAGTGAAGCATCACCGTCATCGTACCGTAATCGACTGGAATGGGCTCCCCGTGCTAGTCCTTTATATCTATTTCGATCAGCTGGAACGAGGAAGACAGTAAGGGTAAAGTACATTGGTGGGAAAAGTTCTGAATCACGGTTCGACCATAAGTGTACACGTGTATGAATATCACCCGTTACGTAAGGTTGACCAATACTGTTATACACCATCAACACGGTCGGTAAACCATTAACAAGATTTGCAGGTCGCTCACCAATAATACAGTTTTCTTTCTTACTATCGCAATGTAGAATTTTCTTATTTTTAAATCCAAATATTTCAGACAATCTTTCTGCTAATATGAATGTGTGCATATAGTTTGTACAATTGTTGTTAGCACGGACACACGTAACTTGTACGTATCGACCACACTTAATTTCAAACAATAGATGGTTTTTCAATTACTGAGACTGTTTATTTCTGCCGAGAGGCTGTTAATGTCGCGATATACACCAGGTTTCATCAGAGATAATGTTTCCTTATCATTTTCAAAACGCAAATCATTAATCAGGAGGCACTCTCGTTTAGATGTTTTTACATGAATGACCCCTTCCCTCTCTTTGATGGATATGTGCTTAAAAGTGAGAGGTACTTGAATATTAGTAAGTCCCACACACCACTCACCGTGTAGAAAAAAATTTTGGAGTAGCTGTGTAGTAAAGTGAGTCGCAACATTCTCCGAGAATACATATTTGCTACTCGAGCTTAGTAAAATAACGTAAAAGGCATCCCTCATTGTAGATTCACCAAGTCTTTAGCAAGCACCGAAAAGGTAAATTTTCCAGGATACCCTTTCCAGCATACAAAATACTGTTTTCTCTTTCCTCTACCTTTGCTTTACAATACCTTATCGAGCTAAAAAATATCGCCTGTCAAGTTTTTGCGTACCCTACTAAGCTGTTCTTCGTAGAAGTAACCGTCAATTTTATCACCAGCGAGATTTTCCAAAATGTAGACCGGGGCTGTCGTAAAGAGTTGATACGAACAATTTTAAATAATTCCAGTGTCCAACCTCCCTCGTATGGCTTATCAATGACAGTCTTGGTACGACTGAGACGAACCAAATCATTGACTCTGTATTTAGGCTGACGTATACATTTGATACAGTAGTGTCGCGTCAAATTTCGACGAGCTTTACCGGCATTATTTAAATTTACAGTAGATGGTGTCATTCTTATACCGCTGTGCCATGAATTATTGTACGATTGTACCATACCTTCAAAAACATCGTAAATAAGTAACGTAGCACCATAAACGTCCCTTTAAAGTTTTAATAAACCGTTCAGCAATAGCTGCCTTAACGTCAGGATCTCACACAGAACGGTAAATAATGTTCCATTTCTTCAATAAGTGTTGAACTTCACGACTCATGAATTATTTGCCCTTATCAGTTTGAAAATATACAGGATGTTTTCAGCTATTTTGCAATAAAATCCTCTCGAGGGCTTCAGCAACGGTTTTAGATGTCTTATCGATAAGAGCTTCAACCCACGCATACTTTGAAAGTACATCAATGACTATAAGAATATAGGTATGTCCGTCGATATAAGTGTTCAGAGATCTGAAATCAGCTAAATCAGCTTGTCACACTTCATATGGACTAAATACGTTATAATTCTGTCGGTGAAATCGGTGTAGCACCATTTTGTGCAGCGTGTGTGTATCTTGACTCTCGAGCCAACCCTTAACCTTTTCTGAACGAAACTTTTTGTGTTGCACGTAAAAGCTTATCACCACCAACATATGCTGATCGTGTGAGTAGAGTATAATAAAGATGTTTAAACGTCTTCTCCATCTGACTTTTTCTTACCAACTGATTTTTTATTCGTTCTTCTCCTGCGTTTTATAGCATTTTTAATACATGGAGGAAATTTTTAGAATGCAATTTTACCGACCATGCAGAAAACGGTTGTCGAAGAGACAGTCTGCTCTTTAGTGTCCGATATCTCAGATAACATGCGAGAAATAGCACATTTAGTCAAAACCCGATCGGCTTTGGCATAATTTTTATTTTTCTTTGAATATGCAACATCATGATCTAGACAAGCTCTGTCTAGTGGATTTCTACCACCATCACCACGCTCCATTTGCTCTTGAAGGTGTGTACCAGTACCTAGGAACTAATAGCTCGGTACATGCTTTTTGAAAGGAACGATACTAATTAGTGTGTCTAAGATACTACCAGATGGCATTGCATCTACTTCTTCTACTATTGTATCGGCTTCCATTGTCGTAATAATACTTATTCGTACTTTCTGGGATGGCGCTTGGAATGCTATCGAACTGTTCATACCATCTCCTTCACCTACTCTTTTTCTTTTCTTTAAACCTCGCTTAGAATACAAAAAGTTTGTATTTGCATTTCAGCATTTACTTCTCAATTCAGTACCTCATCAACATCGTCATCATGCTCTTCGGCGGTGAAATCAGTCGCGGTCGTCGATTCTGCAATAGCACTTCGTAGATACTTGTTACCAATATATTTCTGAGGCATATCAGCTTCTCGAAGCACGCGAACAAACTTCTCGTATCCACAGACTCATTAACTAAATCCACGATGTTCACACGGTGAAGAGTAGCGCCATCTACTGATAATATATCGCGTTTATCCCATGCAATATTACCAGCACCTCGTAAACGCTTTTTGCATTTTGTCGAAATTTTTTAGGTATACCATCGAGAATCTGTTGGTCAGTTTCATCAACATTATTTCCCACTTTCTTTTCTTCTTCACCCACTATTGGTAATTGCGGTATTGAAAAAATTATTGACTTGTCCATATCCCTAGATATGTACTGCAAGAAACGTTGCAATACTTGTTGGTACATTTTTTACGTTCATCTATTTCTCTTTAATTTAAAATTTCGCTCATTTCCAGTCGAGACGTGACGTTTCCGTACCTGGAGTTTGAACTGTACGAGGGTTGAACTGCTGTCCCCACGCAGGGTGCATGCTCCATGCTGATAATACAGGTTTCACTATTACCGGAACAAGATGTTCCACTTTAATTACTAACTTTTTTCTGGCGAGTAACCTTTTTCCCGGAGCAGTAAGTTCTCGCAATTATGGCGCGTGTTTTCATAATTTACTCTTATAGCTTTTGCTGAACGGTACGTATCCATTCAAGATATTCAACACATATTCACAAATATACGTCACGAGTTTCGGATCTGTTTTGCGCAGTAGAGCGATGCATTGAACACTCTTCATGTAACACAAGACATTTTCACATCAAACCCTCGTGAAATTCGATAATTTCGCCAAATTCCTTATAAGTCGGCTGTCATTCGGTATAGTACAAGAGTATGCGCTTGAATCGCATCAATGTATTAGAGAAATCCTTCAACAAAGACTGTTTTTCCACACGACGTTCGTCCGCAAGTCATCGACGTTCATGGATGCTTCCAGCGTACATCCATTTTGGCGACTAACGGTTTTTCCCATCACGTTCGTCATAATAGATGAATCTCTCTTCGAGAAGCTCACCGAGACGCACTGGTGGTCTCCCTCGCCGTCACGCGCATGCGTGAGCGGTTAAACAGCTAGCCGAAGGCCAGTCATGCTGCTCGTACCCCCCCCCCCCCCCCCCCGAGAAGCTCGGTCGCTGCGTGCGCGGGCGTGATGCTCCGAAGGTTAGCAATACTGCTAATTTCCCTCCGGGAAGCTCGTGTACAACGTGCATGCGCAAGCGGGTTAGGTTGCTAGCTGCATTTTTAATAAGGTGACTGTTTGATGCGTACAATGTTGTAAGAATTAAGTGCAATTTGCAGAATGTTTTGCTTAAATTTACACACATACACACACATGCACACACACGCACAGACGCACAAATTATAAAAGATTTTAGGAACATATTTCAATTCTATAAGTGGCAATGTAAGTAAACTTGCGTGAATTTGATTAATAAGGGGAAGGGTGAGATAGTAAGTAGTAGTGGGGTAATGGTATAAACGAATGCATACATGTAGAAAATTCATTTTTCTTCCAGATGAAATGCGCAGTAGTTATGAAAGCCTTCAATTAAATCTCTATAATGCATTTCAGTTATTGAGTGATAATACTGATTTATAGTGTATAACCAGGTTAGTTTACAAATATAATATACGAAGAACAGTGTTTGCAGACACAAATACATACACATGTACACGTACACCCAACACGGATTGATTCTTTCCAATCGCATTTGAATTTAACCTTCAAAATATATCTATATATATCGCATATATAGATATACTTTGTAGGTTAAATTCAAAACACGTGCGGAGGAATCAATTCGTGTCGGATGTACACACACCAAGTTAATATTGTATAAGTACATCCGACAAATAGAATAGTTTAAATTATCGAATACACATACACAAACAATTTTTAAAAAGCATCCGATGTAAATAAAATAAGTAAGAGATACACAGCGAACAGTACTTACCGTTGCATACAGACACACATACATAACAAACGTACCTCACACATGCACATCAAATTAATATTATATAGATTTGTCTGAGTAAAGATATTTTAAAATTTAATGAAAAAATGAAATGTCTTTGTATTTAGACACATATACACAACCACATATATACACTATATATATGTATACATATACACATTATACTTTACCAAAAAATAATTTATTTAACTAGGTGAGGTTAAGTAAACGGTAGTAGCACATACATTATAACATTAAAATAATTAGATTTTTATTTAAAAATAGATTTAGTTCATAAGCAACAAAATCCTGATATAATATTACACAGTGTAGAGCTTAAGAAAAATAATCATTCATCGTCTACATATAAATTATTTTCTTTTTCTGATTTGGCGTCTCTAATACTTTTATTACGCGATTTTATATTATTTTCTCTTGGTATATAAATGATCCGGAATGGTTTATTCTTCTCACCCGTACAACAGTAATACATATTAAAACGTATACAATTAATCATAGTTATATCGACAGACAAAGCGAATGAGCACGCAGAATTACCATCTAAATCGTGCATTAGTGTGTCTATATTAATACAAAACCTATAAACTATTTCATACGGAAACCTTACATCGTTATCGATTTTTGTTAAAAATTTGTAATCACATGTAAAATTTATTTCTAGCCCTATTAAATTTGTCGCGAATGCGAAGACGTTCAACGCGAACGCGAGCAACTAATAGTGGCCGAAGCAAATCAGTGTAAAGAGGAGGCCGAGAAAGTAAATGCCGCAGCAGAGCACGAAATCGAGGCGGAGAGAAAAGAGATAGCTCGCGAAAATGTTGAAAATGATAAACTTGCTATATTAGGTAGTATTGTGCACACGGATGAGGTACGAGATACTTAATTTAATCAATCGGTTATGGAGTCATCAAATATGTTGAAAAATAATGATGAAGTTCTGAGTGTTACAGTTTCCAAAAATAGTAATAATAATAACGATATTTTACAAATACTTACAAATTTACGAAAAGATATAATCGAATTAAAAGTAAATAGAAATCTAGAAAATGCTCAACGTCATATCGATTCTAATTTACAAATTAATGTCAGCTTTGGAGCGCAACGTTTTGAATTTAAACCACAAAATTCAAATTCTCAAAATAACGCGAATAATGAAAAATCAAATTTAGATAATCAGTTCGTAAATGTGCCGAAATCTCCGAGACAGGAAGAAGAGCTCGATCCGCGCATAATTATTTGTAATTATTTTAAAAGACCGGGACATATGAAACGTGATTGTCGAATATTAAAATGGCGTAATGAAAAAATGTAGCAAACACAGGGAAACGATCAGCACACCCCGAGACAGGACGCCCCGGGAGAAAGCGCTAAATCGTGTCCAGACAACCAAATATTAGAAACTACGACATTCGGCCTAACTACTTCATACAATTCGAGCTCAGCTGAATATAATTAAAATATCTGCTTTAGATGGTGATGTTCTTGTAAATGAATGTAATAGCCATTTAATAAAACGAGTTTTCGGAACCGTTTAGCAGTCCATAGGCATATTAAGTCCATATGCATGATTAAGTTATTTGGGAAAGATAGTACTTTTATTGTTATGCATGACTCGTTTCCTGTGAAGGCAACGGTAATCCTGGGTTCAGGCTTTTGTCATGAGCGCGGCGCTCAGTTGAGTTATAAGAAAGAAGAAATTGAATTTGACAGTATTGCGTTGCCATTTATAAATAAGAATTATATTCGTTTGAGTCCGAAAGAAAGTAAGGAAATTAAATGTAAACTGAGAAATCCAGAAGAATTTGATCGTGGCTATATTGAATCTTTGATTTTCGATGAACCGGGTATTGAAGCGGCTGAAGATACTTTTAAAAATGATAATGGTTTGGAGAAAATATACTTATAAAAAATAATAATGACAAAGAAGCCGCGATTGCGATACTGGAATTAAGTATGTGGCCATCTGAAATGTTTCAAACAAATTCAGGTACTGATCGAGAGTTCGGCGAGCAGACAGATAAATTATCCGAAACTTGTGCAGAATTAGATGATGATGATAAAAATTCTTTAGAATCATATACAAGTATTTTAAATAAACTTGTCTCGATAACGAAATGACAACGACTATGAAAATACGATTAATTTGTTAGATATTGACGAAGAAAAAATTAATGAAAATAACTTGTCTGAATTTGAAAAGGAATCTTTATTTTTCGGACGTGATAATTCAAAATTCGGTATTAGTGAAATTAATAATATAACAGAAAGTTTGGCAGTAGATTTAATTAGATGTTAATAAAGATTATAGAACAAATAGGTATAAAAATTTGCATACGGTTAATCATATTCTCACTGCCGAAGAAATAACAGAGAGATTGGCTGAAATGCCAACAGATCATTTAAATATCGATCAATGCAAACGATTATTAAAATTGCTTATAAAAATAGCTGACATATTTCATTTACCTGACGATCATTTATCAGCAACAACATTAGTTCAACGAAAAATT
The DNA here is from genome assembly GCA_949152435.1 of Gastracanthus pulcherrimus. Taxonomy (NCBI): domain Eukaryota; kingdom Metazoa; phylum Arthropoda; class Insecta; order Hymenoptera; family Pteromalidae; genus Gastracanthus; species Gastracanthus pulcherrimus. The sequence continues at coordinate 92,501,929 of OX424574.1, read as the reverse complement.
AAAACATATGACAATATTCCAGTGAATATTAGACAGTATCCTATTCCACAAAAATTGCAAGAAGTAGTCAATGAGCAAATCAGGAAATTGCTTGAAGCAGGAATTGTTGAAAGAAGTGAAAGTCTATATAATAGTCCTTAATGGGTCGTCAGTAAATGGACGATATTAAAGGAAATAAACAATTGCGAGTAGTTGTAGATTTTCGAAAAATAAATGAACAAACCATACCGTACAGTTTTCCTATTCTTATTACTATGAATATTATAGAACAGTTAGCCGATGTAAAGAGTATGTAGTCGCAGATATGAAATCAGGATTTCTTCAAATTGAAATAAGACCGGAAGATCGCGAATAACTGCTTGTTCAACTTAGACTGATCACTTACAATTTAAAAGAATAATGTTTGGTTTAATGAATGCACCAGCAACATCCCAGTTGTCACTGTAGACAATTTTGCAGTGACCTCGATGGAAGGTGAAACGATGAAAAGCAGCTAAAAACGAATCTCTCGTTAAATCTGAAACAATTTCAATATGTACCGCTTTAACAACCAGACAAAAAAATAGCGACATAGCCTTTGGTCATTTTTATGCCTCGTCCTTTTGAGCCTTTCATGACGATGGGGCCAGCATAATCTAGTCCTGTACAAAAAAATGCACGCTGTAGAGTGGTGCGAGTCGCAAGGGGCGGAGCCATTTACTGCTGGCCAGGCTGAGCTGCAAAGTGTGAGCATTTCACGCAGCTGCGGGCCACAGCTTGAAAGAAGCACCTGCCTCTCGGAATCCAGACCGAGCGACGTATATGGCTGGTCATCAACTGGATACCTCCATGCAACGTCTGCCCGTGGGCTTCCTCCACCAATCGCTTTGTCACAAAACATGACTTCGTCATGGCGATTGGGTGCTTCTCATCATACGAGAGCTCAGCATTCTGCAATCGCCCTCCAGCGTGCAACATTCTATTCTGGAAGACAAACGAAAGGAGGCGCGGAAGCTCGCTGTTCTTAGTGAACGCTTTCCCTTGCAGAATGCACGACAGTTCAGAGGCATAGTATTCCTTTTGTACAATCTTGAAGAGTGCACCTCGTACATCATCGAGCTCGGACGCAGCCAACGGTCCACCATTCCTAGCTGGCTTGGGCACCTTAACGTTTGACTTCCATCTAAAAGCACAAGCAAGAATGCGGAGCATTTTAATTAATGATGAAAACTTTTCCATATGAGGGAGAATTAAAAGTTTCTCTGTGTGTTGGGCCAGGTGAGCATGGATGACGAGCTGTTCATGCTCGCCCAACTCCTTTTTCGCAAGCTCTGGACGCGAGCTTGACGATGATGACAGCCTGAGAGGCCCGCTCCACCACAGTGTCGATTCTCGCAGCTGCTCCGGGGTGAAACCTCTTATCGCGCAGTCGGCGGGATTGTCCGCGGACGGTACGTGGCGCCAAGTCGCATTCGGACAAGTTGTCAGCACCTTGGTAACCATGTGGGCAACAAAGGTATTCCACGGCGATGGGTGGACGTCCAGCCACGCCAGTACAACCTTAGAGTCCGACCAGCAATGTAGAGCGTCTGGCTGACTCGGTAGCTGATCAAGCACGTTCTTTAGTAAACTAACTGGCAGTACCGCACAGCTCCCACCGTGGCAACGAGACCGTCTTGGTGAGAGCCACCTTGGATTTAGCAGCGATGAGTCGAGGTGGACATCCGATCTGCACGATAAAGACCGTCGCAGCGTAAACCCGCTTGCTTGCATCAGCAAACACATGAAGTTGCCTTTGAATCCGGATGCTCTCTAAGTCCGCCAGTTGACTGCGAAATGTCGTCCAGTCGCTGAGTAGTTCGCCGGTGACAGGAGAATTTCAGTCGAGATTGCAGCACCAGAGATCCTGCAATAATATTTTTGCTCTTATTAGAACAGGCGCTAGCCAACCAAGCGGATCAAATAGTTTAGCCGCTACTAAGGTAATGTGCCTATTTGAAATGACTCTTGGAGAGCTGGAAATAGACACTTTGAAGCACAATTGATCAGTCTGCGGAATCCACTTTAACCCTAAAGTTGATACAACCTCGGCCAAGTCGATTGAGTGATTGACTCCACCTGCTTCTAAGAGACCTTTTAGCAGGTCTTGATGATTCGCGCTCGTTTTTCCCAGCTGTATGCAGGTAGAGGCTAGAAGGTTGATCAGCTGATTCCTCAGTCGGACAGCTGCTGCGAGATCGTCCGCTCCCGTGAGGATGTCATCGATGTAGCATTGCTGCCGTTGTGCCTTCGCTGCTTCCGGGTACTCCCCCTCCCCGTCTTCAGCTAGCTGCTGAAGGACACGAATCGCAAGGAACGGAGCAGGTTTAGTCCCATATGTCACCGTTTTCAATCGGAATTCCTGCATTGGTTGGCTGCGATATTTTCTCCAAACTATTCTTTGCCAGTCCCTATCGTCCGGATGCAAGAGAATTTGCCGGAACATTTTCTTGATGTCGGTCTTGAAAACGTATCCGAGGAGTCTGCACCTCGTCATAATGGCGGATATATCTGTCTGGAGTTTCGGATCTGGAAACAAATCATCGTTAAATGACTCCCCTTCGCCGTAGTTTTGAAAACCATTGAAAACTACTCGTCGGCCGATCTTGAGCGGTTCTTCAGCGACAGGATCTGTATCTGATTCGATTTTTAAGATCGGATGGTGCGGCAGGTTGCAACAACCGAGCATGTCACGCTCATCGACGAGCTCCATGTGGCCTAAGTTGATGTACTCCTTCATGAACTTGCAGTATGTCTGGTTCAGTAGACGGTATCTCGCTCGGCGCTTCTAGGATCGTAGCAAGCAAGCCACTGTAATATTTCGAGAGTCTGAAAACAAAGGTATCTTAGAGAATGGATATCTCACTACGAAATGCCCCGTTGCATCTCGGAAATGCGTCTTCTTAAAATGGTTTTCACACTGTTGCTCATCGGGGTTCAAAACCGGTTAAAAGTGTATCTCCTCCAACTCCCAATACTTTAACAGTATTTGTGACAGCGACGGCTCCACATATGTATGGAAACTCTGCACAATCGTAGAAGCGCTGTCCTTCTCATTACCTCCAGGCTTACCAGTCACGATCCAACCGAGCGCTGTAGCTTGAGCGATCATGGCGTTCTTCGACCCCTTGCGCAGACCCTCTCGTATTATTGCAGGGAACCCGTCGGCTTCGAGGATGTAGTTGATCTTCGCTGGAAGGTGTAGATTCGGGTCCGCTAAAGTTAGGCCCGACAAGTGATTCCACGATCACTCTACAACTTCTTCAGCAGGCAAAAATTGCGTAAGTTGCCCGAGCACTAACGCCGAGTACTCAAACTTGAACTCACTGTCTACGTTTGACAGCAGCGTGAGTGAAACTTCACCTTTTGCGACTGCAGCAGTAGAGGCGCCTACACCCGTCACTCGTAAAACCCGCGCGCTTTTCTCTTATGCTAAACTTACACAGCCTAAATGTAGGTGCGTGTGTGTGTGTGTGTGCTGAGCCCACGGCAAGCAGCCACATATAGAAGAACGCGTAATGCGGAGCGATCTCAACAAAAAGAGAGGCTTATTTATGAAAATGAGAGGGACGGGCCCTCTAATACCTTTACTATAAGCTTGCGTCGTGACGACGGCGCGATAGCTTGTGCCGCGGTGATAATTTGCTCCAAGTATCCCTTCTCTTCACTGTTGGGAATGGAGCTGTAATAGCCCTGAAGGGGGAAGCGTCGAACCCGCTCCTCCTTGACGCCACTGCCTAAAAAGCTCCAACGACGACCTGGGGATCTTTCAAATACCCAGAGAGACTCCTCTTCAACGCAGAAGCTCCGAATGTGCAGATCCGTTCGCTATACTCCCTTAATGTCGTTGAAATATGTTGCTTCAGGAAGCTACCAACAATCTTCCAGGAACTTTCTCAATTTTCACTTTTTAAATGTTAACACTTTGCGAAATATTAATTAAGGTTGATATTTCGTATGAAAGTGGAGATACTTGGGGAAACATTCAGGAGCACAAGGAGTGAAACGAATTAAACTTCTATTCAAAATAATAACAACTCTAGCACGTAGTGCTTGTCTATTTAAATCTAGTTTAAATACAGAAAATATAAATTGCCACGGCGCGACTGAAGTATCAAATATGTATGTACGCCGAAGTGAACTCGTCGGCGTTTTGTTGACCAGTGCTGGAATTCGGCTAGTCGCGGACCGCGATCGACACTCACACACACGCGTAAATAAGAGCCGCGTACAAAGGAGCGCTATTAGTGTAGGCAGTCTACAGTCTATCTTTCTAAGGAGTTACACATTTAAATCAATTTTAAACAAGTGTAATATCTTTAAAACTAAGAAATTATTGGATAAAAATATGTTTTAACACTATAGGAACACATGCCAAGCATCCCCGTAGATGTATGTATGGATGTATGATGTATAGTGGCACATATTATTTATGTATTTATTTATTTATAAACGCATGTACCTGACTAGATAGTTAGTTTGTGTGTCCGCTTGCTACAGTCTCATAAAATTTGTATTTATTTAATATTTAATTATTTAAATATTTAAAGTTCCTAGTTTTGAGTTCATGCTTCTGTTAATAATTGACCAAACTTTGTTTTTGAAAGATAGTAAAGAACCTCCTAAGAAGTTCAATTCATTAATATAGTTGTTGGCAATTTTGCAAATTCTAAAGACCTAAAGGGATAGTAAATCTACGTGGTTCCCTAGTATTGCTGGGATTCTCTTGCATCTTAATATGTTTCTCTTTCAAATTCTCTGAGTATAAAAGTCCGTTGTTAATTTTGAAGAGTAATGTTAAGTACGCATGTTCAAGTACGTTATTTAATGGAGATATACGCATACGCTCTCTAATTGAAGAATAATCGTGGTTATGATCGCGAATTTGTATATTATTCATAAAAGCTAAAAATTTTAGAGCAACGTTTTGGACTTTCTCTAGTCTATATATATGTATGTCGTAGTAAAGTCTCCATATTGAGGATGCATAAATCAGTGCTTGCCCTACCAGTGTCAAGTAAAGCGACCTGAACGTGTGTGGATATTTGAATTTCTTTTTAGCCTGATTATAAAACTTAGCGTTTAAGAAACCTTATTTATCACTGAGTCCATATGATATTGCAATTGCAAGCCTGTATCAAACCATATTCCTAGATCCCTGACTACAGATACACGATCAAGGGATTTACTAAATAATGAGTAATTGTAGTCACATGAAGTAGACTTAGTAAATGATATAACATGGCATTTAGACAAGTCTAAGTCCAAGCCGTTGCTTGAGCACCATATATTAAGTCTATCTAAATGATAGTACATGGTCATGCTATCTCCCAGTTAAGAAACAGTTGACAAAACTTTAAGGTCACTCGCAAACAGTAATATTTTAGCAAATTGGAAGCATTCAGCAATATCATTTATAAATAAATTGAATAGTTGTGGTCCTAAATGAAGGACTCCAGACAAGACCTCGAATTCTTTTGACATATAACCTTTATATCTCACTATTTGGATTATCCGGGAAAGAAGACTCTCGGTCCATTTTATCACTGAATTATTAACTCCGTACAACACCAGTTTTTCTATTAGCCTCTTGTGGTTCACAAAATCGAAAGTTTTAGAAAAATCCGCATAGATAGCATCAATCTGTTTATTGTATATGAAGGCATGAAAAATGTATTATTCATAAATCAGTAAATTTGTTATGGTAGATTTACTATTAGTTAACTCATGCTGTTCATTGACAATAACATGTCCGAGCTGAGAAGATAGTTTATCTGCTACTAAGTTGTCAAGGATTTTTAGTATCGCGCTTACAATTATTATTGGTCTGTAATTTTTAAGATTATTTCTTGATCCACTTTTGGGTACGGGTATTATGAAACTTCTCTATCCAAATATTTGGGAAAATTAATACTGAACCGTATTTATTTAGAAGGAGTGGTGGAATGATTTCCGGCCCTGGCCTTTATAATATATTGATACCATTAATCTTGGTTAAAATTTCATGTTCACTAATTGATATGGTATCCAGTACGGAGTTAGAATCCGGTATAATAATATTAGGAAGTTGCTTATTGGAATAAACTGAATAAAAAAATCAGCGAATAAGTTCACTATATCTGAACCATTACAAGCTACTTTATCTTGCAAGATTAATGGCGTAGGCAATCCACTCTCCTTTCTATGTACATTGACGTAGTTCCAAAAAGTTTTACTATTCCTTTTCATTGACTTTTCAGTGGATAATATGTAATCAGCGTAGCACAATTTGGCTAATTTCTTGCACCTAGCACGAAGTAACGAGAACTCGTATCTATATTCACAAGTTTTTAAATTATTATAGTTTCTATGCGCTCTCTTCTTTATCCAACTCAAATGAATGAGTTCACTCATAGCTCAAGGTGGGTAAGTACTAGATCGACATACTTTCTTAGGTATAAGGTTATTAAAAATAGAGTTAACAATATTATAGAATCTATTAGTCATTGCTTCAACATTATTGTCTAATAACCTTGTATTCCAATCAAAAATCTTTAACTTATCTATAATCACATCAAAATTCGTGTTTCTACAAAGGTTAGGTTTTAAAAACTAGAGGTTTAGAAGGTTGATTAGTGCATTTGATAATAGCTAGCAGTGCTGGATGGTGTATGTCTAAAGGCAGTAGAGGATCATCAACCCCATTTACATAGTTTAAGGGCGAGTTTGTAACACAGATCCAATGCATATATTTTGTTATTCACAATTTTATTGTATTGGAATAGGCCAAAACCAGCCATACTATCTGAAACTAAAACAGCTGATTCTAATACGGATTTAATTACAACATCAAAGTTATATTGGATCTGCATTCCATAATCATTCTTATTCCATGCTATATTTGGTAAATTATAATCACAAAAGGAAGCTTTATCTTGGTCTGGAAACTTATTACATGCAGATTCAATAGCAGCTAAATTATCCATTTAGTAGGAGATGCTTGACGTTGATCTGATGTAAGTGGCACCGACGATATAGTTGTTGGTCCCATCGGATACAGTTACGAAGAGCTGCTCCGATAAAAACTCGAGGACTTCATACTTCATAGAAATCAAATTACTTCTATCAGCTATCAAGACTCCTCCTCCAGATTTTAAATTGGACTCTATAAGATGTATGTCGTTCCTATAGATGATATTTTTGGAGAGTCCAAGTGCATAAGATTTTATATCATCCTGTAAGTTTATTTCGACAAAAATAATTATATCAAAATCGACAGTGTCTGTGACTATTGCTGTTAAATGGTAATCCAATTTTGATCTTATGCCTCTGACATTTTGAAAATAAACTTTAAGGTTACTGCGCACTATTCGTTTTTTGAATTGTTAGATGTATTTCTTGAACTCGACAATAATATTGAATAGTTGGAGACATCCACGATTCGTGGTGTGCCACGGAAAAACTTTATGGTTTTTTTTTCCCCATTTTTATTGATTTCAGCCACATCTTTTCTTAATAAGTTAAAATATTCCCGTATGAAATCAAGTTTATGCAATAACTCAGCTCGGCTGCGATTAAACGAGCTGAAATTTATAGAGGTTATATCATATTATAAGAAGCCGACGTATCTATTTTCAGCCATATCCGATGAGTATATTTCCATATAAGAGAACTTTTAAAGATATTGAAAATCCGAATTTTAGCTGTATCTTGAATAAAATTCATATTTTTATTAAATTTTTAATGTTAAAGTTGTAGATATCGAAAAAATACAACTTGTTTGTATTCAACCTTTTTAACGTAGATGTTATTTAAATAAAGCTTGCCGAGAAAAACAAAAAATAAAGCGCAATAAAGGCATACGAAATTGATTTTTGGGCCACAATTGGATTAAAATATATTATATGCCTAGATTTTCCACGGTAAAGCTGTAGATCTCGAAAAAATACAACTTTTTTGTATTCAATATTTTTTACGTTAACAACATTTACACAAAGTTAGTAGAGAAAAACAAAAAATGTAGCGCAATAAGTGCATATAACAAAGATCGCTATTTTATCACTTTTATATCCTTTACGTACATGCTAATGCTTTACATTATAAATTGAAGGTTTTCATTATAAATATTGCCACTTAATGTTAATTTTGTCGAAATATAACTTTCTAACCTTACTGTCAATATGTAAACGTCCTTATGGTGGGTCTACACAAATTTTTTAACAAAAAATAGAAAAAAAAATTATGACACTTTTTGGAGCTCAACATTTGTAAAAACATTTTGGGACCTAATTGAATAAAAAAACCGCTGCCAATTCATTCGCACTTAGCTTCTTTAAACTAAATTAATTGTTTCAATATTAAATTTTCCGTTGTAATAAATTAATTTTAAATTGCTATATTGCTTTCTATTTAATAGTTCAAAAAAGATTTGCGTTTTTATCATTGATGTATTGTCTAAAGATATTTTTTTACTAAAATTACACAACAATAGGTAATAATCCATATCACAGCCGTTTTCTCTCTGTACGTAATTTATTAAAATTATTTAAATATTTAAATGATATGTAATCAGTTGTCAGAACGTAGATTCACTGAATTCCTAATCATCTAAAAAAAATTCAACGATTTTCCTTCATAATCATAGATTTCCGAGATATAAACGTTGGTCACAGACATTTATTTGAATAGCCGAATTATTATTGTTATGGATTACCTCTAACTGTATTCATATTGTATACATTATAAATCTTTATAATTATAAACATTTTTATTTTATTATAATCAAATAACAACTTTAAGATAGAATTTATATTGGACTTGATTTTTAATATTAATGGAGCACTAAATATAATAAAAATTAAGAAGCAAATTGAAGAATTAACGATTTTGATTCACTCTAATTTCTCTTGAATTATATATATGGGTCATTCTAATACTTTTCGAATAAATCTTGCGCACTCATGTAAGGGATTTTGCCGACGATTTTTTGTATGAATGTACTCATCAAAATACGCTCTAAAAACAATGTTTAGCACCTAAGGTCCTCTGTGCGACCTCGTAGAGTGTTATAAATTTTCAAAAAAAGACAAAAACGGTTATTTTCAAAAATTTTGTCGGAGCTATCATTAATACTAATTTAAACATAAAAAAACTTTTATTTTTTGACGATCTTTAAGAAAAATATGTTAGACCCCCTTGTATGTTCAATGGGTCCTATAGAGCTCTATGTAAATCTAAATTTTTACGTTTCTTGGGTTATGTTTGCCATTTTATGAAATCGAAACGAATTCAGGTCTTTCGCATTTCACACTCTTTGTCTTTAAAAGACCTCAAATTCCTTTCTTGAAACGTTGAAATTAGTTTCTTATAGCTAATGATATAGCCTCCTGAAAATAGGTACTTTTATGAAAATCGTTAAATTGGTACCCCTTTAACTTTTTTCTCTCTGCCCCTATTGAGCTCTAACTTTCAAAAAACATAGTTAAAACATCCTAGAAAAGAATGCTATGGGTTTAGTATTGAGTATTAAACTTATTAGCAGAACTGTGATTTTTTTGCAGCTTGTTTTTTACACCTAAAGTAAACGTCATACTCGTACTATTGAAGTCTGACATAATTTACGTAACGTATTATACATTACGGACAATTATACGTCCGGTAAAAAGAAAGCTGACATTAAAACCTTTAATTTGCGTGATCGGGGCATCATTAATGATATTTCGGTGAAAAGTTACGATAGATTCAAAATTGTGCAAAATTTGAGGTGGACAAATGGGAGGCTAGCAGATGAAAATTCAGCACACTTTACTAGGTCTTACAGGGACTCTTCGGTGCTAAAAAAATTTTTGAGAGCTGATTTTGATAAGTACTTTCATATAAAAAATCGTCGGCAAAATAACTGACATAAGTGAGCAAGGTTTGTTCGAATAGTATGTGGCGTTTTTATTGCTCATGTAATTATTATCGCATTCACTTCTAAAATATCACAACGCCTCTCCGGGCGAAAGCCAAACATGTTACATGTATGTCCATATATTCTGTATTATAGCAATCATTGGGGACAGAGAGCAGTCGACGCGAAGCGCACATGTTGTGCGCTCGGTAAGTAGCAGAGAGAAAGAGATAGAGATAGTGGGAGAGAGTTAGCCGGCCGAGCCGCGACGCGCGAGATTGGGTTAGGTCAAGGCCGGCCTTAGATACGCGCAAGGAGTTTCGCTTCGCTTCTCAAACCGACGGCACGTCCCGCGCGAAGACGCTCAATCTAGGCGCACAGACTTTATACGCGACGGCGAATACCCCAGGACCGACGTAGAGTGAGCAGCTACGAGGCATGGGCATCTCCTGTAAGTTCAGCTCTCCTTCTCTCTCCCACGCGTACGAGCGAGACCAACTTTCTGCTCTCTTGCCCCCGCCGGCTTGCACTACGCGACACCGCGAGTGCCACATTAATGGTATTTATTTGTCCTGTTAATAAATCGGTGTTAAAGTTCGACTGAAACTTCCGGTGTTTCTTTACTTGAAACTCTCCTCTCCTTTGGACTGCCGCCGCCTCGGCGGGCGCACAAGTGTGCGCATGCTGCAGCTAGCCGAGTCCTCATATTCCAAATAAAAGCACGGCCGATGTCATGCAAGTTGATTAGCAAACGCGAGTGGAGTTTCGGCCTTGCCCTCTCGGACCGATTGTACGTACAGCGTTACGCTGCACACGATTCGCGCGGCTATGGAAACTCATAACAAAAAGCTATCACAAGTATTAGAATGACCCATATATATATATATATATATATATATATATATATATGTTGGCTTGCACCAACGCTGTGGCGGCGTGTCAGAGCTACTCCTCGGGTGATCGGCGAAGTTAAGCAGCGTTAGGCGCGACAAGTACTTGGATGGGTGACTACTAGAGAACCCCGTGACTACTGCTACTTTGTCCGATCTCTTAGGTGATGTATCACATTCAACAAAGTGAACGAAACGTGTAAAATGATCGGATTCGGTGTGTAACCTACGGATGTAACAGACATCCAATTCGAACATGCCAAATACACCGACCATCACAAAGCGGATTTCATCCTCATACAAGTTTTCCACACTTCACACGCATAACCCTGGACAAATGCGGGATGTGATTACGTAGAATAATGTAAAGGTATAGAAAAATAAATAGTAGACACAGAATAAATACTATACCGAGAGACTGCATAACATACAAAAATAATTTACTTTATCGATTTCAGAAAATCGAAAAATAAAGAAAACGAGTCGATGAATATTTAAATTTTATTTTAATTTCGAATCTTTATTAAGAACGAAAACGTGAAAACGTTTTTTATTTCTTCATTTATTTATCTTACCTAGATCAATTAGGGTTTATGTGAGCTGAAGAAGCTATCAGTAATCCAAACAGACCACACATTTACAGCTAATTAAATACTATTTATTGAAAATTATCCCAAAATACTGCAGGTGTTTTGGCACTCTACCGCTAGATGGCGACTGAATTTTGTGTCTATAATCAAATTATAAACTTTTAGAGTATATAGTTTACTGGACATGATGCTCTACTTTGTTGAGTGATCACGTCTGAGTGACGGGCTAACGGAGTAGGAAATAGAAACTTTTTTCGCTGATTCTTTGTGATAAAAGCATAATTCTCCACCAGTCATTTTCACGACTAATATTCAGTGTTTTCTTATATCTTGGTACCAAAAAAAATATTGTAATAAATTTTTCAAGTATGGATGAAATCGCTGATATTCCTAGTGACTTTGAATCTATTGATGGGTTATGTGATTCTGATGTTGAATATGATTCCGAAAGTGTAGAAGGTGAAGGTGATTCCGACTCGGAATGTTCAGATGAGAATGATTTTAGAGAGTTTATTGATATTGATAAGTGCACGAAGAGTGAAAACTGTGTGGCCTTCGGTCCGAATATTCCGGACAATATTCCTCATAATCATATAATATAACATAATATTTATTTATTCACTACGAAAGAAAAGTAAAGCTAAATCAATAACCAACGACGAATTATTAACTTTACTTGCTATTAATATTTTGATAAGTGATAAAAAATCTCCATCTTATCGTAATTTTTGGTCATCAGATCCGAAATTGAATGATTCGAACGTAAGCAAACGGATGACGGTAAATCGGTTCGGATTTTTCCTGAACCATTTACACTTGTCCAATAACAGACAGGGACCGAACAAGTGGGATAATAACTATGATAAATTATACAAACTGAGATCATTATTAGATAAACTGACGGAAACTTATAAAAACTACTCAAACCCGAGTGATAATAAATCTGTTGACGAGTCTACGATAAAGATGAAAGGCCGCAGTAGTGTGAAACAAAACATGCCAATCAAGCCCATAAAACATGGATATAAAATTTTGTCACGCACAGACACATCACGATACGTATGCGAGTTTCAGATGTATACGGGTAAAACTGAAAATGCTGAAAAACAATTAGGTGCACGTGTTGTAAAGGATTTGACGCGTACAACATATATTGTCACAATTACTTTACTGGTCTTCATCTTACGAAAGATTTGAAAAAAGATAAAATTTTCGCTTGTAGAACAGTTTGTATTAACAGAAAAGGTTTACCAAAAAGTGAGATTCCTGATAAAAAAAATGGATCATGGGCAATATGAATACCGTACTTATGGTGATGGAATTGGCTCGATCAAATGGATGGATAAAAGAGCTGTTTTATTTTTATCCAACTATCATGATTCTTGCGAAGTTACCGTTACAAATAGGACATAAAAAGATGGTTCAGCTAAAACTATAAATTGTCCAGTTATTTGCACGAATTATCATCAAAATATGATTTGGATGATAATTCGCATTGCGCAGTCACACGAAGAGGTTCGGCGAGAAGTTATACAAAACAGCTAAATCAAAGTTACAAAAAATTATAATTCGTATAAAAAAATAAAAAATTATACGACTGAACACAAGAAAAAATCAAAGTCAAGAAGGGACTCGCGGCTCGGATGTTGGATGAAGTCCCGTAGCCAGGAAGGTGTTGGTCGCCCGGGAGGCCGGAGAAGAGTCTGCCGAGTCTGCGTTCGTTGCCGGCTCGAAGGACCCGCCTTCCACGTCGCTGCCTCTGATTGGTGACTTCTCGTCGTCGCCAGATTCTTCTCCCCGAAATCGCCTGATGCTGTAACAATCGTATTGCGTAAGGCACTGGAAATTTCCATGCTCGCTGGGGAAGAAGTTAGGAGACATTGTATATAGAAATGTCTATAGTACATTGCCTGGCAATAGTCCGTGGGCTGTTACGTAATTGCCGTACGCCCTTGGAAAGAAAAATAAGCTTCTACACTATGGAGTATTTTGCCTTACCAGGCAGATGCTTAGAACTGAGAGAGACAGAGGACTAAGGAGAGAGTAGCTGTGTTTTTCGAAGATTTACTTAACTTGTAGCTAATGCTGGCGGCCGACGGTGACGCTCGTTGCGATGATATTATACGGCGAGCTGCGAGGTCTTATGGACGTTTCAGGCGTGCCTAGGCTCGTTGCCTTTGAGAGGCAGCGGGACACAACTCTTGATGGGCTGTTGATGATGACTGGCGCCAGATTTCCGCCGTAAAAAAAGTTGCTTTTTGTTTCCTAAAAAATTAATTCGAATCTACGCAGTATTTTTCTTTAAGCTACTATGATTCAGAACGCAAGGTGGAGAGACTCCTCTCGCGGTCATGGCAGGATTTCGTCTCGAAATCGGCCTTTGATGTATTAGTCGCGCGTGAGTAACGCGGAGAAAATTAAAACTCTTCTCACCGCGTTACAATACATTTTTCAATCATCGAATAAATGATATTGGAAAAACGGTTCGATCCTGGAATGTTAAGTTTTCCAGAGAAAGGCGGTCGCAGTATAGAAGAATTCCTGATTTGCGTCAATGAGTGCCGCACACTGGCCCGCATAGAGGACGAGGACATCTTGAATGCCATGACGGAGTTGCTAAAGGGAGTACCACTCCAATGGTGTCGTCAATTGAGGAAGAATTATCACACATGGCAAGACTTTTGCGAGACAGCACGACGCAGTAATGGCATTGATAGCTGTTATCAACAGCGGTTAGCAACGGAAGCGACTGCGCGCACTCAAGGATTTGCAGAACAAGTCACAGACTATATATATATCGTTGCTCTCGTACATTGAGAAATTTGAAATGCCTTGGGACGAGGAAAGAAAATTGCAACTCATTTATCAAAATATATAGCCAAAGTAGCAAGCGATCGGGAGTATAGAAAAAATCACGGATCTGGACACTTTGATTCGGTTGGTGCGGCAGGCAGAAGATGTCGTGGACGTGTGGGTTAACTGGAAAGAGCCACCATTCATTGATTCATCAAAGCGCAGCCTCAAAGCAGTACTTCTTCACATCACAAAAAAGTACGCCTATACCGATAGCACATTCGACTGTACTCAAAGAAGAGTATTCTAATCTTGAATTGCTTTTGACGAAAATAAAATACGAGGAACATAAATGGAAAATATGTGGAGACTTGAAAATTTCTATCTATGATACTTGGACAACAATCTGAATTCACAAAGTATCCATGTTATTCGTTTATGTTTGATAGCAGAGATAGAGCAAATCACTATAAAAAGAAAATTTGGCCATCAAGAGAATCGTTTAACCCTGGAAAACAGAATATTATAAAGAAACCACTTGTTGATCCATCCAAAATTTTGATACCTACTCTGCGTATAAAGCTTGGATTGATAAAACAATTTGTCAACGCCTTAGACAAGAATGAACAATGCTTTGAATATTTGGGCATATTTTGGGCATTTTGAATATAAAGTATTTAATCGGAAATCAGATGCTAATTTAAGCGAAGGCATTTTTAATGGTCCTGAAATCCGTACTTTATTTAGAGATGAAAACTTTGACAAGACTATGAATGATGTTCAGAAGGCAGCATGGTCAAGTTTTAAAGTGGTATCAACGAAATTTTTGGGTAAAACAAAAGACGTTTATTACATAGATATTGTGATGAGAATGGTAAATAATTTCAAAAAGTTAGGCTGCCTAATGAACTTAAAACTTCATTTTCTCGATTCACATGTTGATCAATTTCCAGAAAATAACGTGGACTTCAGTAAGGAGTAAAGATTTTAACAAATTTGAACGCAGATTTCAAGGACAATGGGGCATAAATATGTCGGTAGATTACTGCTGGATAATGAAAAGAGAAGCAAACCCAAAAAGGGGACGAAAACGTGTCAGAAACCCCTTACATCGGTCATTCGAAAAAAAACGTGCGCGTAAGCGAAAACCAATTTAAAATGTCACATCGATAAGAGTAAAGCTTCTGCTTATCACACTTTTTTTGAAATATCGATTCATTTACCCCACTCATCACCCACTAATGCCTCTTGGGAGCCATATTTTATAAATCTGACATCAAATTCATGATCAGCGACCTCGAAAATCCTCGAGAATCATCCGTTAGCCTTCTCAAGGCCGTACAAAGGGTTAAGATTTCATGAAAAAAATATTTAAACCATGGTTTTCGATGTATTTTGATCCGTAGAATTCAATTTTTAAGTTGAAATAATGGTATCACTCATCGTTTTTTTTTTTACTTTTGAAAAACCGTGAAAAAAACCATAAAAAAATAGCGTTTTTTGACATTTACTCAAAAACATGCTGGGAACGGCCATATTTTTATTGCAGATTCGGATTCGGAATCGAAAAATATGTAAGAAAAATTTGGTCTGGTCAAAAGTACACTCAATTTTTTTTTCTTGTGGGCCTGTGTTATTAAAGGGGTGGCAGTCCGAAAAGAAGAAGTCCCACACGCCAGACGACCAGCGACAAGAATAAAGCACAGACACCTGGGCCTCGTTCCTATCTTGTCAGCTTGGAATGTAGCTGACCAGTATACACTACAAGAACGTATCCAGAGTGTGCGGTAATAGAGCGGGAGGTAGGCCAAGCAACAGAACATTTTAGTTTGACAAAATTAATAGCAGGATCGGACCAATGTCATTATGTCTGGAAATAGTTGCTGATAGTGGGTGCATAGTTTGATACTCCAATTTTCAATTCGTTTTTTTGTAATTAGCGATTATTTATGAAAAAAAGCCATTTTTCGCGTTTTTTGCATATAACTTCGAAACTATTTATCCAATAGTAATACTGTCAACAGACGATTTGTAGAGAATAAAAAGACGAATAAAATGCTACCTCGAACGTCGCGATCGAGAAAATGCAAAAAAACTAAAAAAAATGACGATTTTTCAAAAATCCATAACTTTGGTTATTTTTAATATGTAGCGCTGTTCTTCTGGATTTAAGTGGGTATTAACATGTTCTTTGATAGTGCAAAACCTGGACTATGTCCGACGAATATTTTCGGAGTTATAGCGATTTGAAATTTTTAACCCTTTTTTTGCGGAGGGCTGTATGCTCGTGTATTTATCCGATTCTCCCGTTCTTTGAAAATTTGGAAAATATAGATAAAATTCTTGAACACCTCATCTCCCTTTTTTTAAAAAGATGATTGCTAACGGTCGAAAAATCGATGCGAATTTGTGCTGAAGCCGTTGTCCGCGAGCGAGTAGTCGAGTAGTGGGGAAAGAGGGGAAACGATATCTATAGATATAGTAGCGCGCCTGGCGCGCGCTGCTAATTTTTTCACTCGTTTATCTCGGTTATGAATTAAGCTATCTGGATGTTGTTTTTTCCATATTCCGGGGTCATTTTGTCTGGAGAATCCATTTTTGTCATCTGATTTTACAAAAAATTACTGTAACAGCTAGAAATTATCAACTTTTCTCAATAGTTGTTAACTTTTCACAGTTAAGATGGTTTGTTATACGGGAAAATTGCTTTCTTTCATGATTTTACATTTCCGAAGTTATTCATGTTCTTCCGAAAGTATTTTCCCCGCCGACTGGAATTATAATGCATGTTTAAAGTGCAATACGCCCATAAACCCAGCCAGTAATAAGCAAATGGTCACCATTTTACAATGCATTTCAAAAGGTTACTTCTTCGAACCTGAAGTATAATAAAATAATATCCAGAGCTACGTTTCACTTTATGGCAGGTATATACGAATGCAATGAACGTGTGATATATTCTTAGTTTCTCATTTATATGATTATTTTTATCATCAAGGCAGCATGTGGAAAGAAAAACCAATATCGTACAGATCAAATCATTTATTTAAGTTAGATATATGTACAATATTTACAATCTTACAGACTAACAACTACATGATATAATGTAATAAATGGTTATAAGTATCATACAATACGTTGTAATATGCTCTTAAACTGGTATATTTACATGATAAAGATTACATGGTTATGTTATTCTCCTACGTTTCGGATCAGCAATACCCTCTTCCCCATCAAAATTATCAATTGGTAACAAAATATCGTTATTCTCTTCCTCGTCAGATAAGGATTCGTTATCAAAATCGACAGAACGTATCGATTCGAAGTTTTGGCAAGTTTCTTCGTTGCATTGAACGCAAAGGTCTGTGCATTGCAAACCAACTTTTCTGCAGCCACACGTATTTTGTGTGCATCCTTTTTTGCTCGAACATGACATTTGTTTCAGCAACTTTTTGGGGATTGGTGGATCTGAACTTCCTATCGGAATCAAATGATTATTCTTCACTTGCCATCCCCAATCAGTTGCTTTCACATTCGTATTTCCCAACCAAAGTTGCAACTGGTAATAAACACGGAACGCATGTTGTTTTTCTGCTCCCTCCGTTGGTGGAATACTCTCTAGTCTAAATTTATTTTTCAGTTTAGCTTTGCTAAAATGTAAAAATCGTAGATCATTCAGAGTAAAAGAAGAAGATTTATTCATCAATTGATTCTCTGCTTTGTTACTGTACATTCTTTTAATCAGATCGAATGCACTGCTGGCTATTTCATCGCAACTTGCAACTTGCAAAACAGATGCTAATTTCAATAAATTTTCTTCAGGAATTTTATCCATCAATTTATTTTTACCTTGTCTAAAGAAACAGGATGTTGTATCACATCCGTTGAATGCATGTAGAAATGCAACTATTTTCTGTAAATTTTGTAATTTGAAACTATTTGTACAATAAAATTCATGAGGATTGGAACCTTTACTCTCTTTTCTGAAATAAATATTTAGAGTATTAGGTGCGAGTTGAGATAAAATAACCAGCAGATCAATATCTTCGCCTACGATAACAACGGTACTTTCGGAATCTACTCGAGCATTTTCAATAGCTGTAGTTATAATCAGTCTATCAGCGTCTTCAGGACCAACTTTGGTTCGGAAACCAGCTTCGTTTAATGCCAAACAAAGCATATCAATAAGTCTTGATTTATTTTTTTCATTGCTGAGAAATTGCTTTTGATTTGTTGTAATGCTAGTATTATTATTATAAGCAATTTCTCGACCGATGTTTTTCATTTGCCTGCGAGATCGCTCAACAGATTTCGTTGACATCTTTTTATCTTCGGGGTAGCCATCGAAAACTACCTAACTATTCTCACTGTAGTGGCTCTTCGCATAAGTAACATAACTTTTCACAATGTCTTCAATTTTCGAATTACTCTGCCAAACGACTATATGTATGAAAAATCCACCGTCAACGACATGTGTTATTGTTCCTATAGAAGGTAATTCATTCGTATAATCGAAATTGGAATAAAACGCAGATTTTGTTGTTTTTCTCATACCATTTTCATCAAATAATGATAATGGTATGGGTGCAAGCTCGTACGAGCTACAATATTCTTTAATGTCATTCTGATTTCGGATGTGCAATGTTAGTTTTTGAAATATTAATAACGGAGATATATAAACTTGTTCATTTCCGACGTTTTTCATAACTAAATTTGCAGCCGCTAAATGAGTAACTTTATTACGTTTTCTACAAACTATATCAGTGAATTTTTTGTTAAACGATTCATCCATAGCTTTTTTTCCTATTTCAAAACTTCTATGACAATTTACAATAGATAAGTCAGCAACTACTCCTGAATAAATACCAATAAATTTATCAGTTCAGGAAATGGATCGTAAGTTTTGAAATACTGCTGCATTTTATCTAATTCAAAAGCTTCTCTAGTTATTCTTGAAACTCGATTATCAACATGTTGTTCAGAAGTTGAGAATGTAACATTACAGAAAGACTTCATAGTGTTACCGACTTCTAATACAGCAACCCTGGATAGTATCCATTTTCCTATTACATTTTCAGTTAATCCGCGTTCATGCGTCAATCCTCCATTACATTTTATAGCGCGCATCAACATTTGTTCGATAGTCATGTCCGACCAGGTACCGTACCAGAAACGATTTGATCGTCTAATAGTAAAGAGCCCCTGTTTACAAAACTTATCGTATTCTAATATATCCATAATTTGTTGTAAATTTGACATCTGTTGGACATATAAAAGTGCAGATTTTGCATATAAATGATGGCCAGAAGCAAAGAAGAAAGGCGTCATTTTTTTAACTGTTTTTAAATGAAGGTAAAAATTTCCAGATCTCTCTGCATCTATAAAGTCTTGAACTAATTGAACTAATTTGAAATATTGTATCCATAGTTGGCTAGTTGGACCATTATTTTTCAATTTTTCAATAACTGATAAAAATTTTAAAATTACGTTATTTACTAAACGATCATTTAAAGATTCGTCAATATTTCCTGTTTTGGAGGGAAGGGGGTGAGGGAGACAATCCAAGATCACCAAAGATACTGTGGTACTTCAATTTTATTTTAAGCGTCGCAAGATACAGCTGGTTGATAATAGAGATGCGTCCGCTTGCTTGGAGGGCTCGAGACTCACTGGCCTGCCGCTACGCTCGTTGCTCAGCGGTCGGCGCTCGGAGGGGGAATAGAGCGCGTGTGGCTAGTGCCACCTGACGGTGGCGACTGGGAGTTGGACCTCACAGAAAATTGCCCACACAAACCGCCCGCCTCGTTCCGAGAATGATAATCCGAGTTGGAGCAGTCCGGTGTACCGCCCGCCGTCACGGGGAGGTTGAAGTGGCTGGCGCTAGTCCCTCGGGTGCGGTCTCCGTTGAGACGTCGATAGGGAGGCGAACGAGCTTGGTTATTGGTCTGGTGTAGCTACTGTCGGCCGTTTTGACCGTGACGACCCGGACGAGATCATCTCACCCGGGATGGACCTCGGTGACGCGAGCAAGGAGCCACTTGCCGCTCGATCGAAGGAGGGGGGATCGATGATCACGACCAGATCTCCGATGGCCAAGTTCTTTCGAGGTCTGGTCCATTTCGCTCGTTGCTGAAGGGTGTTGAGGTACTCTCGGCTCCAGCGTGACCAAAAGCTGTCTCGAAGTCTCGGATCAATTGCCAGTGCGTCAATCTCGGGAGATCGGCTTCGGCGACGATCGGCTGCGGGATGGAGTTCAGCGGACCTCCGATGAGGAAATGGGCGGGTGTGAGGACCTCCAGGTCGTCCACATCACCTGAAAACGGGGAGATCGGGCGACAATTCAATACCATCTCGACCTCAGCGAGCAGGGTTGCAAATTCCTCGTAGGTCATCTTCTTTGGGCCTGCGACTCGCCTGAGGTGTGTCTTCGCCGATTTCACGCCGACTTCCCAAATGCCTCCTAAATGGGGAGCGGATGGGGGGATGAAGCGCCATGTGATGCCCTCGTTAGCCAGGGCCCCAGCCGCCATCCCTCCAGTCGAGTGCGGCTGCATGGAGCAGGCGTCGGAGCTCCGCATCGGCACCGCGGAAGTTAGTGGCATTATCGCTCCAGATCTCCGAAGGTCGGCCTCGCCGTCCGATAAAGCGTGTCAGCGCTCCGAGGAAGCTTTCGGTAATGAGGTCCCCTGAGAGCTCCAAGTGCACGGCCTTAGTTGCGAGGCAGACGAACACTGCAACGTAGCCTTTCGACGAGGTCACGCCCCGTCCTTTGGACCGTAGGATGGTAAACAGTCCAGCATACTCGACACCGTAGCGGCTAAATGGTCTCGATGGTGTTACTCGAGCGGCGGGTAGGGAGGCCATAACCTGGGCCTTGACCTTGCTCTTCCCTCTGACGATCCACGCACGCCGGATGGTATGGGCGTAGGTCAGCTGAAATCCGGCGTGGAGCGCTCGATGATGGGCCCAATTGATGACGAGTAGAGCCAAATGACAGCCACCGCTCAGAATCACCGGATGACGATCCTCGTAGGGGAGCTGGGATTGCTGAAGCCGCCCGCCAACTCGGAGTACACGGTCGTTATCAAGGAACGGGTTCAGACGTCTCAGTGGGCTGTCGGTTCGAACCGATCGACCCTGCTCCAGACCCGCGATTTCTGATGAATAGTCCCGATGTTGAGCCAATCGCGAGCAGATGGAGAACGCTTGTTGGAGTTCGAGAGCTGTCAGAGGAGCCATAGTGCTGGGGTGCTGAGGGTCCCTGCGGTGCTGAAACAGTCGTCGGCATCGGGCGGTGACTCTTAGGAAACGGGTGAGCCATGAAAATCGCTCAGAGTACGCTGAGTCAATCGGATCAATGGTCGTGGTAGTGAGACAACTGATTGGAGTGGCCTCCATTTCAAGGTCAAGGGTACTTTCAGGGGGTGAGTCGCCGGGCCAGAGGCTTGTTGGCGACGTTAACCATGGCGGGCCGCTCCACCACAGCTCATGACGGGCAAGGACCGCTGGCTCTGTCCCGCGAGTGCCCACATCGGCAGGATTGTCTGCAGTGGGCACGTAACGCCACACAACACCGGGGAGAATCTCCTGAATATGACCCACGTAGTTGTCCACGAGATGATTGCCGATCGGGTCGTAGGTGCGAAGCCAATGGAGGACCATCTGCGAGTCGCTCCATGCATCGCAGCTGGCGAGGGGGATGTCTAGACTCTCAATCGCGGGCTGGAGCAGGCGAGCAGCGAGCAATGCAGCGCGGAGCTCCAGCCGTGGGATGGTTGATCTGGGGGTGGGTTTCGCAGTGGAGACCAAACCCTTGATCGGAGTCAGCTTGGTTCTGGCCGAGAGTAGACTAATCCGTGCGGGTCCGTTCGAGGGGATGACCCTGATATAGACCGCTGCGGCGAAGGCACGACGACTGGCATCAGCGAACGCGTGCAATTGGCCTTTGCTCGACGAGTGACATTGAATCCAACGAGGCAGCGTGATCCCCGATAGGTCGCTGAGGCTCCTTTTGAAGGTGGTCCATCGATGAGATGTCGGTGCGGGAAGCTCGTCGTCCCAGTCGACCTTCAGACGCCAAAGGTCCTGCAAAAAGACTTTGGTGGTTACGATGATTGGGCTCAACCATCCAACTGGATCGAAGAGTCGAGCGATGTCCCCTGAGACTCGACGTTTCGTAGCGGGCGCCGTGTCATCAAACGTCGGAGCGGCGAAGCGGAAACTGTCGCCTACTGGGTCCCAGGCAAGCCCCAATACGGTAACCGGTCCCTCGGTGGCGAAGTGCATCCAGTCGGGACGGAGTCGATCCTCGACCGGAATGTCTTCGAGCAGGTTCGAATTGTTAGTGACCCACTTCTTCAATTGGAAGCCGCCCGCCCCGAGCATCCCGATGAGCTGATTTCGGCCACTCAGCGCGGATTCGACGTCATCGGCGCCACTCAGAAAATCGTCGATGTATACTTCCTTTTTGACAGTCTCCACAGCTCGGGGGTAGGGGGCGCCCTCGTCTTCACATAACTGCTGGAGGGTTCGAAGGGCTAAGTAGGGCGCGCAGGCCTCTCCGTAGGTGACAGTTCGCAAGACGTAGTGGGTGACAGGAGCGACCTCTGAAGGACTCCAAATGACCCGTTGCAGATGTATGTCCTCAGGACAGATGAGGAACAAATCTATCGTTTGTGGTACTCGTATGTATAATTTCAATTTCATCTTGAAAGTGGTCTTTTAGATACTTCTCTAATCTATAGAACCGTGACAAATCCGTTTCTCCGTGAATTTCTACATAATGATGTACAATATCTTTTAAAGAGAATTGACATTCTTCACAATTTTCTACTATGTAATGTATGATGAACGACACAATATTTGACATGCCTTCAGTTATTGGCCTTCCTGTAACGTTAGTGGATTTGTAATTATAAAATTTCGCCAAACAAGTTGAATGATATTTAACAATATTTTGTGAATAATACTCATCAGTATTACTTTTTAATTCATTAAGTCGAGATAATATAATTCGATTGATTTCACTAGGCGGATCATATTCTATTTGTGCTCTGATATTATTTATTCAGCTCTGTTTCGTTACGCTTCTGATATGTTGCTTAGAAAAAGTGAATAAAACAGAACAGATAAAACAGTTACTTTCAAAATTGAAGGCACGTGCTTCCTGAGAGCGCCGACGATCTGCTGCCCATTTACCTGCCTTTGATTTCAGCGCCGTTTTTTATTTGATTCTCTGACGTACATAAGTTTACATTTGCGTGCACGGTGATTTCGGTCAAATTATGTAGAATGTTATCCATATGGTCTTTACGTTTGACACTGGCGTGTATGAAACTCTCGATGACTCGTTCTTTTACAACACAGATTTTCGAATCTCCAAAGGTTTTGTCGCAAAGAATACAGATATCATCAGTGTATCCATGTGCTAAATCACCAGATGCAGTTGCACCTTCTCTATAAAATAGAGAAATTTCACTATTTAATACACAATGTATAATATGTACTATTATTGGTACTGTTTGAATGAAGTAACGACGAATTATTTAATCCAATGTGATGTATAAAATCATTGGTATTTTTATATCATAAAATATTGAATTACAAAAATGTACATTTATTTATTGAACAATATTATAACTTCAACAGTATAAATATTAAATTCGAAAATATATTATCATGTAAGATGATGCATCATAATTTACCTTTCATTTCCATGAGACGTAGATGCTTCATTAATATCAGGATCCATGTTGAATATAACTTTTCACGAAGATGCACTGATACTTCAACGATAATATTGTAACTTATATACTGAGACGATGAGCTAAGACACATGTACTCGCTGCGAAGTCTGCAGATTAACTGACAAAATTTCAAACTAAAACGACCGTTAGGATGTTCAAACTCAGGTCAGATTTTCGGAGCATCTGTACCTGCTCCATGAAAGGAAAAAAGTGAGAGGGGGAAGGTCTGGCATCTGCTCCACAATGAATCGAGACGGAGTTTCAGTTGTGTATACATGTATGTACGTGTATATTCCTATATATACCTGTCATAAAGCGAAACATAGCTCTGGATATTATTTTATTATACTTCAGGTTCGAAGAAGTAACCTTTAGAACTGCATTGTAAAATGGTGACCATTTGCTTATTACTGGCTGGGTTTATGGGCGTATTGCACTTTAAACATGCAGTATAATTCCAGTCGGCGGGGAAAATACTTTCGGAAGAACATGAATAACTTCGGAAATGTAAAATCATGAAAGAAAGCAATTTTCCCGTATAACAAACCATCGTAACTGTGAAAAGTTAACAACTATTGAGAAAAGTTGATAATTTCTAGCTGTTACAGTAATTTTTTGTAAAATCGGATGACAAAAATGGATTCTCAAAATTACAAAATTACCCCGGAATATGGAAAAAAAAACATCCAGATAGCTTAATTCATAACCGAGATAAACGAGTGAAAAAATTAGCAGCGCGCGCCAGGCGCGCTACTATATCTATAGATATCGTTTCCCCTCTTCCCCCACTACTCGACTACTCGCTCGCGGACAACGGCTTCAGCACAAATTCGCATCGATTTTTCGACCGTTAGCAATCATCTTTTTAAAAAAAGAGAGATGAGGTGTTCAAGTATTTTATCTATATTTTCCAAATTTTCAAAGAACGGGAGAATCAGATAAATACACGAGCATACAGCCCTCCGCAAAAAAAGGGTTAAAAATTTCCAATCGCTATAACTCCGAAAGTATTCGTCGGACATAGTCCAGGTTTTGCACTATCAAAGAACATGTTAATACCCACTTAAATCCAGAAGAACAGCGCTACATATTAAAAATAACCAAAGTTATGGATTTTTGAAAAATCGTAATTTTTTATAGTTTTATTGCATTTTCTCGATCGCGACGTTCGAGGTAGCATTTTATTCGTCTTTTTATTCTCTACAAATCGTCTGTTGACAGTATTACTATTGGATAAATAGTTTCGAAGTTATATGCAAAAAACGCGAAAAATGGCTTTTTTTCATAAATAATCGCTAATTACAAAAAAACGAATTGAAAATTGGAATATCAAACTATGCACCCACTATCAGCAACTATTTCGAGACATAATGACATTGGTCCGATCCTGCTATTAATTTTGTCATGAAACATGTACTTTCTGATCTCTGTTGCTTGGCCTAAGGGTGTGTAGATCAGGTCCCTACAACCCCTGCAGCCAACTTAACGCATTTCTTCCCAAGCGGCCATTTTATAGTCAATTGGGTTTTTGCCTAAAACATTGTCGAAAAAAAAAATAATAATAACCAATAGCACTTTTCTGAAGTAAAATTGTCCGCTCATTCTGATTCTAAAGTCAGTATTTTGAAATTTCCGTTGGAAAATTTCAAAATGGCGGTTTGAATTTGATGAAAAATCAGAAATACATTTTTTAACATTTTGACATGCTTGTTTAGAACAAAACGGGTTTAACGAAGATCTTGATATGGATTCATGTTGCAAATGATATTATTGTTCAAACATTTCATGTTTCCAAATTTTCCCGAATAATTTTCCAAGATGGCGCCTGTAACATCATGAAATAATCGGAAACTTCATATTTTTTTCAAAAATGTTCTAATTTATACCAAATTTTTAATACTGAGGTCCTCGAGGTCGCTGATGATGAATCTGACATCGACTGTGAAAAATTCAAGATGGCGGATCCAATATGGCGGGCATTATTTTCATAAGTCAACCAATTTGGGCCAAATTTTATATACGGGGGTTTTTAGGGTCGCTGATAACGAATCTGAAATCAGATTCGAAAAATTCAACATGGCGAATCCAAAATGGCCGACATTTTTTTCAAACGTCAACCGAATTGGATTCAATTTTGTATATTTACTTTTGAAATAATGGTTGAAGAAATTATTCATTTTTTTCAATTTGGTAAGGGTCGAAACAACTTGAACATATATACTCCTCATATTCATTTCAATAAATATTTGTACGTTTTTTGCAATGATTGTAAGCTACACAAATTCTTTGTGATGATTTTGTGGATATCTCGTGGATATGATGGATTTGTCTAAAACAAGTATCGCCAAAATGTTTTTTGCACTCAAAGCAATAAAGTACCGTTCTTAGGCTACACTTTATACAAAGTCTTCTACGATCAGGTATTGCAAGTTTCAAATGCTTTGATAACTTCTCTGTAGATGTCTCTAAATAAGAATTCGCAACACTTTCTGCGAACTCTTTACTGGGCATTTTCTTTTTATTCACCATATTGTACAAAATCAATGCATTCGTCAATAAAGATTGAATCAACTAGCACAAAACAACCCATGTCCATTTCTTTGAACCAATATTCGTTCTCATGTCACTGCAGTATTGGTCATGAAGGTCAACCCCACCCATAAACTTATTATACGTCTTGAACGCTCCAGGAAATTGAATTGATACTCTACCTTTAGCTGTTTAAGCAAATCTTTCCATTGAAATTGTAGGAGTAACGCCAAGAGCCGTAGATAATACAGACACTGGTTTTGAGTCCATTACAGTAATATAATTTATACCACTATTTTCCTCATGACTTACTACATAGGAACCTCTTACGGCTTTATTTTTATCCATTTTATTGTTCATCAATTTTTCTTTTTCCGGATTTATCGTTTTTTTTTTACTTTTTATTTGCATTCTCCAAAACTTTAGGGAACATATCATTTGTGAAGACACGATCATGTCTAACCGTTCCTGTTGCACGGAGATTTCGTTTATTCAAAACGTATTGGTTTGTCTATGATGAATTGTTTTAGAAGAGTCCGACCAAAAAATTTAATCATCATTTCATCGATTGACAATGATGAGCAAAAGAATCCAAATTGATTTATATTTTTTCTAAAAATATTTAACAGTACACGTACTTTCCAAACTTTGTCACTATCAACCTTATCCGAATTTTTTGAAGTTATCAAATTAGACTTGATTTTTTCAAAAGAATTTCTACTCATCGTATTTGAAACAATATCAGAGTGCAATATTTCATCTGTTGCTCAATAATCTCTATAACTCTTACGAATATTGAAAATAGAAAATATAATTATACCTAAAAATTGGTTGAAATTATCAAAATCATTTTCATTGGTAGCCTCAATAATTTGATTTTTCATTTCATTACAAAAAAACATTTCAAATAATTCTCTAGGAGTTTTGTCTAGGACTTTCTGTTTTATTGCGTCAAAATTAAATATTTCTGAGTCAAGTTGAGAATTGTATACTTTTTCATTATCTAACCATTTGTAAGAGTGTGACTCTTCTAACTTTTTATCATTCGGGGAAAAATTTCGATAAACTTCTTCGTCAGAAGAGACTGATGCATCAGTGAAAGTATGACGATGATCGATTTCGTCATCACTGTTCAAACCCTCTACGTCACTGTTTTCATCGTTTGGTACAAATAAAACTTCTTCATCGGTATGTTCATCTTCAATGTCAGAATCATAAACATTGTCATCTTCAATACTTCTATGAAAACTGTAATTTTCTGTAGACTTACGTTTCGAAATATGTGCGAAAGTTTTATAAAACTTATTTATGACAAACTAATGAAAAAATTATCTGATAACCTTGGAAAAATTGCTACAAGAATAAACGACTAACTGTGAGAAACAGCTAACCTGCTATCCTGAAAAGGATAATTACAAATAGCCCAATAAAGTAGATATCCTCTAACTATCTTGAGAAAGACTGTTAGAGAAACAAACACTTTGCCAGAATGGAAAACTCGCCAACTATCCTGAAAAGGAATGTTGGGGAGACACCCGAAGAAAAAAGTGAATATTCTCTAACTATCTTGAGAAAGACTGTTAGAAAAATAAACACTTTGCCAGAATGGAAAACTCGCCCAATATCCTGAAATGGACTGTTGGGGAGGTACCCAAAGAAAAAAGTGAATATCCTCTAACTATCTTGAGAAAGACTGTTAGAGAAATAAACACTTTGCCAGAATGGAAAACTCGCCAACTATCCTGAAAAGGACTGTTGGGGAGGCACCCGAAGAAAAAAGTGAATATCGTCTAACTATCTTGAGAAAGACTGCTAGAGAAATAAACACTTTGCCAGATTGGAAATCTCGCCAACTATCCTGAAAAGGACTGTTGGGAAAGCAGTCAGGGAAGAAAGTTCCAAAAATTATTGTAAAGAATGTGAGGAATATATTATATTCAAGTTGATTCGACCCTTACCACATTGAAAAAAATGAATAATTTCTTCAACCATTATTTCAAAAGTAAATATACAAAGTTGAATCCAATTTGGTTGACGTTTGAAAAAAATGTTGGCCATTTCAGATTCGTTATCAGTGACCCTGAAAACCCCCGTATATCAAATTTGGCCCAAATCGAATAACTTTTGACAATAATGTCCGCCATATTGGATCCGCCATCTTAAATTTTTCAAATTCAATGTCAGATTCATCATCAGCGACCTCGAGAACCACAGTATTCAAAATTTGGTATAAATTATAAAATTTTTGAAAATATATTAAGTTTCCGATTATTTCATGATGTCACAGGCGCCATCTTCGAAAATTTTTCGTGCAAATTTGGAAATATCAAATGTTTGAACAAATATCATTTGCAACATGAATCCGTATCAAGATCTTTGTTGAACCCGATTTATTCTAAACAAGCATGTCAAAATGTTAAAAAATGTATTTCTGATTTTTCATCAAATTCAAACCACCATTTTGAAATTTTCCAACGGAAACTTCAAAATTATGACTTCAGAATCGGAAAGAACGGACAATTTTACTTCAGAAAAGTGCTATTGGTTATTATTATTTTTTTATTCGACAATTTTTTAGGCAAAAAACCAATTGACTATGTAATGGCCGCTTGGGAAGAAATGGGTTAAGGACCTCACCGGCTCACTCTAATGAAACCACCGAAGCACAAGAGCGAGTCCAGCTTGTTCTTTCACCGGTCGCGACGGAGGGAGAACCTATAGTAGCTCACGAAGCGAATGTCGCTTCTGAGGAATCAGCTCCTTACATCGAAAGGGACTAATCTCGCTGGTTGATGTTGGTCGATTTCAATCGGCCCTGCACTTG
This sequence comes from Gastracanthus pulcherrimus, assembly GCA_949152435.1. Lineage (NCBI taxonomy): Eukaryota > Metazoa > Arthropoda > Insecta > Hymenoptera > Pteromalidae > Gastracanthus > Gastracanthus pulcherrimus. The sequence continues at coordinate 92,472,668 of OX424574.1, read as the reverse complement.
AGCCACTCGCCTATTCGTATATGATTATAACAACAGAAACTTTCGAAGAGCACTTAATATGGTTTGAGTATGTTCTACGCAGAATTATTGACGCGAGTCTCACCATGAATTGTAATAAAAGCGAGTTTTGCCGCAACGAAGTTAGATTTTTAGGTGTTCTCGTGAATCGAGATAGATTCCGGCCGGATCCAGAAAAGATTGCCCCAGTATTGGAGTTTTCTGCTCCGAAAAATCTACAACAACTTCGACGATTTCTAGGGATGGTGTCGTGCTACCGGAAATTTTTGAATGATTTCGCCACGATTTTGGACCCGCTTTCTTATCTTACGAGATCAAAAGTCTAGTGTGTACGAGATGATGAGTAGCAGATAGCGTTCTAACAGATTAAAGCGCTTATCACATCTGCTCCTGTGTTACGTAGTCACTCTTTTAACCATTAGTTTGCCACACAAACTGATTCTAGCGACACTGATTTAGGAGCGGTGCTCACGCAAACTATTAATGGAGTTGAACACGTGTTGTGCTTTGCTAGTTGCACGCTGACATCAGCTGAATGAAACTACTCGCCAACCGAGTAAGAATGTCTTGCAGTACTGTGGGCCATGAGACAGTTTCGATCTTATCTAGAAGGTTATCAAAGTTATTACAGACCATCGTAGTCTGAAATAGTTGTAAAATATTCAGAGCCCCACAGGACGCTTGATAGGTTGAGTATAGGCAAGGCACTGAAAACTGGGTGCCAGACGAATTATATCGCATGTACGAGGATGACTATGAAGTACCAGTTTCGTCAGTCAGTTGCCCAGAGGAGGAAACTATTGATGATTGGTATCTGGCAATGAAAGCGAAAGTTTGCGCCTATCCTATAGAGGATCCATATTGGAAAATAGTTGGCAGCAGACTGTATTATTATCGATGAGACCCTTCTATCAAAGATCTTTTAGAGAACCAGGATGCTTGGAAGCTAATCCTACCAAAAGAAAAGCGGATGCAAGTCCAACGTGAAGGACATGGCGAGACTACATCTGGACATTTGGGACGCGCAAGCACATATGAGCGTATCACATTGTGGTATTATTGGCCATCAATTTATAAGGACACAGCGACATACGGGCGTCGCTGCACAGTATGACAGCAATGCAAAGCTGTCCACTGAGCACCCGCTGGACTGCTGGGCCGGTGTATTGGAACGAGGCCGTTGGAGATAGCTGGAGATATTATGGGCTCCAACTCTCGTACACCGCGCGGTTATGAATACCTATTAGTATTCGTGAACCTTTTCACGAGCTAGATGAAGTGTATCCCCATTCGCAAGGCAAATGCAAAAACGATTAAAAAGAAACCCAGAGTGAGAATTTTCCTACGCTTCGGAGTGCCGGAGACGTTCCACTCTGAGAATGGAACGGAATTTAAAAACAAGATAGTTGACTGATTCCTAGAAGAACAAGGAGTTGTTCATACGACGATAGCACCGTATCACGCACAAGCAAATCCCGTAGAGCGACGTTGTATATAGAGAAATTCATAGTACTTGGGATTTACATATTCCCGAGCTAGTGTTTGCCTATAATATGGCCGTCCAAAAATCTATGGAATTGTCACGAGTTTTTCTAAATTTTGGACTCAACCCAGTGCCTCCAGGTACGTTGCGGCGGCAAGAAGAACTCGCCGCAGTGCAAGAACTAGAGATAGCTGCGTTAGAGAATTGGAATTAGCGCTTGAATAAACTGTGTGAAGTGCGAGTATTATATATTAGTATATCACGAGTATTTCTAAAGTAGAAACCTCGTTATAAAACTTTCAAAACAGTTTTCCGGCTGCAAATAATAAGCAAATCTTTTAAAATTTGAACCAGATAATGTTTATACAAATTCGAATAAAAGCCAATAAAAGAAAATCGATTTTTTGAAATTTCTGCAATGGTGTTACCCCTTAATTATTGTGTTTACTATCCATAAATAAAATTTGGAGCTTTGAGCATATGATTCTGCGGGATTGGGAAAGTATAGAAATCAAGTTGATTTATAGCGGGTTAATGTTCAATTACAAAGCGCTACGGACCACCTTTTGTTGCTTCTGTCTTGTTTGTACCTCACCGACAGTAGGACAGACATTATTTTCCTTGTGTATCATCGTGCACGCTATTTATAAAAAAATGTTGAGCTTTGAGCAAATTATTCTGTGAGAAAGGAAGACGATAGAAACAACGGAGTTGATATACATTGTTCATACTGGCGGCCACCGCTGTGAATCTTCCATCGCTTCTATCTCGGTCCATCACCAGTGGTAAGTGGACCGAAATGATTTTTCTTAAGTTTTATGATACTCGTATATTCTATTAGTAAAAAAATTTTGAGCCTTGAAAAAAGAGACCATTGACTGTCTTTTCTCGACATATTCATACCACGGACTGAAGTACATATCCTCGGACGTGGTCGAACAGAAATATTTTTTTCGAATACTTATTCAATAAACTATAAATTAAAAAAAATTTAGCTTTGCGCTAATAAAACAATTGCAAACTTTTTTTTACATGTTTTGGCTACTACCGCGTGACTGTGTCCCGGAACAAGCGAGTCATTAATGCCTTTTTGCTTATTAGAACAGATCGGCACAAAAAATGTGTTGTTGCCTCCCGGATTACATGTCTATTTAGCAGTAATTATAAGACAAATTTTGACCTAGCCCTGCGTGACGCGTCGCGCTCGGATCGCTTCTCTCTCTCTCTCTCTCTCTCTCTTTCTCTCTCTCTCTCTCTCTCTCTCTTTCTCTCTCTCTCTCTCTCTCTCTCTCTCTGTGTGTGTGTGTCTCTCTCTCTCTGTTTATCTATATATCTATCTATCTATCTATCTATCTATATATCTATATATCTATCTATCTATATATCTATCTATCTATCTATCTATATATCACTCTGTCTCTTGCTCTTTTTTACCCAACGCACGGTAGTGCGCCTTGAGTCGGCTGCTCTCTCTCCCTGCTACTTGCTGTAATATACAACGAATTAATAAATACATGTATATACATATATATATATATATATATATATTATGTGGCTTTCGCCCGGAAAAACAGTGTTGCTAACTCGCCAAGACAACTCGAGTCTGCGCGGAGCAGCTTCGCGCTGATTGTCTGGCGGAACAACCGCGCAGGCCGCGCCGTTTGAACATCCAACAAATGAGGGTTCAAATCCACCTTGGGGAAATATTTTTTTTTATTTGGTTATTTATTAAGAAATAAGAATAATATTATTAATAAAAAATAAAAATTCTTGAAGCACAATACCCCACGTATAAAAATTCAATAAATAAATTATTCAGATTAAAACGTAAACGCTTAAAGCTAAATACGCCACGTAAGAAAGTTTAGTAAAAAAATCTTTTTAATTAAAACGTAAACACTTAAAGCTAAATAACCCACGTAAGAAAGTTCGATAAATAAATTATTCAGATTAAAACGCAAATTCTTAAAGCTAAAAAACCCACGTAAGAAAATTTAATAAAAAAATCTTTTTAATTAAAATGTAAACTCTTAAAGCTAAATAACCCAAGTAAGAAAATTTAATAAAAAAATGTTTTTAATTAAAACGTAAACTCTTAAACATAAATACGTCTCGTAAGAAAGTTAAATAAAAAAATCTTTTTAATTAAAACGTAAACTCTTAAATCTAAACAACCCACGTAAGAAAATTTAATAAAAAAATCTTTTTAATTAAGACGTAAACTCTTAAAGCTAAATAATCCACGTAAGAAAGTTCGATAAATAAATTATTCAGATTAAAACGCAAACTCTTAAAGCTAAATAGCCCACGTAAGAAAATTTAATAAAAAAATCTTTTTAATTAAAACGTAATCTCTTAAAACTAAATAACCCATGTAAGAAAATTTAATAAAAAAATCTTTTTAATTAAAACGTAATCTCTTAAAGCTAAATACCCAACGAAAGAAAGTTTAATAAAAAAATCCTTTTAATTAAAACGTAAACTCTGAAATCTAATTAACCCAGGTAAGAAATATTAATGCAGTTTAAAATCTTAAAATAATAAAATTTAACGATAAGTTAAAAAATAATGTTGTATAAACAAACTAGAAAAAAATTACTAAATATTTTCGTAATTTTAATTAATTATAAATTGAAAAATGGTTTTTTAAACAATATTAATACTTTATTTTAATTAAAATCATATTTACCGATATTAATAGTGTATCAATTTTTCAGTGGATTGTTGAATGGACAACAATTTTGTAGCACAGCAACATTCTTTGAGCTACAAAGTACATTTCTCGTCCATGACAATTAAAAAATACTATAGTACAAAATGTGTAATATCGGTAATATAATTTACCATATTGACTTGAATTTAAGTGTAAGCATAGATATGGTATTATAAAATAAATAGTGTTACCTCAATCGAATATACAACATATATTTCAGATTATTATTATTACAGATGTAGGAAAATAAGATATTTTTTCCACACCACCTCGCGGTAAATATCGAGACACGTTTTTTTATTAAGAAAGTGAAAAAACAGCAATGAAAAATATATTTCGGTAAGTAATATATGTAAGAATTTCAATAAATATAATTTTCTCTTCCTTGGTGGTATCCCCAGTAGGCCTAATCCACCTTGTAAATGTAAGTACGTAATGGCATGAATATATTATTTAAACAATTATTTTATACATAAATTAATATACATATACGGATTCCTGAAAAAGCATGTATTCATTAAATACAATCTTTAAAAAAAGTTATATACGTAATGATCTTGAACATTAATAATGATAATATATTATACATTAACGTCTTTATATTTGTGTATCCTGTAAGAAAAAATTATTTGCGCCAAGTAAAACACTGTAACGGGTATAACTGCATAGTATAAAAGTATAAACTATTATTAATACATCAAGTTTCAAATATTGCATAATGCTTTTGAACCCCGGAACTTTAAATGAATTACAATCACCCCGTAGTATAAGGAGACTGTAAATATAAGATTTATTAATAAACAAATTATTAGCATAAAGTAATAACAATAATATACTTCAACGAACATAATAGTGCAAATGTTAAAGTACACTGAGAAAACCATATCGTAAAATATTACGATATTGATATTCAAGTTAATGTAAAATTGCATTACGCAAAATTTTAATTTTACGATATTTCATATCGTAAATTTTACGATATATATTGTAAATTCTACGATATATATCGTGCCAGTTACGATGTAGTTTTCTCAGTGTATCAAGAATATATAGTTTATTAAGTATGACACAACCTTTTAATGAACAGGAACTGTGAAAGAATTTTGTTATTACACGATATTTAAAAATGATAACAAATTACTTGAAATAACTCCCGTACTGTAGTATAAGAAGTACTTTCTTAAAGCTTAATGTACTTAATAGTTGCTCAAAAAGTTACAATAGTTTATTAGTTTCCCTTCCTATCGTAAACATCCTTAGTATTAAACAATTCGTAATGTCTTTCACTGGCTTTGAAGTTCAATGCGTTGATGCCATGAGCAGCAAAGAAAGATCTAAGGAAGCAAATCGCATTTAGTAAATCAGTTGAAGTTTGGTTTCTCTTGTCCGTTTTTACGTCATTTACAATGGAAAAAATGCGCTCTGGCTCTGCCTTCGAATGAGGTAAGGAAAGAGCTGCTTTAACTAAAACCCTTAAATTAGGAAATTGAAGACCGCTCTTCTCATCATTTTTTATTTCAAATCTATTTTCCAAAATACATCGACCTGCAAATCTTTATATTTGGCTCTATCTTTATCTGAAAAAAAATTTGGCAATGATCTCCATTCTTCAGCTAAATAATTAACATTAATGTCATCGTAAGGAAAATAGTTTTGAAATAAGTACGTGAGATCTGGAACTTTTCCTTTACTTCTTTGTTTCATAAAACAATAAACATGTTTTCTTGATCCTTGTCACTTGGGCAGCACCTTCTGTTTCAGCCAATAATTCCTGTAAAAAGGTTTCACATCCTGGACCGAAATATATCTCATCTAAAGGCTTAATCATTTCGTCGGTTATAACTAAGTTAACAGAAAAAATTTCTTTCAAAGCTTCGTCAGTGAGAAAATTTTGGCTCATAGAAATAATAATTTTATGGCATGCAAAAGATAATACATGAATTAATGGTGTTTTGGACTGAAAATAAGCATTGAATTTGTTATAATAAATTAACGAATAATTTAGAAAATGCAAACAACCTATTACATAATCATCGTTTAATAAACGATTAAGAGACTCTATAGTGCTTTTATTTTTCGTAGTATTGCTGATCGCACTCTTACTTGTTGCTGTGAGTTTATTAGTCTGCTTTATTTGATCGTCATAAAGTTCCATTCAAATATAATCTCGTAAAGCTAGCAAGTTAGTAATAAATCGATCAGTACACTGAAGAAGCGCAAGCCATCTCGTTCCCGATAATTTTAAAATCCGATTTTCAGGAATGTTTCGTTGCTTCTGAAATTCAACGAAATGTGCACATCACTTTGGGCTGTTAGAAAACAATATAGCAGTAGACCTCAGCAACTCATCACATTCTTTCGGAATATTATTACCACAATTTTGTGCTGCGAGAGCTGATGAATGACAAATACAGTTAAGAGTTAATAAATGAGGAACTTCAGCTTGTAATAATGTTTTGAATCCTCCCACATTGCCAGTCATTACACTTGCATTGTCACAAGCTAAGCCACTAATTTGCGATAAAGGAATCTGATGAGTTACGAAAAAATTCTTGAAAGCTTTGAAGATTTCCAGTGCTGTACAAGATTTCGCATTTAATTCAATTAATTCTAATAGGTGCATGACGACTTTTCCAGACTCAGGATTCATGCACTGTACTGCTACACATAATAGTTTAATTTTACCTCTGTCTGTACTCTCGTCAACTAATACTGAAAATCTAGTTTTTTTAAAAATGTTAACGACTTTTTCAAGTTTGCAAACTCCTAAAACGTTTGAAATTAAATGACTGCATTTGTCTCGTTTCATATTCATTTCATTCGCTACGTCAGAATTTTCAAAAATATTTTTCATGAATCAAATCATCTACAATTCTAATAGCAATATTGTGCTCTGCAAAAAAATACTACACTTCAATTCTAATTGCTTAATCTGTTCTTTATGGGTTAATTGATTCCATTCACGAGGTGTTACAAGCCTGTATTCTTTTTGAGCAACTTTAAAATTATCTTTATGAATCTGTCTAATACTATGCTTTACTAAATCTTGTTTATTGTAACAGGCAATATTAATTTTACAAGCTACACAAAAGGCTGGTTTCTCTATATTGGATGGATCCTCAGCTAACCAACCTTGAAAAATATCCTCATCTAACCAAGATTTAATAAATTTATTTTCGCTACTCCTCCTTTTTTTTTGTTTCAGTGGAAGTGTCTATCCCTTCTGCCTCTGTATCACCTTTTTTCTTCCTAGTAAATTTTTTTAAAGGCTAAGCCATTTTTATTTATGTGCTGGTACCCAATTTGTGTACTGTCGATTTTTTACTTTAATACTACGCTATTATTATTATAATTATATTTCGTTAAATGTAGTAAAAATCTACTAAAGAGGAAAGACGAAAAAAAACTTTCATTAATCTAAGATTACATATAAACAGCAGACACTGAGCACACACACAATCAATCCAATACAGCTAACTTCTATAAAAAAATATCTAAATATAGTTATTTTTGTATTCGCTTCAGTATTACCCTTTATCTATAATATATACTACGTCATAACAGAAGACAATAATGCAAATATTCTGTGGATATTGCTTATTAAATACCTGGGAAATGTCAATACGCCGTGATCCTCGAGCCGTCGTTCACGCTTTCAAACGCTTGGTCGCCTTCGTTTGTTTTATATTTAACTATATATAACAATGCCTCACATATAGTGCCTGTAAACCTGTCTACTGCGACACGTGCATTTTCGCGGTTTCCTTGATTTTCAATTTGTATATTGCACGATACATGCTAATTTATGTATGCCCAAATAAAAAAAATATTGTAAATTACGTACTAAAAATGCGGTAAAAAATATTGCCGCAAAACGCGCACATTCGGGATATTCTGAAATGAAAATTAGTAAACTGCATAATACATACCGCCGTCCACGGCAAACAAAATCGCAAGTCTATATTTAAATAGTAAATACTATCCGATAATTAAATAAATAAAGAATCTTTCACTGTTGAAAATAAACATACTGTGCTTTTACCGAAGAAAGGAGCATACGAATTAATATATACATACATAAAACAATTCATCTGCATTTACTGAAAGTAATTTCGAATTAACTTAATGTATTGCTTAAAGTTTCAATTTACATATTATGCCCGTTGCAGTGTTTTAGTTTACGCAAATAACTTATTTTTACAGGATACACTAACATAAAGACGTTAACATATAACATTTTTAATCTTTAAGTTCATCATGTATATAACTTTTTATTTGTTTAATTAACATATACATTTTCAGAAAAGTACATTAATTTCAGTTCTTACATATATTAATTAGCACTATATATTTTTCATGACTGCTTTTTCTTTTCCTCGAAAGGAAAAAGAAAATAATTTTCTGCGCGCGCCACGATAATTATTGCGAGGTGGTGTAGAAAAAATATATTTTTGTACATCTAAAATAATATTAAACTGAAATATATATTGTATATTCGAGTGATATCTCAGTATTTATTTTATAATAGATTATCTATACTTACACTCAAACCCAAGTCAATATGGTACATTATATTACCGATATTACAGGTTTCTACCACAGTATTTTTAATTGAAGGGCTGAATGCAATAAGGGAACGAGCACTTTTTTATGATATTTATCTGAAATAATAGTGCTCAGATAATATAGTGTTGAAGAACAGAGTTAGTTTTAAGTACAGTATATTTTTGTTTCCTTATCTGAGCACTATTATTTGAGATAAAAATCATCGAAAAAAGTGCTAGGTCTCTTATTGCATTTGTCCGGTTCTTCAATTTTCATGGACGAGCACTATTGTTTCATTCTTTGTAGCTCAAGGTATGTCGCAGTGCTAGGAACTTTTTGTTGATTCGGCAATTGATTGATAAACCGATGCATTGTAAATGTCGGTAAGTATGATTTTAATTAAAATAAAGTATTAATATTGTAAAATTAACAATTTTTTCTCTGTAATTAATAAATATTTTAAAAAAAATCGCTATACTATGCTCTCCGTATTCTTACTACGTACATTCAGTTAAATTTCCAGGAGATTTCATTATAAACTGTAAGAGAAAAATGTGTTTAACAATTGAACTATAGAAGTACATTTTTAAGTGCACTTTTTCCTGATAGTTACTAATCAAAGTTTTAAAATTTTAACTGAAGAGTCATAACTTCATTTATGGAGAGCATATACCGCGGTTTCTTTTTCAAAATATTTATACATTGCAAATATAAAATTATAGAAATGAAGCCAGTAAGGTAGGAATTTTCATTTCACTTTCACATCACCTTAACTTCCAAAATTTACGATATAATTAAAAAGATTTATTCATTACACTTTCTTTCTTTTGAAGTGGGGTATTTAGCTTTAAGAGTTTAAGTTTTAATTATAAAGATTATTTAATAAACTTTCTTACATGGCTTATTTAGCTTTAAGAGATTAAATTTTAATTAAAAAGATGTTTTTATTAAGATTTTTAAGGGGGGTTATTTAGCTTTAAGAGTTTACGTTTTAATTAAAAAGATTTTATTACTAAACTTTCTTACGTGGGGTATTTAGCTTTAAGAGTTTACGTTTTAATTAAAATGATTTTATTATTAAACTTTCTTGCGTGGGGTATTTAGCTTTAAGAGTTTACGTTTTAATTATAAAGATTTTTTTATTAAACTTTCTTACATGGCTTATTTAGCTTTAAGAGTTTAAATTTTAATTAAAAAGATGTTTTTATTAAGATTTTTAAGGGGGGTTATTTAGCTTTAAGAGTTTACGTTTTAATTAAAAAGATTTTATTACTAAACTTTCTTACGTGGGGTATTTAGCTTTAAGAGTTTACGTTTTAATTAAAATGATTTTTTTATTAAACTTTCTTACGCGGTGTATTTAGCTTTAAAAGCTTACGTTATAATTAAAAAGATTTTTTTATTAAACTTTCTTACGTGGGGTATTTAGCTTTAAGAGTTTAAGTTTTAATTATAAAGATTTTTTTATTAAACTTTCTTACATGGCTTATTTAGCTTTAAGAGTTTAAATTTTAATTAAAAAAATTTTTTTCTTAAGATTTTTATGGGGGGTTATTTAGCTTTAAGAGTTTACGTTTTAATTAAAAACATTTTTTTATTAAACTTTCTTACGTGGGTTATTTAGCTTTAAAACCTTACGTTTTAATTGAAAACATTTTTTTATTAAGCTTTCTTACGTGGTTTATTTAGCTTTAAAAGTTTACGTTTTAATTAAAAAGATTTTTTTATTAAACTTTCTTACGTGAGTTATTTAGCTTTAAGAGTTTGCATTTTAATCTGAATAATTTATTTATGGAACTTTCTTACGTGGGTTATTTAGCTTCAAGTGTTTACGTTTTAATTAAAAAGATTTTTTTAGTTAACTTTCTTACGTGGGGTATTTAGCTTTAAGAGTTTCCGTTTTAATCTGAATAATTTATTTACAGAACTTTCTTACGTGGGTTATTTAGCTTTAAGAAATTTTATTTTTTATTAATAATATTATTCTTATTTCTTAATAAATAACCAAATAAAAAATATTTCCACAATGTGGATTTGAACCCTCATTTGCTGGATGTATGTAGCTTTCGCGCGCCGCCGTCTCCGTCGCTTGTTCAAACGGCGCGGCCTGCGCGGCGGCTCCGACAACCAATCAGCGCTAAGCTGCACTCCGCAGACTCGAGTTGTCTTGGCGAGTTAGCAACACTGCGGAGAAGCGTTATGACACAATATATATATATATATATATATATATATATATATATATATATATATATATATGGGTCGTTCTTGCGGAATTCGGTCACTGGTGGTCGGGGGGTCAGCCGTTTTGGCCGCCGATTTTTTATATAAAAGCACATGCCAAAAGAATCCCAAAAAAATGTCAGCCCCCTAGGTGCACCTTAAGCCTAGGGGTGGACCTCTTAATTTCGGAAAATAACCAAAAACGGCCTATTTTCAAAAGAATCTACAAGGCTCTCTATTTGGCCAATTTAAACCTTTCAAAAAAGAAAGTTTTAGTTTTTTCGCCGACGATTAGAAAAAAAATATAAGGTTTTAAATAATGCAATGGGCTATTTACACATAGCAAACCATGAACCCACATTTTTACGGTTTTTATGTTATGTTTGATCCTCTACTGTTTACCGAGTTTTATTTGCGTGTGTTTAGTATAGTTTTAGAAACCTCAAATATAGTCTTTAATTTTTTTACTCGTTTCTCAACATCTGACGCAGACACCCAAATAAACCTAAAATACAACAAATAATTTTTTCAAATAGTTTAAATCGTTTCAAGGTGGATTTCACATATTTCTATTATTTTTAGTAAATAACTTTTTATTTTTTATCATAATTTTTATTAACATATTTGGAATAAAAGAATAATATTTTATGAAAAATATGTATTTGAGACACATAAATACTCTTTGCTTAATTCATTTGTCGATTGAAACTTACTATTTGGGAATAAAGCGATCGTAGTATATGCTAATTTTAGTATTGTTTGGCTCTCAATAATTAAAAAAAAAATTCAAGAAAAAATTAATTGAACACTATTTTTAAAAATAATTTTTCTGCATTACTTTAAGTTTTTTAAAAATCAAATTAAGGAAATTCAATAGATAACTAAGTACTTTGACGAAAACTAACAAAAAATAACTAAATCATATAGTTGGAGATAAGATTTTTAGTTTTTGCAAGAGAGCCACCTTAAAATATAGAGTAATAATAGATGTTTACTTTAGTCCCTTCACATTAGCATCTAAATAATCAAACATTTGTCTTGGAATCAATTTTTGTTGATTAGCATCCCGCTGTAATGTTGCTTTTCTTACTGAGCATTTCGCTACTGCACCAATGCCATCGCATGCGCTTTTTTCACGACTAGTAACGAAAAAATTGTAAGAAGTAATTTTTAGCTTTAATTCAGTTTCATTAAAACATAAATTAATAAAGTTGTTTCTGAAAAAAAAGATTTATATTGCTGACTCGTATTATACTAACAATAAGTTACTTATTTTGTTTCGCTGCATAATTATTTTTGTAACGTTCACAATGTTAATAAAATATTTACTTATTCATTTTTATACTGCGTAGGAGCTCCATCAGAAAAATAGATAATGTTATGATCCAGGGGCATTCCTCTTTAAATTTTTCAAAACTTTTGCGTGAATAATATTTACAGTACATGCAGTATGTTTCAAGCTATCACTGATAACGCAGAAACTCATAACCTTCAAAGAAAGTGTCAGTAATAGTTCGGTAATAAATTGTAATTGGATGTAAGGTCGCTTGAACACTACTGAAATAATATACTTGAATAGACTCTTGACAGATAAATTTGTAATTTTCTGCAAAATCCATAACAGCAATGCAAGTACTTGCATCTAATGTTTCTTTGCAATACAAGAGGAAATTTTTTTGAGCTTCAGCCATGAAATGACGCTTGGATATGTTCCACAGATCATCAATAAAGTTCTTAATAAATTCATCAATAGGTTCTTTAAAATTATGAAGCCCTGCCCTACTGACTGAAGTTTCGGAATAACCTTTATTTTAACTGACTGATGTCCAATTATTATTAGTAATAAAAGTTTCTTTACCAAAAAAATTTCTATATTGTAAATATTCAACAATAGCTTTTTTTCCATAAAATTATGATAAAAAATAGAAAGTTATTTACTGAAAATAATAGAAATATGTGAGATCCACCTTGAAACGTTTTAAACTATTTGAAAAAATGATTAATATTCTTGTTGTATTTTAGGTTTATTTGGGTGTCTGCATCAGATGTTGAGAAACGAGCAAAAAAATTAAAGACTAGATTTGAGGTTTCTAAAACTATACCAAACACACAAAAATATCACTCATTTACACCTCTTAATGAATCAACAATTGAGGTTAAACTTACACCATTCGACAATGAATCACAAACAGTTAAAATACAATAGCAATTAATTTTATTATACCGTTCTTTTATATACTACTAAAAAAAACTTATACAATTTTGTGCTATGGCAAAAAACATACGACTATTAGAATCCAGTCCAACAAAATTGAATGTTTTAACATTAACCGAGTATAAATAATGAGTTTGTATTCCTTATTTATTTACTTTGAGCATTACATAGTATAATTATTAAAAAAAAGTTTATTTCCTACAGAGATGTATGTATGATTGAAAGGTTCCTTTTCCACATACAGATATGCAGGGCTCTATTCACCACAAGAACGTGATGTTCAGTGTTATACGCATTTACGGCATAAAAATGCTCAAAATACCCATGTTCTAAAAAGCGCAATAAGTGCAAAATACAAAACCAAACCAAGTGCGTTGTTTTGTAGGAGGTTTGAACTATATTTCCATTAAATTTGAGCTCAATTGGTTTAGGTAGAAAAAAGTTACAGGGGTGCCAACTTAGCGAATTTCGAAAACACCCTTATCTTTCCAGAGCTGTATCTCTACTTCTATTTAACGAAATCGAACGTTTCAAAAAAAGAATTGAAGGTCTTCTCAAGACAAACAAACTGAGCCTAGCCAGACCTAATTTTTAACACTCGGTAAACAGTAGAGGATCAAAGATAACCTAAAAACCGTAAAAATGTGGGTTCACGGTTGGCTTTGTGTAAATAGCTCAATGCATTATTTAAGATCCTTATATATTTTTCTCTAATAGTCTAATAATCTAGGGCTAGGGTGCACCTAGGGGGGTGAAAATTTTTTTCGGGGCTCTTTTGGCATGTACTTTTATATAAAAAATCGGCGGCCAAAACGGCTAACCCCCTCCCGACCACCAGTGACCGAATTCCACAAGAACGACCCATATATATATATATATATATATATGTGTATATGTATTTATTAATTTGTTGTATAGCAGCAGGGAGAGAGTGCAGCCGACTCAAGGCGCACTACCGTGCGCTGGGTAAGCAAGAGCGATCGGCAGAGAGATATATGGATAGATAGATAGATGGATAGATAAGGAGAGAGAGAGAGAGAGAGAGAGAGAGAGAGAGAGAGAGAGAGAGAGAGAGAGAGAGAGAGAGAGAGAGAGAGAGAGAGAGAGAGAGAGAGAGATAGAGAGATAGAAAGAGAGAGAGAAGCGATCCGAGCGCTACCGTCGCGACGCGTCACGCAGGGCTAGATCAAGGCCGGCCTTCGCGCACTCAGTTAGGTCCGCTTCGCTCTTAAAGCACGAAAGATGTCCCGCGCCAAATACATACGAACGATATCGCGTTTTCCAATACACGAGGCTGCCGAGCGATGACGCGCGGAACCAGAGAGCGGGCTTGCAACTTCGGCCGATATTCGTTTCCAAGGGCCAATTGCGAGCGAGTCTGCAGCTCCGGCCGACAACGTTTGCGAGGGCCACCCACGAGTGAGCGGCTACGCGACTAGGCCAGGATATCATCCCTTCTGTCATCTCTCTATCTCTTTCTTACGCGACATTTGCGAGATTCCTTCTTGTTTTAACTGTGTTCGACTAAAACTAACGAGTGTTATCTTTGAGACTTTCCCTCCCTCCTTCGACTGCCGCCGCCTACGCGTGAACATTATCAGTGGCTGGCCGAGACCCAACGTAAATGAAAGCACGACCTTCAGTCGTACATGCTGATCGGTGATACGCGAACGGGACGGCGCACATTGCACCTGCAGCTGTTTATACGTACAGCGTGCGCCTGCACACAGCTCGCAAAGCCGCCGAACCGTATATCTGCAAAACCATTACGATACATATATGAATAATTCTCTGGGAGATCAATTTGAAAAAATTTTTTTTTTTATTTCAGCGGTAAAAAGTTCCTGTTGGTATGTAACATGTATGTGAATTTTTAAAAAAATTTTGAAACCCCGTAGGTTCAAAGTTGATCAAGGCTAAATATGAGCAGGTAGTCATGTTTTACATTTTTTAGCAAATTTCAACCTCCATTTATTCAACAAAACTAAATCTCTTAAAAAAAAACTAAGGAATTTTTAGCAAATTTCCTGAAATTTTCATTAAAAATGGTTCCAAAACCTTGTAATGCCCCTTTCGATCAATTAAATTCATTTTAAAACTTAAAATCCTTTAAAAAATGTGTTTGATCAGACGAACTATTACACCAAAAATTTGAGTACAAAAGTGACAGCCATAGTTGCAGAATAGCAAAAGTGTAATATTTATATACAAAAAATCAAAATAACATGAAATATTGTTAAAAGAACTATTCAAATGCACATTTTGGCAATAAAGTCATATCTAGGTTCAAACAACTTTAATTATATGGGGTTCAAAAGATCTGAAAAAATTTACGACCTTTTTACATACCAAAGCGAACATTTTTGCCGAAATAATTATTTATTTTTTTTTAGATTTTAGCAATACTGTTCCTGTTAGTATGTAGAATACTTGTAAATTTTTTCATATCTTTTTAAGCCCATATGTTTAAAGTTGTTTGGAAATAAATATGATCATATTTCCATATATACATATATGGATAATTCTTTGGGAAATCGAGAACAAAGAAAAAGAAAAATTTCTTTCGACAAACATTTTAGTATGTAAAATAGTCGTGAATTTTTTTAGATTCTTTTAACCTCATATATTTAAAGTTGTTTGAAGCTAAGTGTGACTTTATTGCTAAAATGTGCATTTTAATATTTTGTTTAACAATATTTCATATTATATTGATTTTTTTATATAAATATTGCACTTCTGCCATTTTTTAACTATGGCAGTTACTTTTGTTCTGAAAAAAAAGCTATCTTCATGATTTTTGGTATAATTATTCGAGTGATCAATCCCACTATTTTCAGGATTTTAAGTCTTAAAATCAATTTCATTAATCAAAAAGGGCATTAAAAGGTTTTGGAACCATTTTTTATGAAAAATTCAGGAAATTTGCTAAAAAATCCCTTGTTGCTATTTTTTAAAGAGATTTAATGTTGTTAAATAAATAGAGGTTGAAGTTTGCTAAAAAATATAAAAAATTACTACATGCTCATATTTAGCCTTAATCAACTTTGAACTTAAGGCTTTCAAAAAATCTGAAAACATTCATATACATTCCACATACCAAAAAAAACATTTCTACCAAAGAAATAAAAAAGAAATGTTTTGTAATCTCTATTGCCCAGAGAATCACCCATATATATATATATATATATATATATATATATAGAAATTTAGTAATTTAAACTTATTCAAAAGTATAGCATAAGTTATGAAAAAGTATTGTTGTTTAAAATATTTTTTAATATATATACTGCATCCCATTTTCAGAAATGAATTTAAGATAAGATAATATTTAAGGAAGTATTCCAATGTAAACGCTTAAAGAAAAGCACATTTTCAAATATTTTTTCTTCAAAAACTATTGCATATAATTGGGCAAACTTTTATTTCCTCGAAAATTATGATTCAGGACAGTAGAGAAAATGTTTGTTATCATAGAAAAATACTTACTTATTTATTATAAAGCTACTTTCATATCAATGAAAAAAATATTCTATCTGCTGGCGCACGTGTTTCCGGCCCTCCTGATATCTGAAACAGAAAATCGAAGGAAATTCTTAATTCTGTGTCATCGTCGTTATCGCCCGTACCTCAATTTTTATATTTCGCTGTAAATTAACAAAATGGCGGTGTTTCTCGCTAAAGTGAAAATAAAAGACATATTTTTTGCGCTATTAATGAGCCAAAACTATGTGTTAGAATCAAAATCTTAACATAATTGAGGTGCAGGTCATAGCTATAAGTGTGCTGAATATTGTCTTAAATTTTGATGACGATATGTTTGGCCGTTGTCGAGAAATCACCTGCGTCAGGTGCAAAAATATCGATTTGAGAAAAACGTGTTCAAAGTTTTTATACCTGCTCCGAAACTCGAGCGCGCTCTTTTTTCCAAAATTTCTAAAATTTTCCAAAATTTCTAAAATTTTCCAAAATTTCTAAAATTTTCCAAAATTTCTAAAATTTTCCAAAATTTCTAAAATTTTCCAAAATTTCTAAAATTTTCAAACAAATTTTCAACAAATTTCTAAAATTTTCCAAAAATTTAAAATTTCTAAAATTTTCCAAAATTTTAATAGTTCTTAAATTTTCCAAAAATTTAAAATTTCTAAAATTTTCCAAAAATTTAAAATTTCTAAAATTATCCAAAAAATTATAAGTTCTTAATTTTTTCAAATTTTAAAATTTCTAAAATTTTCCAAAAATTTAAAATTTCTACAATTTCTAGTGGAGAGTGAAATAAAATACTATATGCAACACGAGGCAAAAGTAGATTTTTCCCTTGGGTGACAGTAAACTCACTCGCGGGAAAAATCTTCCACTTTTGCCCCTTGTTACATAATGTACTATTGCGATGCAGTCCACATTGCCCCACATTGACTTTTTTAAATATTGCACAATACAAGTAGTCTCCATTTGGTATAAACATTCTACCAAAAGTGATTACTGAAGGTTTTTAGCTGATTTTTACGTTAGCGCTAAAAGTTTTCACCTAAACTTACATGGAACATTTTTATTTGTGTACAAGCAAACAGCAAATTTTATAAAAGCAGCATTTTAACAGCAAAAAGCTAACAATAAACTCGCACAGATAAGGAGGAATTTTAAATTGACCTAAACACAATTTTTATAACGTTCTGAACATCTACTATATTAAGCACGATTAATTTTTTTCCGGTTCTCTAGTTCTCCGGTTCTCCGGTCATTCTTATTTAGGGTTTTATATTTTATGGTTTCATATTTTTTCTTAAAGAAAGCGCCTTTTTATATGAATCATACGTAACGTCGACCTGGGGAGGGGGAGGGGATGGGGTCATCCGAACACCTAGACATCATCTACAAGTAAAATTTTTTTTCGGTGGATCGACTGTTCACTTGGTGCTCTTCCTCGTAGATGTCTCGTCAACCTGGGGTCACCCGGACACCTAGACAACATCTAAAGGGAAAATTTTTTTTTGATGGATCGACTATTCACTATCATTGGGGTGAAGAGGAAGTCACCAGAAGTGACCAGAAGTGGATATATATATATGTTGCCCGACTCTCACGGCGAGGACGTGCTGGTAAGGTAAATTTTTTCGAGAGTCATATTCTAGCGCTGCATTTAAACTAATGCTGCAGCCGATTCTATCATTTCCAGCGCTGCATTCAAACGAATGCTTCAGCCGAATCTCATATTTACAGAGTTACGCTGAACTAATTAAATGGCAAAATTCATAACTAAAAGTAAGATATTATACTTATTTTATAATTGTTCTTATATAAAATAAAGGGTTTTGTAAAAAAATTATGTTTCTTGATTTATATTTCAATATACAATAAACTAATGAATGAAATTTTAGTCATTTGTAAATTGAGAGGAGTCAAGAAGGGAAAAATCATCAAGAAGAAAATTGTGAAGAAGAAAAAGTCATCATACATAAAAGGTATAAATATTAATAATATTTTAAACGTTAAAACATATAAATTTTTAAATTGTGTATTTTTACAATACAGATATTGCCAGTATAATAATGGACTTAAATGAACAGTTACATATTACAATTAAGTCTAGGATACGGCACTTTTTAAATGGTAAACATGCATACAGATTATTCATTAAATTAAAATATTAATTAAATTATTACAATAATTTTAATTTATTTTTCATTTAGTGCGAGATGATTTAGAGGACATCTTAGAGAAGCCGTGATGTTTTTAGTAATTTTCCATGTATATATGTATAAACTTTGAATAAATATCTACAAATAAAAATTCATATTGTTATATATTAATTTCTATAAAGATTTATCAACCCTTTAAATCCATTCTCTTACGAAAAAAATTTGCACATGTTTATGCACACATTGATGCACGTGTTTATGCACACACTTATGCTTAGATTTATGCATTGTGCATAAATACATGCATACAGTTGTGCATAATATTTATATTAATATAATAATAATATATACACAGATTTTGCCTGCACAATTGTATGCATACATTTATGCATGTAAGTATGCGGGTGAAATCTGTGTATAACATTATGCACAAATGTATGCATATATTTATGCACAATGCACAAATCTATGCATAAGTTTGTGCATAAACGCGTAGATAAATGAGTGCATGAATATATGCAAACTTTTTTCGCAAGGGTTCTCTCTCTCTCTCTCTCTCTCTGATCTCTCTCTCTCTTTCTTTCTGTATGTGACACATTTTATTAATGAAGAGAAAACATTGCTTTTTTATATTTTATTTACATAAATTAAAAAATAATGTAATTATTAACAATTACAACATATTTACATGTAGTTAATTAAATGTTACTTGTTTCCTTGAACCTGAAACAAACAAATTTTTAATTAGTGAAATACATTTAAAAAAATATAATATAAATATTCTTTTAAAATGTAAATTATTACTTGGTAACTTCAGGTACATCCTCGCAATTTATTTTTATTATGGTATTGTTTGTAATAGAGACATATTTATGATTATTGTATTCATAAATTTTTCCATTTTTTACAACAATAACGTCGTTTTCCTTGTATGTCATTACTTTGGCTTTCTGATTCCAGAATACTAACGTAAGCTAAAAGAAAATTAAAAAGTAAGAAATAAAGTTTTAATAAATGTAAACTAAATTAAAAAAATCTTATTAATTTTTTATGTCTACTTACAAAGTTGCTGTCCTCGGGATCAGAAACTTTTATATCTCGTATGAATAAATTAATTTTATTTTTTATTGCTTCAATATACCCAATATTATTAATTTCTCCAATTATATATGTAATTAAAACAAATTAATCAATCAAATTTGAAATGTTTTGTAATACTAAACATTTATTTCTCATATTATATGTATCATTATATGTGCATAACATAAATTTACATACTAACTATTGTATCTTTTGTAGAACATTCTACTGTGGAAAATCCATAAAATTATAATTTATATTTGGTACATTCGTGGCATCATGGCATTTCGTTACTACAGAATTAACAGTAAGAATTATTTCAAATTTGTTTTTGCTTTTGTTGTATTTTTGATTTGATAATGAAAAATCAACTTTCGTGAATGTATAAATTTTATTCACCTGCAACAATAAATTATACAGATTTTAATAAAATCAAATTAAAATAATATTTAAATACGTACTACTAACCAAAATTTTATTCTAAAATAAATCCACCACTTCATCAAAAGCTGTACATCTTATTTCGCCAGTACTATCTAATAATGTTAGTGAAAAACGTTTTCCACTAGAATAAAACCGTCAGCGGCTCGACATTGATGACATGGGCTTTTATAGTTAATCTGAAAAAATTATTTATAAAGTATATTATTACAAAATAAAACACACTGATATACACATTCCCTCTCTCTCTCTCTCTCTCTTTCTCTCTCTCTCTCTCTCTCTCTCTTTCTCTCTCTCTCTCTCTCTCTCTTTCTTTTCTCTCTCTCTCTCTCTCTCTCTCTCTCTCTCTCTCTCTCTCTCTCTCTCTTTCTCTTGCATTTCAATACAGACGTAATTACAAATAATATATACGAAAGAATGAATAGAAGCATAATATATATAAATATAAATATAGCCATGCACACAAACACACACACACACACATACGCACAAACACACATACACACACACACACACACAAACACACACAAACATATATACACACACACACATATATATATATATTCACATATGCATATACACGCAACGTACAACACACACACACACACACACACACACACCATAGACAAAAATTCAACGCACTCACCGCATACAGACACACTAGACATAACTTCACATACACGGACACGGACGCACATATAAAAGTTTTTCTATATTTCTCTCTCACTCTTTCTTCCTTTTTCATGCATAATTCAAAATAATATAGATTAAAGATACCAACAGGTACATAGACGCACAGCATTCACCAATACACCACATACACATATTACAGGCACATACACGCAGCGTACAACATACACGCACAGACACATTCACATACACGGACACGCATACACAAACAATATTTTCGCTCTCCATCCCACTCTTTTGCTTATATATATTTATATATATTTATTAACAAACCGACAGGCACATACACTCACCTTACAACGTACACACAGACACATATTCACTACGCTAACACACACACAGATAATATAAAAGATTTTCTCTCTCTCTCGTATCCTTATTTCTCTCTCTCACTCTCTCTTTCTCTCTCTCTCTCTCTCTCTCTCTCTCTCTCTCTCTCTCTCTCTCTCTCTCTCTCCGCAGATCTGGCTCACATAATAAAAAAACGTGACGCCGTACGCAGACGACTACAGCGCACAAAAAACGGTAATCTTTGGCAGGAGTACCGGTCTCTCGCGGTCGAAGAAGAACAACGCATGAAAATCGCGCGGGAGACTTACATGCAGAATAAGATTTTTGAAGCCCTAGAAAATAAGAAGGATATTTGGAAAGAACTAAAGGGCTTGGGGCTCCTGCCAAGGGCACGGGGAGGGGGGTTGCATGGCTTCTCGCCGGGTGAGCTGAACTCGCACTTTGCGGGGGTATCGGTCTCCCAGAGTGAAGGTGACGTTGATTTGGGTAGCATCTTGGACTCGGCCAGTGACGACGGCTTTGTTTTCAAAGACGTTACAGTGACGGACGTAGTCCTGGCTGTTGCTCATTTCTCGTCGCAGGCTAGGGGTGAGGACGGTATTCCTCAAAGCGTTGTAGCTAAGGCTCTCCCGTATATAAGTCATCATATAGCGAGGGTCTTCAACTCCTCTTTGTCTGGTGGTGTCTTCCCAGGGGCTTGGAGGGGGGCTCACTTGGTGCCTCTAAAAAAGGTTTCAGTGCCATCTATTTTATCAGATGTTCGCCCAATAGCACTATTGAGCTTTCTCTCCAAGGTGCTGGAGAAGATAGTACACAACCAGATTACCGATTTCTTAAGATCCAAAAATATCTTGGATCCTCTGCAAACCGGTTTCAGACAGCATCACAGCACCCAGACAGCTCTACTAAAACTAACCGAGGACATACGAACTGGGATAAACGACAATAAGAAACTAATGACTATACTGCTACTGTTCGACTTTAGTAAGGCGTTTGACACTATATCACCATCTAAATTATTTCGTAAGCTGATACGCATGGGTTTTTCCAGGAGTGTTCTTCTGTGGATCAAATCATACATCTTTGGTCGCAGGCAAAAAGTCATAACTGACAATAACGGGGAATCTGATTGGCTAACCACCAATCTAGGTGTGCCACAGGGTTCAGTCCTGGGGCCCTTGCTATTCAGTCTTTATATCAATGACTTACAAGACGTACTGACTGGTGGTGATGTTAAACACTTGCTATACGCGGACGACTTGCAAACTTACACTCAAGTGACATGGCGAGATCTTTATGTGGGTATCAGATGCATGTCGGCTGTTGCGCGGGCAGTGTCGGAGTGGGCCGAAGCATCCGGACTGCGACTCAATGTCGGCAAAACAAAAGCGATCATTTTCGGCTCCGAGCACAACATCAATCGGTTGCAGGATCTTGGTTTGCCCGGCATTGAGTTTCAGGAAGGTGTACATGTGCCTTTCTCTGACTCGGTCACAAACCTTGGTGTTGTCATGGACTCTAAACTCACGTGGAAACTGCAAGTTGATGCAGTTGGAAAAAAGGTAAATCGTGCTCTTTACAGCCTACGATTTTTTAGTTCATGCACAACTCAGGCTTTGAGAAAGCAGCTTGCATGCGCGCTGGTAGTGCCACATTTAGATTATTGTTCCGTGGTTCACCTTGATGTGTCTGATGAGCTCGAGACGAAGTTGCAACGACTTCAAAATTCATGTGTGAGATACATATGTGGTGTTAGAAGGGATAAGCACATCACTCCTCACAGGAAATATCTTGGCTGGCTTACAGTAAAGGAAAGAAGAGCGTACTTTGCGGGGTTATTATTGTATAGGGCAATAAATATGGGACAACCTCCGTACCTTGCGGCTCTCTTTGGTAAAAACACAGCTAGGACTTCCAGTAGGAGCGGTGTGAAAGAGCTCTCGGTTCCGGGTTCGCGGACTGATAAGGGTCTCTATTCGTTTAGAACCCAAGGTTCGCGATTCTGGAACACCCTCCCCTGCAGTGTGAGGTATCTGCCGTCCTTATGTAAATTTAAAACGGCGTTAGGCAGGCACCTCAGACAACTGCACGGTGAGTAAGTTGACATTTTTTCATGATGACGGAGAATTTACATACATGGGTAGTTATTTATTTATTTATTGACTTATTTATTTGTTTATTTATTTATTTATTTAATTATTTATTTATTTATTTATTTATTTATTTATTTATTTATTTATTTATTTATTTATTTATTTATTTATTTATTTATTTATTTATTTATTTATTTATTTATTTATTTATTTATTTATTTATTTATTTATTTATTTATTTATTTATTTATTTATTTATTTATTTATTTATTTATTTATTTATTTATTTATTTATTTATTTATTTACTTAATTATTTATTTATTAATTGTATCTTTTTATTTTTTTATTTTAATTTATCCGTTCTCCCGTGTTCTGTATTCTTAGTCGTGAAAAATGTTGTAATGTACAAAATATAAAGAGTACATTTTAATAAAGAGTAAATATATCTGCGTGTGTGATGAGTGTATGTATCGGCTGTATTGTAATTGTTTTTAAATTGTGACGTGATGGATGTACGTGTATGCAAGAATGAGTAGACTTCAGAAATTGTTATGAAACTGTGATATAAACAAACTGTGATATTAGATAATGACAAATTTGTGCAACAATTTTTATATTTATACACTGTCGAACTGTGATAGTGATCAAAGACTTAATGTAATGACAAAATAACAATTTTTATGTAATGTATTTTTGCCAAAATTGACAAATAAATCGTATATCTATCTATCTATCTATCTCTCTCTCTTACTATTTCATTTACACTAATTATTGTATTAAATATAAACACATACAAACAAGCATACGCACACACTAGATATAAATTCACCGCATACAGACACACTAGATATAAATTCACATATACGGACACGCACACACATACAAATATTTTCGATACAGTGTGCGTAAAATGCGCTTTTACGCACGCTTCGCGTGCGTTTAATCGCAATTCACGTCCACTGTATCAAAAAATAACGTTCGATACACGTGCAGAAGTTGATTCTACACTCGTGTGATTATCACCCTCGCCAACAACCAACGAGACAACAGCCAATGAACAAACGATGGAGTCGGCCACACAGCCAATTGAGCAGATGATTACGCTAGTGTCAGCACAAGGAACCGAATTCCAAATACCACAGGATATATCGTTCGTATTGGCAGAACAGCTCACACAGGTCAAGTTGCTTCAACGGCAAGTAGACTCCCTGAAGCGAGAGCAGATTCTGTCAAGTACAAGGAACGAGGAAACCAGACGCCCGGGACATGTGAATTTCCAAGACACGTTCACAATACACGGTGATACGCATCTGGACGATTCTCGTGTTACAACGGCGCCCCCTATTACGGTACGCAGCGCCTGGGAGGGGGCAGATAGTCAAAGAACGACTACAAGCGATGACCATCAGCGGCCAAGAGATCGACCAGATGTGCGTAGGAGTGGCAATCCTTGAAACACCTCAAGCCCAAGATTCGCACCAGGAAGTTTGGATGGAACGTCTATGTTCGGTTCGAATAAAGATGTAGGTCAAGTAGTAAGAAAATGGAAAGTCAGGTTCTCTGGCAGCAAGAACCAGAGTATAGACGCATTCCTGGCGCGGATCGAGGATTGCAACGCATTGAGCAATCTAACGGGTGATGAGCTTCTGGCAGCGCTGTCTGAACTCTTCACAGACAACGCAGCGACCTGGTATAGGAATAACCGAACGAAGTGGCGGACTTGGAATGACTTCACCACTTCAGCCAGGCGATGGTATGGTACAAGTCGTCAATACCAACAGAGGCTATGGAACGAAGCCAACCTAAGGACACAAGGACCAGATGAACTGGTCCGAGACTACCTCACGTGCCTCATCGGCATAATGAACAAATTATCTCCGAGGCTTGAGTATAGTCAGGAATTAGACTTGCTACACCGAAACATGCGGTCGGACCTACAGAAAATGGTCCGCAGGTGCGAGATCACTAGCGTGGAAACACTGCTGGACGCCGCCTCAGACGCCGAGCAAACGTTGGAACGAGAGAAAAGCATACGTTTGCCCCCACCTCCGGAAGCTTCTTTGTTACCCGAGATGGCGTATAAACCCACTCAAGGGGCAAAGAAACGGAAAGCGGAAGTATCTGCCATTTCGAAGGAAGAACCACAACCTTCGACATCTGATATCACGGCAATGTTTGCCAATATGTTAGACGAGAAACTGAGCCAATTTCGGCTAAACATGTCGGACAAAGGCGCCGTCCCCAGGAGCGAAAAGGGCGGGGGGACCAGATCGGACCCCAAAGCGCCCGACAAAGGGGGAAAACCGATTGGGTCGTCAACTCGAACGGGATGGGGAGCCAAAAGGTCGCAACCTCCTGGCACCCCGCCAGGAGGGAGTAAACCAAGGTTTGACCCCACGCAGCCAATGAAATGCTACGGCTGCGGAGAGATAGGGTTCATGCGGAAGCATTGCCCTAAATGCTCGGGAAACGAGCAAGGGAGCGGCTAGAAAGGACCAAAGCTACTCCTAACGAGAAACCGGTCCCCGCAGAAACACTTCCCGTCGTCGCCGTGACTTCGACGGAGGATGTGGACGTCCAAAAGAAGCCAGGCGATTCTCGTCCAGAAGGAGAGATAACACTGGAGGAGCCTCCTAAAGAGCCTACGATCAACGTAGCTGCTCAGGAAGTCGAAGCTACGGCAACGGCAGAGGACTTGGACGTCCAACCACGGTCAAGCCAGCCGACTCCCGAAGGAGAGGCCGAAGCGAAGGCGTTCACCGGCTTCGATTCTTTAGTAGAAGAAGACGAGCTTGTGAGACCGTGGGGAATGAAGTACAACCCCGAAGACGAAATACGATGGTGGATGTCGATTGAAGTCACGGACTACAGGCTCAGAGCCCTATACGACCCTGGCGCATCCAGCACGGTCATGGGGGCGGTTGGACTGCAGATGGCCAGCGCACTAGGGCAAGAACTCTCCCTGAAGTGCACAGGACGGGTGAAGCTACCAGACGGTATTTGTCGCCCACTAGTTGGCCATGTTATGCTCCCTATTACTGTGGCGGGTATAACCAAAGAAATACGAGTAGGCATAGTACGAGTACCTCATTTGGAAGATGCGTGTTACGTCGGTGTTAATTTCGTCAAGGAATTCAGGGCCATGGTCGACCCAGATACCGATACGATGTACTTCAAGGGTACGGAAGCTAAACTACTATGTGAAGTAGCCAGCTTAGAGGTGGGACTAACCGCACTCACGTCCGTTGGTGTAGCAGATGCCTCGGAAAATGAGCGCAATGAGCTGGAAGACCTTCTGGACGAGATGTTGGCAGGTCAAAGAGAGACGTGCGGATTGACGTGTGTCATAGAGCACAATATCGACGTCGGTTCCACGAGACCGATCAAACAACGATACTACCCCGTCTCTGAGAAAATCGAGCAGGAGATGCACCAACAGGTAAAGGAAATGTTTGAACAGCGCATAATAGAACCATCTAACAGCGGATGGTCGAGTTCAGTGGTTATGGTGAAGAAGAAGAACGGGACGTATAGGTTCTGCGTCGACTATAGGAAAGTGAATGCCCATACAAAACCCGATGCGTACCCACTACCGTATATGCAAGACATACTGCGGAAATTACGTAGGGCCAAGTACATATCGACGATAGACCTTAGAAGTGCGTATCACCATATACCACTGGGCGAATCTTCTAAACCCATAACGGCCTTTACAGTGCCCAGAACAGGACTATTTCAGTTTGTGAGGCTCCCGTATGGTTTATCCTACGCTGGAACCACGTTCCAGAGATTGATAGATATGGTGATCGGTAGTGAGCTCGCGCCATACGTGCTCGCTTACCTAGACGACATCATCATAATCTCGGAGACGTTTGAAGAGCACAAGCGCCTACTCAGGCTGGTATTAAAGAGGTTAAAGGTTGCAGGGTTAGTGATCAACAGGGAGAAATGCGTTTTCTGTAAGCCAGAGGTCAGATACTTGGGAGTTTTAGTGAACCGGGACGGGATCAGGCCCGACCCAGAAAAAATTGAGGTAGGCCTGAACTACCCCGCTCCCAAGGATCTGAAGCAGCTGAGACGATTCTTGGGAATGTCATCCTGGTACAGGAGGTTCATGAAAGATTATGCCACCGTGGTCGAGCCTCTAACGAGATTACTGAAGAAGAGTCAAAAGTATCAATGGCTAGAAGATCAACAGTACGCATTTGAGAGATTAAAGGCGTTGATTGCCTCGGCTCCAGTACTTCAGAGCCCTCTACCGGACGAGCAATTCGTTGTAAACACGGATGTGAGTGACACCGGGATCGGCGCGGTGCTTCTACAGGAAACGGAGGGAGGCGAGAGGGTACTGGAATTCGCCAGCCGAACCTTAAATTCAGCTGAGCGGAATTACTGCGTTCCGGAACGAGAATGTCTAGCGGTAGTATGGGCCATAGACAAGTTCCGTCCGTACATTGAGGGCTACCATTTCAAGGTGGTCACCGACCACATGAGCTTGAAATGGTTATGTGACATGAAAAACCCCACAGGCCGGTTGTGCAGGTGGGCGTTACGGTTACAAGGATAGAGTTTCGAGGTAGTTCATAAAGAAGGAAAACTCAATTATGTCCCTGATGCCCTATCCCGAATGTACGAAGAGGAGGGGATAACACTATGCTCACTCAGCTGGTCAGAAGGCACCAATGACCAATGGTACCTCAAAGTGGTAAACGACACAGCTGAGAGACCGCATGAAAATCTGCGCTGGAGAGAACCTCTACCACTATCGAGCAGATGAAAGCGTCGAGAGTGTATAGGAGACGATGACGCATGCAAAATGGCCGTGCCAGCCGAACACAGGCGGGTCATACTGAGAGAAAACCACGATGATGCCACTGCTGGTCACCTCGGGCGAGATAAGACATTCGCCCGAATAAGCCAATATTATTATTGGCCGAACATGCACGCTGATGTGCAGAAGTACGTCAAAGAATGCATGGTGTGCCAGCAGTGCAAAGTGCTGCAGAAATCTCCCATAGGAATGATGAGATATCACTGGTCCACTACCACCTACGAAAAGCGGCTACGAGTATATCTTATATTTCAGGATTTATTTACCCGATGGGTGGAGTGCATACCCATTCGGAAGGCCAATGCTCGGACGGTAATTAAGGAATTATACGAGCGAGTCGTCATGAGGTTTGGGACTCCCGAAACCTTCCATTCGGACAACGGCACCGAGTTTAAGAACAAGGCCGTTGATGAATACCTTTGGAAGCAGGGAGTGTACCACACCACGACTCCCGCATACTGCCCGAGAGCGAATCCCGTGGAGAGGGAGAACAGAACCCTGAACACGATGATTGCCTCTTATGTTCAGGAGAACGCGACTGGGGTCGCGGCGCTGGCTGCGCTGACGCCTCGAGCGCGTCACTATCGATTCAGAGTTCGATCCGGGCGCGTCAACGCCGTTTGAGTCTCGCCGGCATTTTCCCGCGTAGAAGCTAGCGCACGCGGAGCGACCTGTTGCCGCGACGCCGTAATCAGAGTGAAGTGCTTACGGAGATACCTCCCCACTGTGCCACGAGTGTGGAGGCGCGTCCCACGAGTAGCCAGAAGAGAGTGGAGGAGAGAGAAGCGAAGGGGAGAAGAAGATAGAGAAGAGAGAGAGAGAGAGAGAGAGAGAGAGAGAGCGAGAGAGACAGAGACAGAGATAGAGCGATCGTCCTCGAGGAACGCATAATTAAGGTAAAGGCTAGCCCGCGCGTATAGATATTATACAAACCGCGAGCGGTGTACAGGGCTGCTCACCGTGGGCACCGCACCCTAGAATACACCAAGGTGCCGTAACACCAGGCGCGCGTACGGCCCATCGTGAGGGCAACGCGTCCAGCAGCGAACGAGCTGGACGCGCACCGTCGCTTGGTCTGCGCGGTTATTAAGTTCGTTGTCACAAATTGTTTATCAATTATTGTTAAATTCCTCTGCGCGGTTATTAAATTCATTGTTATTATCGTTAATCAATCATTGTTAATTTTGTTATCATTATTTATTAATCTATTGTTGTTAATTTATTTGTTGCTGAATATAGTCTATTTTATTATTAAAAGTTAAACTCGCGTGAGTCAATTTTCCCCACGACCCGCCTGCTCCCAAACCGAGTTAGGCAAGCGCGAAAAGCCGTTACATTGGCGCGTTGCGACAATTAGCTTTCCGCGCTTTCGCGCTCCTTACAGATCGCGAAAACCCGTGCGTCGAGGTGACTCCGCACGGAGCTGAATCCACCGGGGTTCAGTGAACTTTGCAGCAGGACGGTCAGAGCAGCGGCAGCCAGGCAGAAGCTCAGCGGCGTTGCGCCGCTGGCTTACTCCAGGTAGGATCAATAGTGTACGCCAGTACGCGTTGCGTGCTGTGCTAGCTAATGCACGATAGCAGCTCGGCCGACGGCTTATTAGCCACGGACAATTGTTATTAACAATTCTCCCACCTGTTACAATATATGTATACACACAAATATAAATAATTATTAAAACTGATATTTATACTTTGTTAATTTCAGAAAAAGAAAACAGACCGAATCCATACAATAATCAAATACAATTCAATGAACAATAATCATATAAATTTACTAATTATAATTAAATAAATTTCAGATAGAGGAAACAAAGGTGGAAAGAGGCATAATCAAAATTATTATAACCAAAGAAGTAATTATAGTAACATAGAAGCCATAGATTTAATAATAGAAATAATTACAATTATAATCGTAGGATAGAAAATAATTTGATGACATTAATGATAGCTATGATAAAAGCATCGAAGAACATGTAAAAGGTATAAATAAATAAACATAAAAAATAAAAATTCATTTTTATTCTCTCTCTCTCGCACACACCTTGTTTTTACAGCTATTTCACCAACAAAAGAAGATGAAAACATCAAATTTTATCTGTTATTATACTAGACTCCTCCTACTTTCCTTTTTTTTATCTCTTCCTTCATTGAATGTACCCTCCTCCACTTTTTCTTTAAGCTCCTCCCTTTGTAATATGTGGCAGTGTAAGTATATATTGCTATAGACCTGTATTAAACGAACGCAGACATTTTTGAAAATTATTTATAGAGAGAGCATGATTATTGAAAAATACGTTGATAATTTTTTCATTGAATTATCATAACTAAAATTTTGTAAATTACATTACTTCAATATGAAAAAAATTACTATTCATTATACAATACATGCCTTTTTCGAAATTATTCATAACTAAACAAATATTTTATTAAAATTGTTACCTTTTAACTTCAGAAAATCATCAAAAATAACTTTGATTATAATGCTCTTGAGTAACAAAAAAAAGTGTATGTATATCCTTTTACAAAAATTAATTTGTAATTTTATAGTCCCAAAATCGGAAATTTTAAAAAAATTACATACAATATCTAAGAAATAAAATTATAGATGTATTTACATTATACTACTCGTAAATAACAATAATACATTTAGATAGAGCTTTACAAAAAAAAACCTTTACAAAGTATTACAAACTTCGAAGCAATCTAAATCCACATACTAGGTATAACATGTCTCGAAAGAAAAAAAACATTGATTCTCATTTATATTACAGCTACTGTAGAGTAAATGTAGTTTCTTTAGGATAATACATGTTTCAAGTCCATTTATTACAGTAAAAAAGCTTTTCAATTCCCAAAAATATACAAGACAAGATGTATACTTAGTAGTAATAACAAAAAAACATTAATATTTTCAACAGAGTACCAACACAGAAATGTTTTCGGGGTTTACAAACATAATATTTACAATACATTTTATAATTTAGTTTTAGTAATATGAATTAAAAAATTTAGTAGTGAAATTTCAAACCTACTTCTTATTTGACATTTTAAAAGGTTTTAATTTATTTTTAAATTTACAATAAATTTATAACTTATACTTGAGACGGTATGGAGCAAACATAGTTAAATCATGTATATATAATAATAAATTAACACGCCTACCGAGAACCGAGACGCGACTCGAATTCTCGGAATCGATTGATATAAGCTAACGCTGCCGGGCCTATATAAAGGCCAGCGTTAATAACAATTTCAGCACTTGTAATAATATATTAGAAACTCGATTGTTTGATATCACGGACCATTGCGAGTTAATAAATACGCAATCTCCTAAATCATTCTATTTTATTATATCCCACCTTATCCGTTCCTCTATGTCAGTTATCCGCATTACGGTGGATAACTGCATAAATTAAAAATTTGGTATTTTATAGTTATTCATGTACTGCAGCTTGAATAACTATTAAACTAGAGTTTTCGCGTGCTTCCCATTGAAGGCATTGCATTGTGGCTCTGTCCTTCAATTTGGGTTGTGCTTCGTTTCCTAATAAGCTCTCCTTTAAAGTATTACAGCTCTATAGGAGATTGCTTAGAGCAAAAAACCAAGTTTTACACACACACACACACTAACTTCATTCGCGATTTCATCCAGGTCAAGTCACGATAAACCACGCGACGCGGATAAAGTAAAGTTAACATTCGTGTCCGTTTCATACTAGGTACAACATGTTCACAAAAAACAAAATCCTTGATTTTCATTTATTTCAATAAGTGCAGTTTTACTTTATTTTTGAACTTTAATTAGCATTTTGCTATAGTATAACTGCTTGGAATACATGTAATTTTTAGATCATTACATGTGTTTTAAGCAGTTCTATTATAGTAAAAGTGCTCTTCTATACCAAATGATGTACAAAGAATAATATATATTTGATAACAATTAATTTTCGTTGAACGTTTTTAAGATGTTCCAATAAAATTGACTAATTGAAACAATATACTTCTGTTGATAATTTTATAATTCGTGACAGTATATTTTAATTGCAAACAAATATAAAAATAAAAAGAAATTACTTCTTAACAACTTCATGACAATTGTATCTGCATTTTTATTTTATTTTTAAATAGGAATAATGCAATATTTTCAATGTGTCAAATTTTATTTAATTGAATTCAATTACAAATTGTTTAATAACAAATAGCACTAATTTAAAATTGTACAATATGATAGACTCATTAGTTAAATACAACCGGGCGAGCGTCAGCGTGCGAGGCATTTGTCGCTAGTATATAATGAAGTTCTTAACCCCTTTCGATAGGTGGCGCCATTTGCAGTCTGAGATATCGCGCCCAGTCCACCTTGGCCTATGGTGCATCTTGCTCCACTCTCCCCCTATATGTAGAACATAAACTATTGACTACATTTAAATTTATTTCTTCTTATCTCATTTTATCCATCAGTAATTATAAAATAAAAGTAATTTTTTAGGCATTTTCATAAGTTAAATGAAAACTAAATAATAGATATCTTGAGTTAAAAATTGAAATAGAATCTATTAATATCTTCCTACATAAGCCTTAAAAATTTTAGCTCATAAGACTGAACAATAAACAAAATTTCTTTTCACCATAGTCCTACCTTAAATACGACTAAAATTCAATCGTCTTCAAACGCTTCTAATGAATTCAGTTGACCTTCTTGAGTACCTCAAAGTGTCAGGTTGAAACCACCTCACGAAGCCTCACTGAAACTTTTTCCGAAGTTAAGATATATGCGAAATAACCGTCATTTTGAAAATAGACATATTACCGAGAATATGACTGTCATTGTGACCCGTCATGCTTGTGACGTGACCATTCCAAAATTTTAAACGCAAAATGACGAGCATTTATTTTTGGTCACATGACATGGCGTCACAAAAGCTGGAAAAATAATTATTATATTTTGGCGTATTAAAAAAGTAGTCACAGTTTATAAGTGCTATAGTATTTTAAAATAATACTTGTAATAATTTTTTAAAACAACAAGTATTTCTTGCAACAAAATTACGATTAAGGGGGAGAAGGGTATTCTTATGTGTCGGCTTTAAAAAAACTCAAATTTATTTTATTGAGTTTTTTGAAAGCATTTGGTTGTTAGAATACCCTGAAAAAGTTTGGTAATGTTGATAAAGTTTTGTTTGGTAAAGTTTGGTAAGTTATCGGCCTATGAAGTGAGCGCATCTCAGCGCGGTAGTATCAGTACCGAAAACTTTAAATGCCATTTTCTCGAAATGATTTTTTCTTTATCTACGGGATGGATAAAAAACCTTATTCAACCACTCGGTGTAAAATTTATTTGAGGAACATCTGTAAACCATTGGCTATAGCCAGTAACAGAATTATTTGTTTTAAATGAATATTTCATACAATTTTGATAACTTAAATCTTAATAAAAAAACAGCTCTAAAATAGCTAAAACTTTTGAGTAAACGCCATTTTATTTAAATTTGGCATAAAATGTCGTTTGACTTTTTGTATTCTTGATTCTAGATAAGTCTATGGCCGAACTCTGTACCGCAGTCGAGATTCATCATAATCAAGACGTTCAATAGAGGCATAATTTTTGAATACTAAAAATAATTTTAAAAAATTATTCTATTTAGTTATTTATTCAATCAAACGGGCATTATTTGTTTAAGGGGCTATACCAGTGTAAACGCTCAAAATTTAGGGAATGTTTGGGAATTTTTTTAAAGAAAAGTATTCCATCGAATGTTTTGAAACTTTGGGGACATATTTGCCTATAAATGAACTGCATCATATAATTTTTTTGTACAAAAATACTAAAATGCGAGCGACTTATGCGCTGTTTTCGGAGACGCCAAAAAAAAGTTCCTCAACTGTTGACATGATTCCGGTCGCTAGAGTGGCTGAAATAAAAAAAAATGGAGTTTTGAAAAATATTAAAATCTGACAAAATGACAGAGTTTTGAAAAAAGCACCTTTTCTTTGTCTAAGAAAATGGTCGTTTCTTCAATGCCAAATTGACAGTTTTTATCCAATCAAAAATATCCTACGTCACTGTAGAATAAATATATCTGAGAACACTCAGTTAAAATTTCAAGTCAATCGGATATTTGCTCTTTGAATGATAATGGCAGCAAATTTGAAAAATACCGTATTAAGAAAAACGCGTTTAAAGTTTTAACTATCGGTTTCTCCATGATAAAATGATATTTACCATAAAAAATTCATATTCCTCCGCAGTAGGATCGATAATGACTTCCATTACTTACAGCATTTTCAAATTAGAATGAAAATTAAAAAGAATGAAGGACTATCGTGAGTGTCTTTTTTATTTGAATTCGAATTGTTTCCACTCATTTTTGCTAACGTATACGCTCCGTTGTGCTTTGTAGAACAACTACGAGTAAACTAAATAGACGTTTCGAGTACAGCTGCGTTGAACGGCTTTAAAACATGTTTAAATGGCAACAAACTCTCAAACGGTCCTACAGGTATATTTCGAACTATAATAGCGTCCCCTCTTACTGATGTACGATGCCGAAAGGTCCACACTAACAATAGCGCAAATACATTAGCTCCGAGCTCCGCCTCCAGGCAGGTAGAGCGATTCTGACCTGCGAGCGGTTGCTCTTTAGAAGGCTGGCATTCGAAAAATATTTAAGATACGACCTTGAAATTTTAACAGGATATTCTGGAAGGTATAAACTGTCGAAAAAGGCAAAAAATTTTTTTTAAAAATGTCACACTGGTATAGCCCCTTAAATTTACGCTGTTTCTTATATTATTTGGAATATAGTTCCAGATGCTACGCAGTCTAGTGGTGCATTAAGGCCATATGTAGATTTATTAAGAGCTTCTTCGTATACTTTAGGGTTTAGAAATTAAAAAAAAATATATTTTTGTATAGTGATATAGAAAGATCCATATTTTTATATTTTGTACTCATCAAATACAAAATGCTTAAAGATTTTTCAATTTTTTGATTAAAACATAAGAATACCCCCTGTATATATGATTGCATTATCCATTGGATAGTTTTTTTTGCGAGATTGAGGAATCTCTCTACGGACCATCAGACGGCGGTGTGGCACTCTCCCGTGTCAGACTCAAGTAGCGGAGTGTCTCCGGTTTTCCGCAGGAAGCCGCAGATACTCCGCCTCCCCTACTCCGTGCCAGACCGGACCCGCGTTAGCATTACTTCGGGCTGGCAATTTTCGCCACTCGTAGGCATTTTGATACGGTTTATTATCACGTTAATTCATTTGTTCATACATACTTTTCGTATATACTAAGAAAACGATCTTCCCGCGCTTTTATGGTTAATAGTATCCTTACCGTTGAGTCAGACACTAAGCCCTAAAAAATAACTGTCTCTTACATGCTTTCATTCTTTCTTTCATTTGCACTTTGAGTGTAAATGTCAACGAGATTCCCGTACTTCTTAAGACCCGGTACCTATGTGGTATCGCGGCGCTCTAACTTACGGTTCGCTTAATCCGTCATTTCTTCGCTAACTAATACTACGCGTATGTCATCAAAGAGTTTCTCGCGTTCCTTAGTTTTTCGTGTTTCGTGGCGTCCCGGACTTCTTGGTTCGTAACTATCCATTGAATAGTTACAAACAATTGTTTGAAGCTTATATGGTTCATTTTATATAATAACATTTACTTTATATTTGCGTATTTGCAGAATTTATTTCATCAAATCTCGAAAATTATATTCGTAGCAAGTATAAATAGCCATACTAGCACTTATTTCATGATTTTTATCTGAAATAATAATGCTTGGCTAACGAATTAAAAAATATGACCATCTTTTGACTTCGATAACAGTTGCGTCGCATCGCTGGTTAAGATACTATCCTTATTGCTGCAGTGTTTGTGGCCCTTTTGGAAGATGTAAAATTCTTTTAAAAAGTTTTGAAATTGATTACACAACTTATTGAATACAATTTATTCCAACCGATTAAAACTGATTAAAAATTCTTTTCGTGAAAAGGCGACTAATTTTGACTGATTGTAAATGATTTATCAACATGCAAACCGATTCAATTCACTGAGAAAAGACTAGCAAACTTATCCCAATAGAAATCGATACATTACAATGCGGAATCAATCGTTTTCAATAGACTAACTTTTTTAATATAACCGCTTTGTAGCACGTCAAACGCGCAAGTGACCAACTATCTTCTGTGTTACTATATAAAAAAGTTAAAAGCAGTAAGATAAAGCTAGATTGATTGACTGCAGTCGAATAAATAATTAAAAACGTTTCACTTCGTTATAAATTGAGTCATCACATACATAATGAATTTCAATTGATCCTAATCCTAATTTTAATTCTAGTTTTTGTATCTAATTTTAATATCTAAAACCAATTAAAAGAGAAAATGTATTAACATCGATTAAAAATTATAAAATTTAATTGTAAAAAATGTTGTCCAAATCAATTAACGAACGGATACATTTATACAGTATAATCACTTTATATTGTCTTTTATTAATTGTTTTAAATCAACTTTTATAACATACCATAAGCCACGGTGGGTCTCGACTAAGATTAACTAAAAAGGTTCCTGCACCGGCTAGATCTTTATAGATATAATTTCTAGCATGTCTGACCAGTATTTTGCGCCCGAATTAAAAAAATCCCCGGGAGGAAATTAAAATAAACTCGATTTTTCACATTTTTTTTATGTTAAATGATATATTTGGCTAGAGAAGCATATTTAGCGGGTATTTTTTTATGTGAATACTTTATTTTGATACAATCAATAAGTTTTTATTTTTTGTATATTTTTTCACGCCCATAAAATATCGAAAACTTCGAAAAAATCGAGAAAAATTGCGATTTTTGACGTAATTGGGATTTTCTATCATATAGGTCAGGAAAATGGTAGTTTTATGGCGTTTATCTGAAAGCTTATGAAATTATCTTGAAGTATGTTCAAGATATAGTGTACTATATTCTTTATATATTGCAGAATATTCCGTCAGAAAGAAAACAAAATTGAGAAATGTAGTGATTGTTGACATAATTAGGACTTTTCGACTATATGAGTCATGGAAAGGGTAAGTGTATACGGCTCATTAAAAAGCTTATGAAATTACCTGCAAATATAACCAAAATATAATACGATATCTGCTATATACCGAGAAGTATGCCATTTAGAAGAAATGAATATTACAAATATATTGGCTTCCTCTCACTTCAATTCAAGTTATATTCACCAAATACTGTATTTTACATGCATATTGGTAAATCATGAGCAGTACTGTATTTTCGAAGCAATAATCATATATTGTTATTTACAAAATTATTATAATGACACATTGAAGACAGTTGTACACAGAACTTATACGTGCTTCATCATTTTTTTCCTACTGAAAATCATAATGGGTTTTAGGGATTTGTTAAATAAAAGAAAATTCTCCTGTATAATAAATTCAAATTTTAATATAAAATTTGAATTGAAGTATTTACAAACAATAAATCATTAATATTGTTTTAAAAAGAGTGAAGACTATTATATTCACAAAACGCTCTTATTAATCTGTCCAAGTATTCTGGATAATTGTTGTGTACCTTATGCTTAGCAAAAATTGGCTTACAATCAGAGTGCACAGACTCTATAGCTTGTTCGTTACAAAATGTGAGGCCAACTCCCGTTTTCTCGCAAAAATTAGGTACATGGAAAAAACTGCATGAACTTTAGGAGTTATAGTGATCCCTAAATCAATATAACTTCTTTTGAAAACGTCAATTTTATTTTTGTAATCATTGTCAAGCTTATGACTAAAGCACGCTTTTACAACATCTCTAAACTTTTCTAAAGCATCAACAAATTTGACACATCCCAAATTGCGATTTCGTAATCGCAGAAAATCAATTTTTTCTAATAGAATTCTGCACGAGTTCCCGTTGAATGCAGATCCTCCATGACTTACTTCGCGAGATACAGAGCAATCCTTCGCCCAGGTTATAGCAGTATTATCCCGTTCCTTCAACAAACTATTATACAGTGTGTTCACTACCCCAAGCATTAAATGCAACTCTGGCGGGGGTAGAATTTCGAGAAAGCTCTTATCTTTTGCGGTAGATAAGAGTGGAGCATGAATACAATTTTTAAAGTATCTAGCATGATCCTTTAAAGATTCGGCTTTTTTCCATTACTTGTAATTCTGCAAAGTGTTTTCTACAGTGCGATAATCTCCATACTGATGCAATTCATGTTTTGATGTGTAACACCAAGTGCATGAGTACATGCTGCTGTGGGACATTATCCCAACAATGATGTCAGCAAGTTTTAGATATGTCACAATAGTCCCTTCAAAATCATTAATATTGAGTATTTTTCATAATTGAGAAACATTCTCATAATTCTCTTGACACGAAGGAGCCAGTGCTAATATGAGGAGCTTATTGGCGCCAGAATCCTTGAAACGCTTAGGGAAATACCTTCATTATATTTCTGACGTTCTTTTTTTAGTAATATGTACTTCTTGCGATTGAATCGACAAACACATTTTAAAAAAACCACCACCGTCATCAATGCTAAATTTATAATTCGCGTCTAATAAGTTACGTTTGTTTTTGACATAGTTTATCAAGTTTGCAAGATTCGTACAGTACACGACACTCACAGGTGCAGTAACGGTTTTATTGCCGCTCGTACTTACAAAATGAAATGTCTTAGTTCCAAAATATTCATCCACACAATGACTTTTTTCAGACAATTTTTTTTTTTAATTGGGCGGGATAATTTTTGTTTTTCTTAACGCAACGCGTAAGGCCGCAGCGATGCTGACAGTCTTGTTCTGGCTTAAATGGAGATTCGTTTAAATTTTTATAAAATCATCAGCAGTTATTTGTGGCGTTACATCTTGTTTTTTAAAAATTTGTATACCAACATCAACTTTAAGACGCTTACCACCTTTAAATTGAGAGAGCGACAGTGTTTTTTCTTCAACATTATTTTCTTCTTGTAGTTTTCTTTTTAATAACGAGGTAATCATTTGTTCAGAACCTTTTGAGTCCATTTGCTCAATAGCTTTAGTAACATTATTCATACGCGTAGTCCGATTACATTTATGCGATGTCTTTGTTGAAATGAGCGAAAAGCAGTGAGTATATCGATTTTCAATAGCAGATGTTGTTGCCTTATCTAAAAGTTTAAATTGTATTTACTCATAAATTGAAATAAATATTTTGATAAACCAATTAAGAATTTTTTTCAGTGATTTCAGCTTCAGCTTTTACCTCTGCAATTTTAATTCATTGGATTTGTGAGTATACTTTTTCGTTTCGGTAAGACACCAACATTTGAATATCTCGATGCAACCCCATGTGATTTTCTACTTAATTCACAAATATGACAGTTGCGCAATCCAGTAAAACTTGAACGAGTGTTCATTCTCATAGTTGGAAGGTCAGAAAACTCAGGAATCTTGACAACGACTGTCGGATCTTTTTGTGCGCGATATAAATTTCGCTTACAACTTGTACACAGGACTAGAGGTAGACATGTGTCCATAGAATCATATGAAAAGTGGTTCTCTATAAGCACTTTTTTTGGATCAGTAATATTTACCATTGTTTTGGTTTTACCAAAGCAAAAAAGGCAAATATGTGCACGATATTCTTCGTTGGTTCGTGCGGTCGGCATGTTTATTTTTTACACTCTGAATTTATTGCCGCATGCATTAAATAGATAAAAAAAAGTTTGAAAAAAAGACGATCATACCAATTTACTATACTATACTCATTCTATATCTATCTATTCTATATGTAAATAGTTCAATAAGTACAACAGTGAATTGTTCATCTTTCTTGATAAAACGTTATAATTATGTTTCTCAGAAATTACATTTTAATCCTAATTAATACTAATAAATGATTCATTGATAGAAAAGAATACATAGATTAAATTCTGTCACCTAACGACCAATATTTACCGCACCGCCTGACCACTTCATAGAATCAAGGTTTTGCTATAAGTTGTCAAGATGACTTTTATTTTAAATCAGGATCTCGAGATAAATCATTTAAGAATACTTTTATGCTCAAGATTTACCAACATATATACAAAAAAAAATACTGCATTTGGTGAATATAACTTTAATTGAAGTGAAAGTAAGCCAATATATTTGTTACATTCCTTTCTTCTAAATGGCATATTTCTCGGTATATAACTGATAACATATTATACCTTGATTATATTTGTAGGTAATTTCATAAGATTTTTAATGAACCTCACAAACCTACCCTTTCCATGAATCATATAATCGAAAAGCTCTAATTACGTCAACAATCGCTACATTTCTCGATTATGTTTTCTTTCCAACGGCATATTCTGCAATATATAAAGAAGATAGTATACTTTATCTTAATCATACTTGTAGATAATTTCATAAGCTTTC
The DNA here is from genome assembly GCA_949152435.1 of Gastracanthus pulcherrimus. Classification (NCBI taxonomy): domain Eukaryota; kingdom Metazoa; phylum Arthropoda; class Insecta; order Hymenoptera; family Pteromalidae; genus Gastracanthus; species Gastracanthus pulcherrimus. Next base: position 92,431,978 of record OX424574.1, on the reverse strand, counting down.
AGATAAACCTTATTAAACTACCATTTTCCTGATCCATATGATAGAAAAATCCCAATTACGTCAAAAGTCGTCATTTTTCTAGATTTTTTCGAAGTTTTCAATATTTTATGTGCGTGAAAAAATATACAAAAAATAGAAACTTATTGATTGTATTAAAATAAAGTACTCACCTAAAAAATAGCCTCTAAATATGTTTCTCTAGCCAAAAATATCATTTAACCTAAAAAGAAATTTGAAAAATCGAGTTTATTTTCGTTTCCTTCCTGGGATATTTTTAATTCGGGGCGCAAAATTCTCGTCAGGCATCCTAGAAATTATATCTATGAAGATCTACCCGGTGCAGCAACTTTTTTAGTTAAACTTAGTCGAGACCCAACGTGAAGCATTGATGAATTGTTTTCAAATGTTAAAAGTAGGTACACGAAATAGAATGAGCTTTAAAAATGATGTAATATTTCCAATTGACTTTAATTGATCATTTCTAGCAGGATGTGACCAAGTACAAAATTCAAAAATTATACAGAATGAAAAACGTGAACTATTTGAAACAAAATCTTTGAAACGGAAAACTTCGACATTTAGTGAACGAGCTTCAATGAGCCATATATCAGATGTAGATGATCATACTCATAGTATTAAAAGGTATCGAAATGATAAAAGTGAAATGTTTTATAACAGTAACATAATTCTAGAGACTGATGAAATTCCGGATTCTCAAAATCCAGATACCCATGATTATGAAGGTAAAATAATTAATTCTCTGGCGAAATTATCTGATACACCAATGCAAATACAAATCATAACGCTTGATTCCTTAAATGAAAATAAAAATTCACATGACATGGTAAGTGTTTCTCTGTCAGACTTATCAAAATATTCAAAATCAAATGAAAAGTTAAATTTGAAAATGCAGAATGATGATGAAATTGAGTGTTCGAGCCATGAAATTGAATTGGTAACAGAGAATAAAGCCAATTCAATACCTCTGAACAAAAGTGACGTTGGTAATGAAAACTTTTTAGAAAATACCTTGGAAAATTTTATTCCTAAAAATTCAGGGACTATAAATGAAGTAGACGATATTAATCATATAACTTCAAATGAAGATTTTGAAGTTAAAGCCGAGTATTTAAGTAGAATAGAAGATAAAACTAATTGTTTTCACAAAATAGTAAAATCAAGAAAAAGTGTTGAAGTTATTTATGATAAAGTAACTATACCGTCTAATTCCAAAGAATTAGTAGAAATTGATGAAAGTGGGGAACAAATTGTTTTAGACTCTTCACAAGAAGAAAGAAACTCAAAAGAACCCGAGAAAAATTGCTTCAATCATAATAAAAAAATCGATAAAAATTACATAGAAAAATCCAATAGCGAAATTTGTACTGAGTTAATGAAAAACTTGCCAGAATTAAAACCATGCAAGAATTTAAAGTCAAATAGTAGCAATAATAAACAAGATGAAATAAAAAATATTCATAATGTTTCAAATATTAATCTCAATGACACGATAGCATTCTACACAAATCAGCCACCAGATGTTCAAAAATCTGATAAGAAATTAAATTCTTGCCCTACTTTACTCAAAAGTGAAAATTCTATAGTTGTTACTCTTAGTGACAGTGATAACTCTTTTGTTGATGATTGTAGAAAGAATAAATATTTAGAAGATGTTGGATTAAATCATGAAAATATGAAACTTATACAAGTAGAGAAGGAGATAAGCTTTACTGTAAAATTAAAATATTTACTCAATATTGATGATAATACAAAAGAAGTTCGGCGGAAAGAAGTATTAAATGCATCATGTGAACCCGGAGGATCTAATCAATTAATACATCAAAAAATCATTGACTCATCTACGTCTGCTACATGTTTAGCAGACATTTCAGCTTCTGATAATAAAGATGGTTCTCCTGCTTCCATTCATAGTAATCCTCAGTTTTATCAATTACAGCCATCAAGACTTTCATTTGCATCTACAATTAGCAGCTCCAGTTCTACGTCAAGTGCAGTGGCTTTAGCAACCAAGGTACTTAATAAAGATGCTCAATTTTCGCAACCTCAAGGACCGGCAAAGCATGTGAAAAAACCGGCCAGTGACTCTACTTTAGAAGATAAGCTAAACTGGGAAGTATTTGAAAAATTGATTAAGGAGTGGAAAAACAGTCGCATCATTGTGTCTGCAATTATAAATTTTTTAAATAATCCTCTTATTTCTATTGATTCTATAAACAGATCTTCTGAATTATTAGGCAATAGTCATGTGCTTCATTCTTCCACTCCAGAAGTAGAAGATAAAAGAAAAATAGCTAAAAGATCAACGTTAAGAAGTATTAAGAAAAGTAAAATTACTAAGCAACCTAAGAGCTTGAGTATTACTGATGCAATATTACAAGATTTCAACAAGAATATTAACGATAAGCAAGATAAAATTATTACTACTCCTTCATCATCAATTAATCAGTATAAAGCAAACAAATCAGACATAAGTAATTCTTCAGTATCAGTACCAAATTTAGATAATGAATTTCTTGATAAAGAAGTTTTTGCTAAATGGTCCGACAACAATTATTATCCTGGAATAGTAAGTGATATTGTCAAAATGAAATTCAAGGTAAGATTTACAGATGCTAATTATATTGACTTATAGTAATTTCTGAATTGAGGAAGTATAAATATAAATATTACCGTTTTAGGTAGACTTTTATGATGGTAAAACTAAATTGCTTTTACCAAATTTTGTTCTTCCTAGTACTGGAACTCTTGAGAAAGGTTTTTCTGTTTATGCATACATAAATGAAGAAAAATATGCTTCTTCTGTAATAATAATTGACATTGAACAAGAAAATAATGAAGTGATATATACCGTTGAGACAGATGAAGGAAAAAGAATAAAAATTACAATTGATAACATATTTTTAACACCAGATCAAGCAAAATTACTTAAAGAGCAAGTAGAAAATTCTAGTGTATCTTTTACATCAAAACAGTTAAGTTGCATAACTTTAGATAACGTTATCAGTAGTAAAAGACGCTCGAAAGTAGTCAATACTCAAATTGTGCAAATATCCAAGTCAAAGAAGTCTTCAACTAATGCAGTGAATGAAAGTACTAATATTGATTTACTCAAGCCATCAGTATCTGGAATACAGAATAGAGTAAGCTAACATCTTTTTATTAACACTTTTTTCAATTTTCATCCATGCAATTAGGATATTGCATAAAGAAATGCAATCTTTAAATATATGAGGTAGAATGACGTAAAAAAATTAGGTCGTATTTTTTTATTATTATACTTAAAAGTAATTTATTTACTTACTTATTTGTACGAACAAAAGAACGAACGAATTTAAAATTATGGAAAAACTTAGGTGACCACATGGAAGACCGCAACTTGTCAGCAACTTAGGAGCGCAAGTCGTCGGCAACTTGCGATCTCCCATTTGATCACTTGAATTTTTTCGCTTTTTTGAATCAATCGTAGCTTTTCATCGAAATATCGTTAAAGATTCTCCGACAACTCAAATTAAAGGTCCCAATGTCAGCTTTCATTTGGATATGCACAGAATTGTCCGTGATGTATAATACGTCACGTAAATTACGTCAGACTTCAATAGTGTGACGTTTACTTTTGGTAAAAAAACAATTTCGAAAAAAGCAGTTACGTTATAAGTTCAATTCACAACACCAAACCAAAGCATTATTTTCTAGAATGTTTAAACTATGTTTCCTGAAAGTAATAGCTGGAAAGGGACTCAGAGAAAAAAGTTGCAGGGGTACCAACTTAACGATTTTCAAAAAAGTACCTATTTTGCAGGGGTATCTTTAGCTATAAAATTCAATTTTGAATGTACCAAAAAAGTAATTGCAGGTCTTTTAAAGAAGAAGAATTTGAGATGTGGTAGACCTAAATCCATATCGATACCGAAAAAAAGTTTGCTGTTTAAAAATTCAGCAAAAATTATATTCAACTTGAGACCATTTCCTAACAAGTCTAGAATTAAAGGAAATATGAAAAACTAAATTTTAAGATTTTTTGTTTTGAAAAAGCTGATAGCGATTTTTTAGAATCTTAATATCACAATATATTACAATGCATGGGTTGATAAAGTATCACAATAGGGTCTAATAAATTTGTTTTTAGATTCCTTACCTCATTTTGAACAAATTTTTTTTCTGGAGATCCGGTAAAAGAGGTCTATTTGGTATGGAGAATGCTCGCGAATTCTTTTAGAATTTTTAAAATCATTAGGTTTAAAGTTCTTCCAAGCTAAATATGAGCACGTAGTCATTTTTAGCATTTTTGAGTAAATTTCAACCTCTATTTATTCAACAAAATTAAATATTTGTAATAAAAGCTAAAAAGTTTTTTCTTGCAAATTTTCTTAATGTTTCATAAAAAATAATTCCAAAAGTTTAATTCCCTATTAATTAAACACATTTTAGAACTTAATATCCTTATGAAAATTGGTTCGATCCCTCGAATCATCACACCAAAAATCATGAAGATAGCTTTCTTCAGTACAAAAGTGACTACCATAGACTCAAAATGTTTGAAGAGTAATATTCATATAAAAAAATAAAAATATCATGCAATATCTATTAACAAATTTTTAAAATGCACATTTTGGGAATATAGTAAAATTTAGTTTTAAAGAACTTTAAATATATATGGGCTTAAAAAATCTGAAAAAATTTACGAGCATTCGACATTGCAACAGGGTTTGTCTGGGGGGAATAAATTGTACAGATTTACTCAGTACATGCGGTCTTAAGCTATCGCTCTGTAAGCCTGAACCTTGATGTTCTCTCGCCTCTACGAGCGCGCGCCCTGATATATTCTCGAGTATAGAAAGCTTATCCCTATACTTACTCGGTTGCATGCAAAATCTACTCTAGATTTGTGCTTTCTGTCAGTAGTCCTCGTACTGACGACATGTCCAACTACTCAGCTAGTTGCAGAATCAGCTCATACTAATGTACCCGCGGGAGTGGGTGTAAGTAGGAAGAAACAGAAATAAAGATGAGTAAATGTAGCATGCAAAATAAATACCCGAGCGAGTGAGTTTAATGTATCACGTATATTATCAGATAATATAATACAAGGAGAGGCAACGTACCTCTGAGCCGGTCAGTATGCGGAATTCTCTCTCTCTCTCTCTCTATCTCTGTCTCTCTCTCTCTCTCTCTATCTCTGTCTCTCTCTCTCTATCTCTGTCTCTCTCTCTCTCTATCTCTTTCTCTCTCTCTCTCCTTGACGCGCACGGTGAATTCTACGATCGCGCGCAAGAGAACCCTACCTATGCGGTGCTGCGCCTTGCCCGCTTGCTGATACAGATATTGTGGGCTTATCCCTACTCACAAGGATGTTGCTAAAGTGAAGGACACTCGAGCCCAATCACGCCGTTTGAGACGTCTCCAGCAACTGGATCCGCTCTCTCTCTCTCTCTCTCTCTCTCTCTCTCTCTCTAATAATAATATGTTGAATAAGATCGAAGTTAATTACAATACAATTATAGAAAGAGTAGATAACATTGAGCAGTCTAATTTTGAAGTGAAAAATCTAGTCAAAAATAAAAGTGAGACAAAGAAATATGATAATGACCTTAAAATAATAATTGATAAAGTTAATAAAATTGAAAGTGACAACTCCGACATATTAAAGGCCATAAGAAAAATTATTGCACACGAGACCACAAGCAATAACAATCATGAAACTGCAATAAATAATAATAATAATAATATAGAGAAAACTTTGAAAATTATTCAACATAAACAAGAATTCTTAAGTAAAATTGAAAATTACCAAATTGGCCTGCCTACCAGTAAGGCAAATACAACTTTTTCGCCGCACAGTATTAGAAATAGAAATAGTAATGATAAGATAAATAGTGTACTTAGTAATAATGTAAATAATAATAATAATATATATAACATAGATAATAATTTGAATAACGAAAGCAACGATACACTGCAAGATACGACGTCGACGTCATTTGCACGAAGCACGCGGGTTAAAATGATAGGTGGGAGGACAATACAAAATAATAATAATACAATATGCAATAATGACTTAATAATTTCAAATATTTTTTACGGTAACAGCACTAAGTGTGTTGATGTGGTTCATGCTATACTGCATCGTGTCCTCCCATCGATACAGAAAACGGATATAGTAAATACCCGCCTGCTGCGGTCAGATGAGTCGCTTTCGGTGACATCAGCCGAGGTAACTAGCGAGCGCAGACGATCACCGTGGGTTGTTACCCTCTCCAGCAGTGAATTAGGAGATAAAATCATGCGACAAAAAAAATTTATAACAGGTTTTCACACTAAAGATGTCGACATCTCGGCGCTTGACCAGGAGACTAGTGATGCAATATTGAATAGTAAAATTTTTATAAATCAACATCTACCAAGGGAAACATTTAATAATTTTAGAAGCCTTAAAGCCCTTGCGATGAGGCTAAAATTTAAATATATCTGGCATAGCGGGGGGGGGGGGGGGGCGTTTCCTGGTCAAGATGCGGGATGGCGATGTCTCCCACGAATTTTTAACAGCGGCAGACCTCCAAGCAATTTCAGCCTCGTATGAAACTCCACAAATTGCATTAGATACACATCAAAAAACAGGAAACGATAATACAAATGAAAAAGATAAGTTGGACATTCAAACAAATAATCAAACGGAGGCTGTCGCAAATGAATGACTATCGTCGGACACTGCTGGGGGGTGCACTGTAGGGGACTGAGAGCAGGATTTATCAATGTGACCTCTCTAGATTGTCATATTGGTACACTCCGTCAACACCTTCTATCTGGTCCCTCCTACCACCTTTTTGGAATTGCTGAGACGCACCTTGCTCAAAACATTGACGACAATCGCATTCAGATCAAGGGCTATTCCATTTTAAGATTAGATAGGAATAAATTTGGGGGTGGGTTAGTCCTGTATGTACACAATAGTTTTAAGGCAACCATACTAAGCCGCTCACGTACCACCCAGGATGGTACGCCGAATATTTCTGAATATATTATGTGTACTGTGCAACAGGGCGACCTTCCCCCCGTATTCGTTGCTCTAATTTATTGGCGACCGCATGTACCATTCCTGCAAAATTCAGACCTAATTGATAAGCTAGCTACATACACGCAGGACTATAGCCATAAAATCTTGATGGGTGATCTGAATGGTGGTTTGATGCATTGGTGGTATGATTTCTTCGAGAAAAACGTGTTTCAACTTTCTTTTAAGCAAATGAACGCGCTCAGGTAATAAAGTAAAGGTTGCTCAAAAATATAGTCTGTTCCAATCTTTATAAAATTTTAGTATACTATTTTTGGATATATATACTTTCGAAAAATGTAATAAAAAAATCGATTTTTTGATGATTGCAAATTGTGTAGACCTCTTAAGGGAGAGCCCTACCATTTTTTGACAAAAAATTTTGAAACTTAAATATTTTTAATTATTTCACTGGTGCTCTCCTGCATATTTATATTATTTTATATTTTTTTAGAAATATATATACATATATACATATATATATAAATATATATACATATATACATATATATATATATATATATATATATATATATATATATATATATATCATCCTCCGGACATTAAACATTTTCAGTTTTTTGGTATTTTGTCTGTTTTATTTACATATTTATGCGGCAGTATTATTTTTTATGACTTATGTTCTGTAATCATTCTTACGATTATTATGATTTTATTGATTTTGGGAACAAGATTTTTTTGACATTTATGGGTTATTGTGGTTTATGGAGTTTATGGGGTTTATAGGGTTCACGATGTTCATAGGTTTTATAGGGTTTATAAGTTTTATTCGGTTTATGATTTTTATCAGTTTTTTTGGAGTTCATGGGGTTTATGAGGTTTACAATTTTTATGGGTTATTTAAGGCTATAGGATTTATAATATTTACGCCTTTTATGGGGTTTATGAGTTTGATGGGGTTTACTGAGCTCATGACGTTTATGGGTTTTATGGATGTTATGGGATCTATAAACTTATGGGGTTTATAGGTTTTTACGATGTTTATCGGGCTTATGGGGTTTATAAGTTGTATTCGGTTTACGAATTTTATCTGTTTTTTGAGATTATTGAAATTTATGGGGTTTACGATTCTTACGCATTTTATAAATTTTATCAAATTATGAAATTTACAATGCTTACAGGTTTTATGGAGTTTATGGAGTTTACGATGTTAATTGGTTTTATGGATTTTATCGGTTTATGGGGCTTACAAGTTTAATGTTGTTTATTATTTTTATTTGTTTTTTTGGTTTCCATGTGGTTTATGGGGTTTTCGATTTTAAGGAATTTTTTTAGTTCATGGGGTTGATTCGGTTTATCATTTATATGGGTTTTATGGAATTTATAAGGTTATAGGGTTTAGACTGTTTACGGGTTTTATGAGATTCGGAGGGTTTTCAATTTTATGGATTTTATGGGGTTCATGAGTATATGCGATTTACGATAGTTTTGGATTTATGGGGATTATCGGGTTACGGTGTTATAGGGGTTACGATGTTTATAGGATTATGGGGTTTATGGGTTATTGGGATTCAAGAGTCTTATGGGGTTTATGGGATATTGGAGTTCAATGGGTTTATGGGGTTTATAGGGTTTACGATGTTTATGGGTCTTATGGGTTTGTGGACTGTATGAGTTTTATTGGGTTTATTATTTTTATCTGTTTATTTTGGAGTTCATGGGGTTTATGGAGTTCACGACTTTTGTGGCTTTTATAAGGTTATATGATTTACAAAATTTACGGGTTTTATGGGGTTCTCCAGATTATGCAGTTTACGATGCTTACAGGCTTGATCGGCTTTACGGGTCTCATGATGTTTATGGGTTTATGAGCTTTATAGTATTTATAAATTTATAGGGTTTATAGGGTTTAAGATGTTTATCGGGTTTATGGGGTTTATCAGTTTTTGTGGTTTAAGATGTTTATAGGTTTATGAGTTTTATGGAGTTTATTATGTATGGGACCTATAGGATTTACGATATTTATAGTTTTTATGGGGTTTATACATTTTATGGGGCTCATGATTTCTATTTATTTTTTGGAGTTCATGAGGTAACTGGAGTTTGCGATTTTTATGGTTTTTATGGAATTTATAAGGTTATGGGGATTACAATATTTATGGGTTTTATAGGGTGTATGGGGTATACGATTTTTATGGGTTTTAGAAGGTTTATGAGTTTATGCGGTTTACGATGTTTATGGGTTTGATCGGGTTTATGGGGTTTATGCTATTGATGGCTTTTATGGGGTTTAGGGGTGATTGGGTTTAAAGTGGATAACATAGGATTTTGTTATGTTTATATATCTATATTTTTTAAGTGATTATTGCTCCACCTCAGTGACTCCTCGTTTGCTTTACCAAATTTGAATTTATATAAATAAGAGCGCTAGGTAAAGTACGTCTAGCTCAGCATGAGTTTTCTCCCGAGTAAGTCCCGTGAAGCATAGGAAATAATATCGAGTGTAATATGTATTATAAATAATGACTCTAAACTTTCAAGAAGAAAAAAGTACCTAGGCTTTATTTAATCTATAATCAATGATCACAACAATGTTTAGACTCATTTGAATTTTCCTAAAGTTGCACGTTTAACAAGGCTACGCAAGCCTGTGCGCGTCGCATTTTCATGGGTCGAAATCACTGCGCGTCCCCAATCGCTGAACTAACTACTAATTTTCCCAAACAAGTTACTCCCTCAGCTAACCTATTCAAATTATCTCGATACTAGATACACGAAGTTACTTGCTCCCTGGCAGAGAATTCCGCGGTTGACACATGCTAAATGCGACTTGCAACGTCGCAAAACTTGGACTGGTCGTGCACTGATTCTAATAACTTCGCCTAATTGTCATACCACGTACTTTCCGGTAATACATATACATAAATCCAGTACGTTATCAGCACTTTACCGAGATGCCGAATGTCGTTCGACAAATTTACAGTCCACTCACCGTAGTGTAATCTCTCAGTGCCGCTCCAAAATGTCGCTCGCTTGCGTCTCGTAGTCACTACTGTTATTGTTAAATCTGCACACCCGTCGCTACTCTAACTTTATCAATAACTCTTTAACTAACAAACAACTCAACAACTAATGCCCCTATCAACGACTATAACAATTAATAACAATTTAACAATACTCAACAACAAACTAATTTGAAACTAATCTCTATTTAATTGCTCTTTGAAAAATCTCACTGGACGAGCGAGCGGTCAAAAGCGAATTTCCGGCTCGCTGGAAATCTCTTCCAAAATTTTTGGCTTTTCACTCCTACCTTCACCCCGCACACTTATTGCTCCTCTTCTTATCTCCCCGTTGATTGGCCTTAATTTCCCATAAATTAGGAAATCAAGGCTCAGTCACCTATTGTTTGAGTCACTAACGGTGATTGATCCGCGCACCCTGCATATTACGCGCGCATAATATAAACTCTTACTTACGAGCGTGTTTTAGCCCGGCGCGTATATCTATAGCAGGCGCTTGGTGTTCGTCGCCGAACCATCACACTCGGCAGCGGCAGTATGCGCGCGCCGGGTTTGCCTCCTATATACGGCAGCTTCATACTGCTCGCGACGAGAGCGCCTGCTTGCTCTCCCGCCGGCTGTCAAGCTGCTGTATCTGTCTCTCTGGCTCTTCCATGGCTATAGAGCCTGTGCGCGCCGTGCCTCGTGGGAGCTGCTGCTGCTGGTGCTGGTTCCTCTCTCCATCCGCGTCAGTGTGCATTGGGAGAGATCTGCGGCTCGTATATGTGGGTACGAAGAGCCTATTATCTTCGAGACTGAGAAATAGAGTATCCTGTTCGTAGACTTAGGTGTGATATACGCGTGCGGAGTAACTCCAGCCTGGGGGCCTGCGTGCCTCTGCTGGAAACGTGCATTTTGGGTCTCGTCATCTGCGTTAAAGTGGTCATCGTCTTCAAGTGTGATTCAGTATGTGCGTGTGTGTGTGTGTGTGTGTGGGAGTCTTCTTTCCGCTGCTCGCTACCAGCTGAGCCGTGTCAGTTACGCTGAGTCAGCTATGGCTCTTTGGTTGTGCTTGTGCGTATGACTGTTCGTATGTTTTCCTCGGTCGCGATATCTCCTTTCCCCGTTACCTCAAACAAATCACAATAAATTTCCCCCGTTAATAAACATTCTATATAAGCAATTAGTTGCTCAGCTCTGGTGACGGCGGCGGTTGGGTTGTGATTGATTGCCCCGTAATTTTAATTAATAAAATTTTGACGCGAAGTACGCGTCACAAGGGTTTTATTGGGCTTATGAAGTTTACAATATTTATTGGTTTTATGGGGTTTTTGGATCTGTGTGGTTTATGTTTTCTATCTGTTTTTTGGAGTTCATTAACGATTTTTATCTGTGTTATGGGATTCGTGAAGTTATGGGTCTTAAGCGGTTTATAAATTTATACAGTTTACAATATTTATCGTTCTTTTCGGGTTTCAGGGGCTTATGGTGTTTTATAATGTTTATGAGGTTTATGATTTTTATGTGCTTTATGATATTCGTGGAGTTCATCATTTTTATGGGATTGATAGGTTTTATAGAGTTTATTGGTTTATTGAGTGTTAATGAAGTTATTAAAAATATTTGATATGATTAGGAATATGGAGAGGAATGCTCAGTAAAATTTTTGAGCTATTTTATTTTTCTATTGCCGAAAAAAAAACCAGTTTGTAAACAAAATCGATTTTGTATGTCGATTGATAACTTGAGTAATAGTACATTATATAACAAGGACAGAAAGTCGAATACTTTTCCCGCGGGAAAAATCGACTTTATTCTCGAGTTACATATAGTACTTTATGCCCATCTCAACTGTGGACACTTTTTGACTTGGAAAGCGGTACTAATGGACTGTTAAAAGAGAATATTGTTAAAAGACAATCGAAAATCAGGGTAATTGATAGAATTTGGACTAATTTCTAGTGAAGTCACTTTTTTCCCACTAATCATTTTTGTGGGCAAAAAGTGTCATTTTGGTTTCGCTTTTCAGGGCAATAAGTGGCCATTTTCGTTGAGATCGGCATAAAAGACATTATTCTTTTTGAAATCTTCCAGAAAGGTAATTTTTAACTATCTCTGGGCTGAGTTGATTACGCGCATCATGAGAAATAATACCGTCACAAGGAGCCTACGGTGGCTCAGTTGGTAGAGTATCGGATTCCCACGCCGGTGATCAGAGTTCGATTCCTAGACTCTGCCGATTAACACAACCACCTCTGTAAAAATTACTTGTGCTTTGTTTACAACCACATCGCAGTCCGCCGTCGTCGATTAGCACCGTATGGGTGCACAAATACGACGACGTTACACAGAAAAAAAGTGAACTCCCATCCCTCAGACGCTGGGTAGCTGACCATTCTGACCAGCTATCTGCATTCTAAGGCTCTTCGGGCGAGTTATGAGCCACGTAAAAAAATCAAAAAGAATAATTCAAAAATTGTAAGAATTCAAGAGACAAATTATTGATAAGAAAAATCAAAAAATTATAAAAAAACAAGGTTGTTAAAGGTTACACAAAAAATTGTAATAATTCTAGAAAAGTGGTATATTTTCTACCTCCTACTCTCTTTTATGCGGCCGACGAAAGATGGCCTGATTGGCGATATTTGTGTACATATAATAATAGAGCAAAAATAAATAAAAAAAAACGCTTTTGCATGTAGTTTAAGCGCATGAAAAATATGAAATGAAAATAAATAGTGGGTATCGTTCGGTATCACAGGAAACAAGAATCAATATTGTCTCTCGCTACGTGGAGGTTCGGCGCGGACGACATTGTGGCCTATCTCCGACGGTCTTAGTTAAGGTCCGATTCATGAACGTCGTAGTTCAAGTAATCCTCTGGGTTCAGTTGAGTTGGGTTGCATACGCCTGGCGCTCCGCACATCGGGAATTTAGGCCCGGGCTCGAAGAAGCGAGGACCGTCCGTTTAGCTAATCTTTTATATGCCTGGCGTTTCACGAACTCGGCGTTATTTCTACTGTTCCGAGCACGCCAATCTGGCCTTTTGGCCTCTCGGAAGGTTGTTGCTGTTTCGGTCTGTTTTCTCTTCACCTCTTCAGCGCGTTGCCGAAGAATCCTGGCGTTCTCTGCGTCCGCCTTGGCCTCACGTTCTGCCGCCTCGATACATTGCTTTTTTTCTTTCTCGAGGTGTACGCGCCTACGCTTTGCCTCCTCGATGCAGACCGTCTATTCCCGCTCTCACTGGCGGATCGCGGCTTTGGCCGTGCATCGTTTTTGTTCGCGCTCTTCGGTCATGCGATTACTGGTCAGTTGGGTGGTATTAGAGGTTGACCCTGCAGTGATTTCCCCATGAGCTGTTTCCTTGCTTAGGCTCCTGATCAGTTTGCCCAGCCCTTGGCGTTGGGTCTCCTCAAGCGTTATACCTTTCTCGTAGCCGAATTCATGCTCGAATTCGTAAGCTGTTGATATACTCGTCGCGCCTCTCGCAAGCTCGAACCTGTGTGGCGCGGATATTGACGAGAGCCCTGGAGCATTTCTTCTTTTCGAGTCTGTGTAACACGGCTTGCAAAGTTGCTGTGCGTCCGTCCTCTGCTTCGCACGTATCCTCGTCCGGACCTTACGAAGGGTCTGTGGGCACGGTCCTACTCGGTGAAGTCGGGTTGAATTGGGTCGGCTTATCGTTCGTTGGCGTGCTCGGACGTTCTTGCCCATTTTCCCGTTGCTCGTCGGCCGCGGGCCAGCTAGTAACGGGTACTACCTTCTCGGACGGCTATTTGTCGCTCATCTAGGCTCGTCGAGGATCGTCTATGGAAGGATTATGAGTGATAGAATGATTTATGCATGAAATTAGTGAATGTGAAATAGTGATAAATAACAATAATAGAAAAAAGTGCAAGCGAGTGAAATGATATGAGAAGATGTAATGATAGGACGTATTACTCAGCGCTCGTGTTTAGGTGAGTGACCGCTGGTTGTGCGCGATGACAGGAGTGTTGTCTGTCATTGTACATTTCTTACTTCGCGTGCGTACATCTTTTACGTTCCTCTTTTCAATAATACGCGTTTTCCTCTGTCTACAATACTCTGACATCCTCGCGTTTTATTCTACCGCGGGCATAACAGTCGGGCGCGCTTCGCTCTTGCTCACTATTTCACGCATTTCTTTGAACGATGCTTCAGAAACAAAATAAATTAAGAACTCTTGGCAGTGTTCACATACCATTTCGATCAAATTACTATAAAATCCCACGTAGTATTGCATCGCTATACACGGGCACGAATAATGTTCGTGCGCAAAATGCAGTTATTGTCTGTTTGACTTTTGATTGCTGCCATAATAAAGCTCTGCACGTTTGCCGGAATCGGTTTTACAAGGTTGTCGGAAATTATTGATGCGGCTTCTATGGTCACAGCGAACTTCTTTCTCGGAGCCAGTATACCCCCGCCATTTGATTTAAGAATAGCTGCATCGCTTTTTCAGCGATTATAGTTTTTCTTCTGCCTTCTTTTACTATCCTATCACACGTTATCACTGCCCGTCTCTAGGCTATTTGCATCTTGTTATTGCCGTAGCTATCACGGGACTTACATCTCTGTGAATTGTTACCCTTCCCTGATTATATTAAAGACTCGACTGTTCTTTCGAGTGCGTCAATTTTATCAAGCAGTGTTTTCATATCGGCTTGGAGCTCGCGTATTTGTTTGAAATACAAGTTAACCTATGTCGAGTGAAACTGACAATTATATGTTACAATCTGGGAGTGGCGTCGCCGTGGAAATTGCTCCGCTTCCTCAGAGCATCGAATAAATTCGTCGACATTACGATTGTAGATGCTGCTTCAAATTTGTATGAAGCAGATCGATTTGCTGCTCGGTGCTTAATGTTTGGCTGCTCGCACAGTGCGCTCATTTTATTTATTTATTGATCAACGGTCAGGAATGCCCTTTTACACGAATTGTAAATATACAACATAGCTGGTACAAATAGTATTTTATAAAATAATGAATCTACATTATATTAATATTCCAAATAAATCATGAAATATGCGTTTTCATTAAATTTTCACGCTTCAATAATTATGCGGACATTTTTATGTTTTTTTATGGTTTTAACAGATTTTAACTCTCCAGATTGTGATTTCTCCTCGTTTTTTCATCATTTTTCTTGACTATTTCAATGGGGATATAATCTTTCAGTCTTTGGTGTTTCATAATGTTGCTTTTATTAGACGATTTTATCCTGCATAAAAAGAATTTCTGAGCTAGTATAGGCTTTATGATTTTGATATGGTTTTATGTTGTCAATTTTAGTTTCAGCCCGTTTTTCACTGTTTTTCGTGATTTTTTCATGAAAGGTATAATCTTTTACTGTTTTTTGTGTTTTATTTTGTTGCTTTATGATGTTGTACTTTGTCCTTAGCAACAGTCACTATTATGTATTATAAGGCAATGCGTTCCCAATCCCTTTCAAATTTACCACTTACACGCAAGACTCCTCTGATCTCGCGAGGAGATTTACTGATCGGCGTCCGGACAATGGACGATACCACCAATGCTTCTACTCGAGAACTGGAGCCGCTTACGTTATTACTTAATTTAATATTCGCTAATTATAGTCATGCAGGGACTCAGGTACTTGCTACTGAATAATTTGTAGTAATTAAAATATATTGGATATTTATTTCCTACAATCTTTACTATTAATTGATATTATGTTATTAAGCTATTTGAATACGGACAATTACCCCTATTACTCATTTTGCCACTATTTAACCCGAAAAATCTTTGAATATCGTCGATCGATCCACTGTATAATCTATAAATCTGCACCTGGCCTCATGTTCAAGAGGCCTGAGCCTCTTACGCACGACCTCTGAGCCGAACGTTTGCTCAAACAGAAAATAAAATACGGCTTCTGGAACCTCGTCCTGTGACAGAAAACTCGCGAAAACCCTATCACGAATAACACCACTGCAATACCACTTATCCAC